>VWZU01005952.1:283755-303578 GCA_013397095.1 Sterrhoptilus dennistouni
AAAAAAATAGCAAAATAGAAAACCACATAAACAAATCAACTTAGTCACTGCAGTTCAGCTTCCCTCTTCTGTTAATATTTATACATTCACAATAAATACCAACAAAAATCATCTGTATTTTGCTTTTTGGTCACAAATTTATGTGATCTTTTCAGAGCTACCAGGTGGAGACTACATAGCTCCAGTCACAACGGAAAACTTGTGAAGCTGCTGTCCTATATATCTGAGTGTTACAACACCTACACACACACTGCCATCATGTCCTACTGTCAGAACATACTAAAGCAGTGTCATTTATAGGGTTATTTTTGCTTCTCTTAATACCAAGAAGAACTGTCCTTTTGTTCATTAGTTTTACTTTAAAAACCCAAACAGGCTAGCTGGGGGATGATTTCACAGCCCATGTGGTCCATCTGTTTCAGTGCTTAGCAATCCCTGCTGTCTTCCCTGTCCAGCTAAAGACCTTTGGGGTGTTTTTAATCTTATCTGTGTTGACAGAAAGAACAGATTATTTTCTTCTTCTTTTCAGGCACTTGCTGTGTATATGAAGTTTTATATTTCACCTCTTCTCCTTATATTAAACAAATTCCATTTCTTCATACCATACTTATATCTTATGTTTCCAGGTTGCTTATTATTCTTGCATTCCCTGGATTTTTCTCCACTCATTCTACCTATTGCTTGAGTTAGACACAGTCTGCAGCTGAGATACAACAAGTACCACACGCAGTGAATTGATTGCTTTGGTTTGCTTATTTCCCACATTGTTTGCTTTTCTCCCAGAAGTGCAATATTCTTGATTTTTCTCTAGTTGAAATCAAACACCTGTTTTGAAGAAATTGCCTATTGACAAAGAGAGAACCTGTGTTTGTAATATCAGATTGCTTCAATAATATAATAATTGGCTCTAATCCTGTCTTCTGATGTTTTCAGACTTCAAAGAGTGGTGTTGTTTTGGAACTTAATAAATATATGCATTCATCACTCACTTGGATAGGTCATCTCAATCAACTCAACCCTTCACAAATAATGGCAGAAGGTCTCCCAAAGGAAAAGCTTATCCCCTGGGACAGGCATGGTCTCTGTGTTCTCTAATTAGCATTGAATTCAAAACCCAGAAGCATTTCTAGAGTATCAGAAGTTAAAAGTGGAAGGAAAAGTCTGCTTTAAAGTTCATGTATGATCGTCACTATTAGGAATTGCTATTTCATGAATTGTTACTCTCAAGTGACCATTAAGATTAATTTGAGGGGGCAGACTCCAATAGTTAACAGTTCACAACTAAAACATTCACAGGAAAATCCTATAACATGCATCTGTGCTTCCTGACTTTCTGCAACTAGCTCAAGCCAGAGAATCTGCCTCCACCTGTCTGTCTCCTCTTCCTCTCACACACCATCATAAAGAGATATTATTTGCAGACTGTCCTTCACTTTGGTGAATGTGATTAATTTTGATCCTGTGAATTCTGAATCACAGACATCATAACTTGTCTCTCACACACCATCATAAAGAGATATTATTTGCAGACTGTCCTTCACTTTGGTGAATGTGATTAATTTTGATCCTGTGAATTCTGAATCACAGACATCATAACTTGTCTTTTTTTGCCTTAAAACTCAAGTACAGATACTGTTAGCTATTTAAAAGTATCAACTTTTCAAAAATAAATAAAAAAGAAAAATAAGTAAGGTCATAGACATCTCAGTGGTAATGAGCATTTGAAAATGTGACCTGTAGCTCCGTGATTCAGGTTTTAAAAGAAAATTAAAAACAAAGGAACTGTAGTCTTTAATAAATACTCAGAAATCTTTAGGGTGCACCCCATGATTATTCAGTGAGAATGCTGGTGATATGACTATATAAATTCATTAGTATTTATTTTATTTTAGTTCCCAGAAACTAATCATGGACCAGGGCACCTCAGGCTGGGCACTTGAACATCCATGGCCAAACAGATGCAGTGTAATGAGGACATCAGTGGTCCTCTGGACTGGCCTGGCAGCTACTCTTAGCATGCACCATATAAATTATAGTTCTTCTCTTCATGATACTGGCCCACACTGAAATGCTCAGGCTATGATTCACATTCATCCTCTGATACTGAAAAGTAGAACTCATCCCTTTGAACTGCTCCAAGCAAAGGCGATGCAGAAATAAATCTGAAACCCTTTTGTTCCTGTCCTGAATTTGTTTCTAATCACAGATGGCCAAAGTTGCCTATCAGCAAGATAGGACTTTGTGCCTGGTGCTGGCAGTTTGTTCTACACATACCTCAGGTCTGGGCAGACTTAATAGGATGGTTCAAGCCATGGGAGGATCACCAGCATGGAGTGGCAGACTGTGCTGATGATCCCTGAGTCAGTGAAGGATAAACTCAAGGTCAGATTTCATTAGTAATGTAGGCAATATAACTGTTGGTTGTGTCTGCTGCTTCCTGACAGGCAATCCTTTTCCCTGGGGAAGAGAACATGGAACTGCATAAAGTACTTACTCTTATATAATTTGTTAATATATTCTTGCCTTTTTAACAAACACACAAACTGTTCTGATAGTTTTGTAAATATTGCATTGCAGGCACAAAAACAGATTTTAAGGTTTGGGTATGTGTCTCTAATCTCTGTCCCTGCAGGGTATTGTAGTAATGATGATTTTTTGTTTAGAGTTTAATTAAGAAAAAGTTAAGCTCTACTTACTTGTGTTCTTACAATTAAATGCAAATAGGTTTAAAAGAACCTGTTTTACTATGCAAAGCTGAAGAACACTGACAATCCAATAAAAAAAGAAAAGTATTTAAAAGCAGCTTAGCTCCTAAATAAAGCGGAGGCAACAAGCCACACAACAGGCTGTTTCATACTGATTTGCAGGGACTGAAGTGGTGGATAATAATTAACTTTAAATCTCATTCAAAATAATAGATACTAAAAAGTTTTTTGTCTTAATCAACTATGCTCCTGGTCATATGAATGGATAACTGTTCATATTGCCAAAAGTCTTTTTTCTTAGTGCTTTCACTGGCTCTGATATGTTTTTACATTTCTTTTAGTTCATATTTTCTTAAGCAAGTCTTGGTTTGTTTTCCATTGCTTGTTGAACCTGCTCATACATCCAGACCATCCTATTTGACCTGACCCCGAACAAGTACAGCATGAATACACATTCTACCATTTTATCTGTCCTTAAGTCATGATGTGGAGCACATTATCCTACATGCAAATGCATGCAAATATCTCATTATGAAAGTAATGAGAACTAGATGAAAATAAAGCAGTTTTAATATTCATTAAATTAATCATGTGAAAGCCTTGCATTTGCAATTCTATCACATGGTGAAGTGTTATCTTAAGAAGTTTCTCTAAGGGAACATCAAGGTTTTCAGTATAATTTTGTATCTCTTTTCAGTTTGGTACCCTTAGCATGTGTGTATTCTCATCAAGATAAATCAGACTGACTAGGGCTGAGGACTTACTAAATCAGGGTTTTTCAAAAGTACCAAAGGGATTTTGAAAATCCATCAAAAGGCACTATTTCCATTACATCTGATTCCTGGCTGAATGTGGATGAAAGAAAAGGCTTACGAGTCTGATCAGGGCCTTTTATGAATATTAGGAGACCATTTTGGTGCAGAAGAATCAAATACAAACAGTATGTCTGAGTCTGTTTGAATGTCATAGGAAAAATATATCTTATCCACTAAAAGGGTAATTTTCTAGATGAAATATAGTGAAATTAGTTCAGACACATAGTTTTCTCATTTTCCCTGCTGTATGCTCACAAATTTATGATAAATTAGGGGACCTGTGACTTAAAAAGACAGTGAAAAGAGATCATTGATGTGAATGGGAGATTCCATGGTTTTGCTTCAGTCACAGTCTATTACTAATTACTGCTAAATATCTTGCCTCCAGTTTATGACTCAGAAGTCGCAACTGGTACATGCCAGACCTCAACATCAGAATGTCTTCAATCTATTTAGCCATAAATGAGCAAGAGAAACAATAAGAAGGAAAAAAATCCTGCAGGTCCGTTTTGCTTGGTGTCTTTTGCGATGAGGAATATTCATGACCATTTGACTTATTTGGACACTAAATACACAGAGTTTTAGATTGAACCTGGAAGACTGAAACCTCAAGCTTAGGTTTGCTGCAAAATATAATTCTGAAATACGCCACAGGCATGTCTCTGATATATTGTTATTATAAAACTTCAGGACCAATTTAATATTAGTAGAAACAAATTATTATTCTGAATGCAACTGTTTCACTGTGGGACACTTAATTTTCCTCTGTGTAGCTTGGAGAAAAATACTGACAGTATTGGGTAGTCCCATGAGTTTCTGACTCTGCCAGATGAGAGACTTGTTACTAACCATCGAACCAAAAACAGGCTGTATAATTTTGCAGCCTGAATGGTAGGAGATAACTTACTGAAAAGAGCTGCTCCCAGGAAATTATTACAGATTGAGTGACCCTGAGTAAAGTCCATTTCAAATTAATAGAAAAATAAACCAAGTGGATTAGTAATTACAGTTTTTTAATTATTTCAAAAGGGCAAGCTTTGAGAAATTAAGAGAGCTCATCAGAGAATTCAGCTATGCTGAAGAGCTCAAACTCTTCAGTGTCAATGAGGCTTGATATTTTTGAGTTTGTTGTTATTAATCAATATTGCACAGCTTCCCAGAGTTGTCTTTACAAACTTTTGAGTTTCTTGCAGGAAATAGTTTTACATTTATAGGAAATAGAAACCTACCAGGTGAGTGACTGCTCAAGAGAAGAATATTACAGTTGTGAGAGATGAGGTAATATTTTGGTGCAGCCAAAAGGTTGCTAGGTAAAAGAATGAAAGTTGTTGATTCTATGTGTTGTACACATATATAACTGGATTTGTTCCAGTTAATCTGTTGGGTGTTGCCGTGAGCTGGGAGTGGGGCAGGTTGAAGACCTGACCAAAAGGAAGTGGGATGAGAGAGGAGGGGTCACAAAAGTAGGTGCTCAGAAGAGAATGTAATTTCCTGAGTACCCAGCTGATGGGAGAGGGGGCAGGGACTGCCCTGGCCACGAAAAGGCATAAAAAAATTGCCATTTTGTTGGAAGGTGTGTACTCGGCTCATGGGGGAGAGAGGCACACAGCTGCCTCATCTGAATGAGTATAATAAAATAAACAGTTTACTCTTGCTTCAAAGACTTTGTCCCCACTTCATTGTATCCAAAAGTGAGTTTATTTCCGTGGCAGGATGTGTCCCCCTGCTCTCTACCACAGATAGTTGGTACATATGGAAGAGATAACTCAGGGTGAAAGGCCCAAAGGGTCACCTCTGGCACCAAAAGGGCTCAAGCCCAGCTAAGAACCAACATCTTAGTCTGGAGAGCAGATCTGGGCAGAGATAAAAGAAATATTCTTGACTGAGAGACACTGTTTCACAAACTATAAAAAACACACGAGTTAGCACAGAGGCAGATGCCTCTTACACACACACCCTGGAGGTGTGGGACACTTCTCCCTGGAGTTTGGACAAAGATTATTTGGTTACTTTCCTGGAAACTGAGGGAAAGGATCACAATGTGTGCCCCACCAACAATTGGATGGTAAGATATATTGAGTCCTTAGTTATATTCTTCACTAGCTATAAAATTAATGATACCTTTAACCTCGCACTGTATATACCTACTAGTAGTTTCTTTTAGTCCTTATTCCTGTATTAGTTTAAGTCTGTTACTTTGTATCTATTAAATAAATAATTCATTCTATAATAGAATGAATCAGCCATTATTAAAGAACTTGAGAACAAGAGTGGGTTTTGGAGTGCTGGCCACCCCAATAAAGCTACTGCCTGCTGCCAGAGGCCTGGGGAAGAGGCAGAGACTTATCTAAACCCCCACAACTGTTCATAACAATTTCTAATACAATTATGCAGAGAGCCTGTAGGGAATGGAGGGACAGATAAAGAACTTGAGAACAAGAGTGGGTTTTGGCGTGCTGGCCACCCCAATAAAGCTACTGCCTGCTGCCAGAGGCCTGGGGAAGAGGCAGAGACTTATCTAAACCCCCACAACTGTTCATAACAATTTCTAATACAATTATGCAGAGAGCCTGTAGGGAATGGAGGGACAGATTGATCAGCAAACAATTGTGATTCAGAAGTCAGAAAGCTTATTATAAAAAGGTAAGAACTGGGGGGGGAAAAGGTATTTTGGTTAAGATTAAAATTAATTAATTTAATTTTTAAACTTTTAAATTTTAAAATTAAAACAATTAAATCTGGTGAAATAAAAAAAATAATGAAAGATCCATGGAGTAAAAAAAAAATAATTCTACTTTCAATGGGAAATATGTTACTTGTTTTTCAATGAAAGCAATGTTGAACTGGAGGAGGAGACAGGTCATTCCACGATAAGAATAATCAGAAGAGCCCTGAAAAGTTGCTATGCTGAGGCAAAATTTCAAGGGGCTTTTTTAAAGACTAAAAGACTTGCTTCATGATATGGCATATGCTTGGTAGGAATTTGTAGTAGATATTCTGCTCCAGAAATGCATGTGGAGTTGACCATTAATATTGTGATCCATTGCAATGGATCTGTGCAATGCCCATCTTAATGGAAAAATCAAACAGTGTGATTTATTCCTCATACTGTCTCGAACTGCTTAATTTCCTTGTAATCTAATGATCACAGGTTTTTCATAGCGTGCTGTTCCTCAGTGTTCTTTCAGCTTTTCTCATCATTCTGGGAAACCTGTTTCAAGGGCACTGTAACATTGCGGCTATTTCAGGCAGGGAAAGACCACCAAGGCTCTGAGGTCTTTTTGTTTGTGTGCTCCAGTCAAGGGTTCCAACATCTACTTGTTTATGACTTTGATTCTTGCTGTTCATAGATGACATTTAACGTTCTGTCATAACTCACTGTGTGGATGGGTACAGGATGATCTAAATTTAATATCATTTTACAATGTTCTTAAATTCCTGAATTTTACATGTTGTGTATAGAAAACCTTGCCATTGTTTTTTTTTCTGCCATAAAAATGGACTGGTTAATGGCTTGAGAAACAATGTCCAGTGCCCCCTGTCAAAACAGAATATAAGTTTAACAAAGACTCTTGGTTGGTATCCTTTGTGAGTATGGATTTATCTGTGAGTTTTAATGGAGTCCTTTATGCTGGAGACATCTTAGGAGACAAGTGGAAATAGTCTGTCAGTTGCCATGGACACATCTGTATGAAAACCCTGTATTCCTCTTTTACCGTGTGACTGCATACTGATCTGTGCTGTACAGAACAGACTGAGTGTCCCCAGCTCCATTCCTAACATGCACTTTTATGTGACTCCCTACACAGCTAATTTACACAGCTTGATTTTGATGCAGTCTGTATCAATTTTGGCAATTTCTTCTGAGAGCCATGGCACCACAAGCTCAGTGATAGCTCATAATAAGCCAGTATCTTTGCTGTAAAGATAACTGTGAACATCATTAAATGAATGCTATGCCAGGGGGAATGAGTATCCTTCCAAAAAGCTTTTCATTTATCCTGTGGTGTCGAGCACAACAAACAAACTGTAATCAGCCTGAGCTTCTTGGGATTTCTGTGATTGGAAATTTCTCCTACAGTGAAAATTCAGTATATTCTATATGAGGACAACAGTGTACCCTCCACCTTCTGGTAGCACCTCAGAAATCCTAAGATAAACCTAGTTTGCTATTTGCTTCAAAAAATCCAGCCAGATGCTCCCTTATTGTTTTAGCATTATAATAGTGTTAACAATTGAGATTAAGGGAATTGGGGGCATGCTGATAGATGAAAATAATGTAGAGAATGCACTTTATCTCCTTAATTTTTTTATAAACAATAAAAAAAAGGATGCATATTATGTATGGGTAATATTTGTTATAAATCTAGTATAAATAAGAAATTAAATGGAAATAAACTGAGAAAATATTGGTGAATTATCTCTAATAAGTTCATTTCCTATAAACATGATTTTATGAGGACATAACAACAGTGCTGTGCTGAAATGTCCAGCTGACAGGTCTGCTACCCCATTCACCAGACACAGCTTGTTTGGTCCAATACGGGAAAAGTCTATATTTAATTCATATTCATCCTATTTATTCTGGGCTAAAGGCAAGTTTCAAGCTTGTAAAAATGCTCAGAGCTCTTCTGAGGCCTTTGGGGGGACTGAGGGGCTACACTGCCCACATACAGATAATAATCTCCCATTGAAACACACAAAATAACAATGTTGTTGATTGATTCTACTCGATGAAAACAGCTTTGACAATATTCTCAAAAAAACCTCTCACTTAAAGAAAAATTCAGCTTCCAGTAATGAAATTATTTAGTAAAGAGTAGAGAGGAATAAAAAAACTCTCATCTGAAAAATGGGAGACAATATGCCATTCACTAGCTCATCCTATGTGAGAGCAAGAAGTGTTTATGGCAACAAAGGAGAGTCTGCAAAGCAAGAGGAACGTATTTGCACTTTCCTAATCAGAGATGACAAGATACTGCAGCCAGCTGGGCTGCTCTATATTGATGTTGTTGCAATGGCCTCATTAGGAAAATGGAATTGCCATAATGTGAGTATACTTGCCTCCATCTGCCAGAAAATTCCCTGAACCTTAAGTGAAAGCACAGGGGTGCTACTCCTGAGTCCATTGTGCTGTTTCACTTTGATCTGCCTGCTACAGCACTTTGCTCTGATATGTGTGTCACTGACACAGCTGAGCCTGACACTAAACATCCAGGTGTGCAGAAGATACAGTTGAAAAGCTTGTGCCACAGCTGTGAAAAGTCCACATTCCAGTCAGAGCAGCAGTATTAGTGACCCTGGAGGCCACGAGTAAAAGGGTCACAAAGCCAGTATTTATGTAGTACCATGGTAACTTATGGAAAAATTTCATGACTACAGGTTGTGTTTAACACTTACAGTGCTAAACCTGCTCCTGGCTGGGCACACTTCGCTGCTTATGGCTTGTGGCTTTGCACATTTGCAGCTAGAGCTGCTTTCCTCCCTTTTGCCATTTGGAGCCATGTAAGAGAATAAGATGTCTGCTATAATATATTAGAAAAGAGAATGTTCTAGACATGATGTTGTGCTTAACTAGATAAACTCTTGTTAAATTAAGACAGGATTTATAATACTTCCAGGAGTGTGGTATGTAAGAAGTGGTCTGGATTTGTTGGTGCTTTTCTTTGCTGCAGTTCAAAAGCAGAAGAGATTTATTTAGGCATTTGGGGGGGAGCTGTTCACTTGTGTGGTAGAGCTGATGTGTGGAGCTTTCCAGTCCATACAGAAATCCTGAAAGACCACTAAAATGGTAATTCCAGTTAATCAGGTTGAGTTTGGGACACAGAAGGCCAGGAAGAGAAAAGGTGGTTTTTTTGTCCTGTGTATCAGGAGAGGTGGGCACAGGAAAATGCAGTAGTATGTATCTATGCTCTGAAGTCAGTGAAGTGACTTCATGTACATGACTTCATGTAAATAATAAAAATAGAAGTGCAAAAGTAGCAAGCAGATCTTCCAGGAGCCTCTTGCTTCCTCTGTGTGATCCTGAAAGCTTCCAGCAGCTCAGTGAGATTCATGATATTCTGCTTCTGCCAAAGCAAAAGATTCACATCAGCTTATGTAATAATATGATAATATTGTGACTATTAAAAATAGATTTCTACCAAAACATCTATGAGAAAGCAGTCTGTAAGCACTGAGCTCTTTACACGACATTATTGAAGAATTTTTGCAAACTCAGATTATATTTTTTAAGCAAATGGTATTGTTTCACAGAAAAAGTGAACTAGCCTTATAAGTCAAAATAAGAAGTCATCCTAGAATTAGTATTTTTTTAGTTTAAAACTTTTCTGGAAAAAATACTTTTGAGCTTTTTTGATACACAGATGAAATTTCTTGGTCAATTAACCATCGCTGATGAACAGAGAAGGAATTCCTTGAGGAAATTCATGCATAACATGGTGTTTAATACAGTGCAACCCTAAGGCACATCAGAGAAGGGATGGAGCCATCTGGAAAAGGGGCAAGGTGGGAGTTACCTCCTGAGGGAATTCCATGCTCACCAAGCATCCAGTAGGTAAGAAACTTGTCAGCATCATGTAATTCTGCCACTTTCATACTTTTTGATTCTGCACTACTTAGAAATAATCACTGTAAGGAAGAATGAACTTTACTACCTGTCCTGTGGTTAATAGAGAAGCAGGATCAGCTTTCAAGTCCTTTTGCAATTACGATGCAGAACTGTTGGAGGTCTCTGAATCCAGATCATTGCTCTTCTTTCCTTCTCCTATGTTAACCACACTTTTCTCACAGGAGAAAGGATCTAGGCTGTATAGGCAATAGGAGTCCCTTCTCCCTACCGGGACTTGTTATGACTCAACTAAAAGTGAGCTCACAAGGGAAATTGAGTATCCAGATACAAAACCACTTCGGAATTAGGTGAGAATAGAAGAGTGTAGTAGTTATGAGACAGTTGGTCTGATCAGGCCAAGGTCAAAAGGTATGTCTGAAAATGAATTGTGCCTATTCTTTGTATTTCAGGGAAATTAAAAGAAAATTAGGAATTAAAGATATTGAAATTCAGTAGTACTTTTGATACCTCTTAGAGAAATTGGATAAATGGAGACCTCTTAAATTTGAAATGAGGTAGCCACAATCTCAGAAGACAGTGATTAAGACATTAAAGGGAAATGCCCTGCCATTTATATTCTGAATTGTCTAAATCTCATATGTCTAACTGCAGCACCTGTTTTCAAAATGAGTAATGGTGAATAAGAAAGGAGAAGAAGCAGGGGAAAAAAAAGCTTAAGCCATATTTTTATAAATAGTGAAATTTAAAGAAAGAGTAATCCTTGAGGAAGTTGGGAAGTTAAATCAAATGTTAATCCCTAAAAGCAAGCGAGAAATCCCCAAATGAGCTAAGCAGTAAGAATAATGATTATCTTTATTTTATAACTGCAAGGAGGGTGAAGGATGGATGAAGCCTTCTTTCATACTGATGACCAGAAACCAACAGCCATCTTCCTTGTCAATAATGCTTTTGTTTGTTGACTTCAACCAGTTATTACTGAACTGGTGTCAATATTGAGAAGTAAATTCTGCACCTGTATTCAGCAGTAGAAGAATATATCCTTACTGCCTCCACAGGATCCATTATTGAATTTCAGTATGTATATAATGCTGCAAGTGTACAATTTCCATTATTTTATATTCTATTTTCATTGTTTTTTCTTTTCTTAAAAGATGTCTCGATATATTTTTATATTCACTCCTTCTATCACATCAGGTTGCCATGGTAATGTTGCAAAAATATTCAGAATCACAAGGCATTCATGAATCATTCTAACAAGGTTTCTGAAATGAAAGTTAAACCAAGAAACTTAAAAGTGACCCTGGAATCTGTGTTTCATGTCCTGAGATCAGTTTTCAGGACTAAGGATGGTGTCTGTTTGCAGATGTATGGATGTACTGTGCATGTTGATGTAGTAGACGAGCTCATATACTCATTATATTTTAGGGGTTTTCTTCCCTTCTCTCACACCAGCTCCCCCTATTAAAGAGGATAAGGTTTCATCACACGTTTCTCCACTCACAACTCAGTTTCAGTACAAAAGACAAGCAGCAGAGGGTCGTCTCGACTTCTCTCTTTCCCTGTTTGGGCAGTGCTGGCAGGGCTGTGCTGCTCCTCACAGATTGTGTCAGTCACTGTGCTCTCCCTAAGTGGCTGGAGGTTCAGCTCTACAGGAAGGCTCATGGAGACTTTGTCCTGCTTTTTACCCAATGTCTCACCTGAGTCCTTCCTGAAATTTGTTGCTATTATTTCTTGTTCTGTTTTTTACCAAGTGACAAGAGGAGATTGCTCCTTACCACTCCCCAGGACTCTTTTATGAAGCCTCTTATGATATTTTTCTCTTATCTGTTCAACTCCCTGTGGAAGAAATTTAGCACATTTAGGACCTGCTTCTAAATCTTGTGTCCTTATCCGTGTTCTCTTCTTGGTATTCCAACTGGCAGTGCCTAAACTCAGATCTAAAGCATTAGCTGGGGTGTTTTCAGTGTCAGCACAAGAGCAGAAAACCAACTTCATGCCTGGTACAGATGTGTTTCTATATCATAATACAGTGGCTGATTTTACTCATTTTCATGACATATACTTAACTAAGGCTCCATAATAGCCCCAGGAACATCTTTTGCAGAATTTTTGCTCGCACTGACTTTAATGTGCCTTAAAATTCTTGCTAGGTATTTATCTTACTCTTTTAAATAGAATCTTTTTTTTTCCAGAGTAAATCTCCCTTTTGTTAAAATCAATATGAGTTCTGAGCATATCTTCCTGTCTACTGGCAATCTCTCTTATTCTGCAAATTTAATAAACCTAATCTTTATTTTGTCTGCCAGCACAATATGAAATCAGGGACTAAGAAAATACACTTATGGAACCCCATGCCCATGCTTCCTTCTGCTTTGCCAATGCTTCTCCTTTTTTAAAATTCAATGGAGGAAACCTCAAAATCATGGAGAACTGCGTCCAGTGCCCAGGAATATTGTATCTCTGTATGTCTTCCAGCCTTGAATTTTACTGAAAATGGGGTATAATGTGTCTGCATTGCTCTGAAATATGTAAAGTAACTGAGGCAAGTATCAAGCATCAGAACTCTTTCAGATGTGGTAGTGTGGAGCTCTAAAGTGGACAGGGTGGATAACCAGACACTTTTCATGGTACCTGAGCTGCCCTGATCAGGCTGTTCAGGCAATCTGAGCTGTACAGTAAAGTACAGTGATTCAATCTGCTAGGAAAATAAGGAGGTTTTGAAATCTTTGCTTCATGACTGTAAATTTTACAATGTCCATGAAGTAAAATACAGCAAATTGAAACACAGACGTTGCCAAATGGTGTCCAGGAGGAAATGTAACACTTTCACAATCTGTCTCAGGTGTCATCTACAGTAGTTGATTGGTTTTGTGACTGAGTCAACTTTTCTTTCCTCTTTTCCTGAGCTGTACAGAAGTCATTTATTCCCACCATGGAATGTGCATGTGTTCCCTTTCAGTGCAGTATCACATGGCAATATTAGTTTTGTCTTAACAGGAGAAACATGAGTTATTCCCACTGAAATCAGGAGTCCCCAAAGTTATTTCTGACAGACCTGTGGGGTATGCGTGGCCATAGAACACAGAAAATACAGCCCAACGTGCTGCAGGTGCCTGCAGCAGCTATATCAGAAAATTCTGAAAAGCAGAATTTAGAATAAATGGTATGGTCTGTGATGAATCAAAGCATTCTTTCCAAGTCAAGGTCAAAACCAGCACTTCAAACATAAATGAAGGTTAGTTTGAAGTCAGAAAGGACAAAATCATAGGAGAGGGAGAGGAAACATCACCTATTATGTTCAAATTAATTATTATGTTCAAATTATTTACAGCCTTTAGTGCAGCTCCTGCAATGCTCTTTTCAAGACCAGGTTTGCATCATGGTTGACTTTGCTGCTTTTCCTTTTTGATTCATTTTAATGGCATTGTTGTTAAGAAATCTTTTATGTAATCCAGTAGAAAAGAATTCATCTGACTAATGAGCTGCTACAGAGCTCAATTATTTCAGAGGAGCCGTTCCTATTGTGCTCTTCTGGAGGAGTCCTTTAAACGTGTGCTGGAGAAGCAGCTGCACCTTCAATAAGTTGTTTTTCCTGCTGCTGTGTTGACTGATGCTACTCTGCTCATCTTTCAGCCAGCTAATTTTCTTTTTGATTCTGTGTGTGTGCTCTGTTAATTGTGAACTCTGCTCATGGTGTGACTCAGGATCACATACATATTGAAATGCTGCTACTTTATAACATTGGTAGCTTTTATAAAAGTAGCTTTTAACTTTTGATAAAGCTGCTCTGTTGACTTTTCTTCTGGATACATTGCCAATATTTCTCAGGTTGATCATCCACTGGAATTCCAAGAAAATCAACTGTAGAGCAAAGGAGATCACAGTAGATGAAAAGCAGTAATTATTACCAAAATTATATTAATGTGTAATTTTAAACCTGAATCCCAACCGCTCAAATATATTTCTTTAAAAAGTAGAAGAAAGCTTTATTTCTTCTTTCTTATGCAACATTCTACATTGATTTTGCAATTTTTTGAACTATATTACAATTTATGGCTTTAAACAGTATTTGATAAGAGTCTTAATTGGAATTAATAACTTTATCAAAGGTGGCATGGTCTGTGAGGAAAAAGCTTCTCAAAAAGAAACAAAATCTCAGAGTACATCACTATCTTTTAGGGTCTCCATCATGCATTAGTTATGTTTAAGCAAAACTCCACACCAATTTAGAAACAACTCAAGAAAATAAAAGTCTAGAAATAAAGTTGTAGTGTAGAATTTCTTAATCTACTAATTCATAAAGAAAAAAAATCAGTTTAATGCTCCAGTGGAACAATCTTTATGAATTTTTTTTGTGTGTTAACATGCTGAATAATCATTACAACTGTAAAATACCAGGAAAGGTAGGTGACACAAAATTCATAATTTCTGAATGTTTTAAGAACATTAACTTCTTTTGAATATGTACTAAAAATGTTGTAGTTGAATGCAAATTTCCATTGATAACTTAATAGTTATTAATTGAATAAATTATTGAATCAACATCTCACTAGGGTATCTTACGTACACTATAAAAGGTTTTCAGTTAAAGAAGTGGGTTTTTGATACATAGAAAAATGCTGGGATTTAAACAACTATGGGTTGAAATATGTGAAATTATGTGGAATCTTGGTCAACACACATCATTCTCTTACCCAATAAAGCACTTCTACTCAAACTAAATATGAGTGTGCAAAAGAGAATAAAATGGGCAGAAAATTATCAAATGTATTTATATACTTCCTGAAAAGATGAGGAGAGAAAGAGCAAATTGAGAGCTTAAGGGCCTTTATTGCTAAAGGGCTTTTTTAGAGCTAAACAGCAAGTAATGCTGTTTTGGTGGGGTTTATAATTTGGAAATTAGTTTTGCAGATAATACGATGCATAGCATGCATTTGTTTTATAAGCTTTACCTCAGTTGCTTCATTCACAGAGGTAATCACTATTAAGTCCAGCTTCTCTTTCACCACATGTTGCTTCACCTGCTACTTGGCCAGAAGTACCAACATCATCATTTCTAAGCTTCCAGATATGCTTCTATCCTAAATGTCTTTCTTGCTTTCATAATCTTTCATTAATTTAATTTGCTGCCCTTTAGACTGTCCTCCAAATGTCAGCCTATTGTAAATTTCTTATTATTTAACAAGTGAATTTGGGATCTCTGATATTTGGCATGTTATAGGCTTCCTTTTCTTGGTCTCTAAACTCTGATTTCTACTGTTTAAATTATTAGTATGTCATAAATCTGAAAGCTAACCTGAAAAAGAATGAAAAAAATACCTTGCTGTATGTTCCAAATACAGCTGCATGCATTTATCTGAAAAAGAAATATACTGTTTATTTTTAAAATTACATTAAAAATGTACATAAAACCTCAAATTAAATATTTTGTCAGGGCAGACCTAAGAAAAGAGATAAAAACACGAGAAGAGGGCACTAAAAAGCAGAAGCTCACGGGCTGAGCAATTCCTGCCAGGCAGTTTTATTTACTCTCCTGGCAAGAGAAAAAGCCATCAGTGACATGATACTTCCTGAACAATGTCTCCTTGAAGGGTTATAAGCATAACCTTAACATATTTGGCTAAAATTGCCGAGCATCTGTAGATGTCTTCAATTTCAGTGATTGGTAGTCTTTAAATGCATTGCAATTTTGTCTCTGCAGTGGAAACTGTTTCTTTCAGTTCCCCAGAGATGCTGGAGCTGATGTTTTTAAAAGTGGGTCAATTTTTCATTAAAAACATCTTTAAAAACAAGTTCAAGACCTCACCTGTATGAAAACTCCCAGTGATATCCCAAATTCTGAGAATACCATAAGCACAAAATACTTCACATTACTTTTCTTATTTGATCCATTTTGGTCGATAAAGAGATGCTGTATTATTCCTGCATATCCCCTAAAATTGACCTGTATTTGCAGTGGTTTATTTGATTTGTTTCTTGACTTAAAAGTTACTTTTGATCCATTATCTTGTGTCTTTCAATCAGACCTATAGAACATTGTCATGTATTCTGCCATAGCAAGGGATGGGTATAATTACATTATTTCATCAGTTTCCTGGTGCAACAGAGCTTCAATTATTTATTCATATATCCCTCAATTCAGGTAACTCACAACTGAGTTTGACCCACTGGGTATCTTCCTTAAAATTACCCCCTATTTAACTGGAAACCATTCACTTTATTTGGTTTTCTTGATGCAACATCCTGGATCTTAAGGAACTTTGTCCCTGTTCAAGTACATTTCTGAACTGATACAGAATCCTTCCTCTGCAGCAATGAAATATGTTCTGGTATTAATGTAAGCTAATGGACAGAACTACTACTAAATTTGGGCACAAAGGATGAAGGAATAGTAAACATTAGTTTTTAAAAGTATTAAAATTTTACTCTTTCACCATTTCACAAGAAAAGAGCCAAGGAACATAATTGTGGATTCAGTATTTTCTAAAGAGCTGTAATAAAATTAGCTGAGCAAACAACATTTACAAATATGAAAACCTATGGGGAGTTGGAAAAGTACATTTTCCATTTTATTTTATCATTATAAAGTGTAAATGTCTCAAGTGAGCTGCTTAGCTTTATGTTTTCACCAAAAGCCTGTGTATGGAAAGCCTCTTACTCAGTTACAATTAAATTGCATTTTGTAATGTACAATTAGGAAAAGTTTTCTTGTTTGTTAGTACCTCTTACTAATTATTTCCATATTGAAAACAAATCACTTGCTCAGCCTAAGCTTCACCTAATTTTCAGAGACAAGTTATCGAGCAGACTGTGTGCAAACTTTTCAATATTGAGAAGCACGATGTTAAAAACGATAGGCAATCAATTTTGCCTGACTTGGAATCTTTTCAGTGTGGGAGGATCTAACTTTATTCAGAATGTGCTGAGTACCAACCCACAGAAATTTGGCTTGAAAACAAACGTTGCTTTAAAAAGAAAACCCTATCATAAATATATGTCTTTCTGTTTGAATTTACAAGATTTAACAATATAGACAGTGATCTCCTATTGTTTTAGCGAATAAAAAGGAATAAAAGTCAAAATAATAATATTGAACAAAAAAACTGCATTGAAAAGCATTAATTATCTGACAAGGCTTTAAGGGTCTGATTCAAGCATATTGAAATAAATTTTAAAAAGATACTTTGATGTTCCCATGCAATTTAAAAATTACAGGATCAATTCACAATAAAGATCAAAGATTCTTTGGGCTGCTTCAAGATGTTCCTCTCTGTCCCCATTCCCCTATTTCTCCCTAAGCTTTAAACTCTCTGCTTTATTTTGCTGTTTTGTTTTTTTTTTTTTTAATGCAAACTGATGATTCATAGTGAGGAATAGGGATATACTTTATTCATTTTTAAAATGACAGCACCAGATTCTGAAACATGGCATAGGTGAGAATGATGTGCTTGAACAGAATTTAAAAGCCACTGCAGATATCTTTACTGTGCAGTGGTTGGGCTTTTTTAGTGATTTCATTTTATGAGTCCCACTGCCTGAAATTGTCTAACCTTTTTATTGCCACATAGGATTAAATTCACTTTCTTATTGTTGTAGAAAATGAAGATATAGCAAAAATGCAACTGGAGTGCTTTCTGTGTTTAATTCTGAATTCAAATGGGGAGAGACGTGTTTAAAAAAACTGCCTTAGCTTCTGTTTGTTGGGTTTTTACCTTTCTAATATTAATGAGGAGTTGTTTTATAGTTACTTTCACTTTTACCACATCATTAGAATGTGCACTTTATGGAATCAGTATTTTAAAATGAAAGCCATGGGATTTTCAGGACATTGAAGCATTAATTCATTATACTCTATGTCTATAGCTTGGAAAATTAGCTAATAAGGAGCTCTACAAATAAGAGGTCTTGGGTTCAAGCATCTCTTATTCTGGTTCACTCAGTCACCATATTCCTGTTGAGACTGTCTATTTACTTTTATTTTAAAAACATGTGATATAATGGCACAACCTTTAGGTTCCTGAAAAATGCTGTGCCCTCTTGGACCATGTGTCTCATTTCATCCTCCCTGTTCTGTCTTGGCAGCTCTGGTGTGTGGTGCCCAGAATTAAAAAACCCATGATGGATAGAATTGTCAGGATAAATTAAGTGCTTGGCAGGAAGTAAGAGTTCAAGAGGAGACAATCAGATTTTCATAAACAAATTTTTTCCCCATCAGATTAGGGTTATTTTATTCCACTGCTTCTACTGGTGGGTAAATAATAAAATGACCAGATTGTGCAGTTCTAGAGAGATTCTGTGAGTTGCCTTTGTTTATCTTCAGTCCTCTTTCAAATGTCAGTATGTCTGAATGTCACAGATAGAACCCTCTTATAAAATGCCACTTCAGCAATTATAGTTTCCAAAGAAGTGAGTGCAGAGGAGATGAAAATTGCAAATCAGTTTGGTTTTATGTTGCAATTAAGACTTTGATCAAACATCCAGCTATTTTTCCTGATCCTTCTCCTAGATAGAGAGGGGGGGGAAAAGTCTTGATGTGAATATGGGGAAAGGATCTTCTCTTGTAGGTTATAGAAAGGAACAGGCTGCTTGCTCCTGAAGGACTTTGTCCCCTGAAATCCCAGGCTGCTGCATCCCCAGCTGTCCCTGATGCAGACCCTGAGCCCCTGCTCTGGAGCCTGGGTTGGACACAACAGCACTGACCCATCCTGCTGTGCTTTAAGTGCTCCAGATTTCATTTTCCCTCCAGTTCTCTTCTCCTGCTGTGACACTGCATGAGAGCACAAGCCCCTCTGAGATAAGGGTTAATCAGAGGGTGGCACTAAACCACCCATTCTTTCTCTCACACCTGGAAAGCCTGATATGATTAGAGATGTGCAATTTGCACTACATTTTTAGTTTCTCCACATAGCTTGTATATGATCTGAGAAGATCCAAGATTTAAATTGGATGGTCTCCAGTTGTCTTAGATGCTTTTATGTTCCTCAAACCAGATATTCAGACATATCAACTTTCATATCTCTCCTCACAACATCCTATTAAATTCAGTAATTATGTTATTTTCAGCTTCTAAAACAAATGTATAAGGAGGTTAAACCCCAAAATTACTTAATTACATGCTTTTAAAACTCCCAACAGCAGATAGTAATAGGTGCAAGGACTTTGACAGAATTCTGCAGGGCAGAATCTCAGCCTACATATTCAGTCCAAGGTCAGGTGGTGAGTCTGTGATTTACATGCACACTCTAATTTCTGGACAGGACTTTCCAATTCAGTAATTCCAGCAGGAAACTGTAATTAAGCCACAAACATACCTAGTGAGTGAGGCTGGTTACTTTGGCTGGAATTGATGCAAAGAACCTCATATACTGAAGGGCAAATGTTCATAATTAGCAAAAATAAGCAAATTTTCATGTTCTATTGCTTAAAATTTGTGCACAAATGCACAAATAAATGTATAGTTTTATGATATTTTTTCCTGATATGTGATGTTTATAAAATCTTTTGAAAATGCATTATACTGCATCTGTAGTTCCCCACTGATTTGTTTCAGCTATGGTAACATTTCTGAGACAAAAATGAAAATGTGTCTGAATAAGCATTGGTTTACAAATCAGAATAATGGTAGCACATGGTGAAGAAAATTCAGTAGAAGAATCCATCATTGTGGGAAAATTCATTGCACCAAAATATTATATAATTTTCTTTTTATGACTTAATTTTTTTTTTTTTTTT
>VWZU01005952.1:303636-356880 GCA_013397095.1 Sterrhoptilus dennistouni
TTTTTTTTTTTTGTCTTATGATAGAAATTCATATTTTGAAAAGGACATAATTATCCAAGTCCCTAGACAGGAAAGATTCAGGTGAAGGAGAGTCTTTTCCGAAGAAAAAATGAGAAGTTGCAAATGCTTGTCTTCATGGAAGAAGGAGAATAAAATTAGAGAATATTAAACTCAATATAGCAGTTACAGAGCATATACCCAGTCAACTTAGATGTGAAAGAAGAAGTTCATGGCCTTTACACCAATTACAAAGAATTGAAACCATAATTAAGCCATTGACAACATTCTTTGCAATATAAAAGGTAACCAAATGTTTTGTTGCACAACCACATTAGCCATTTGTAGGCTCTGAACTAATATTGCCAATCCTTGTACAGAGTAAAAAAGCTGCTCTCTTCTGGTAGGACACACTAACAGGTTATGCTAAAAGTGAATGCTCATTTTGTTGTTCTGAGTCACTAAAACATTACAGCTGTGGCCAGAACATCCTGTCCTGTAAGTTTACAGACCTATCTAGACTGTAGGCTGAGCTCATCAAATCCCCAAAATCTCTGAACTGAAGCTTTGAGGCTTCCTTCTGGTATCAGAGTCAACAGCAACCTCAGGGTGGTGTGCTGTAAATCAAGAGCTGAGTATGTGCTCAGGTTTGGCACATCTGCAGGGATGGAGAAGGAATGGAGGAGGGAGGGAGCTCTCTGTCTCCATAGTGATACCAAAACAAAGATCCCAAGTCTGGTACTCAAGGTACAGCTAGAGACTTCTGTCTTCAGGCTGTAGGAGGCCAAGGATGCTCAGTGTGACTCCTGTCATTTTAAAACACGAC
Organism: Sterrhoptilus dennistouni; assembly: GCA_013397095.1. NCBI lineage: Eukaryota > Metazoa > Chordata > Aves > Passeriformes > Zosteropidae > Sterrhoptilus > Sterrhoptilus dennistouni. The sequence goes on from VWZU01005952.1 coordinate 304,460, forward strand.
CATTTCTGCAGATCAGGGCAGCCTCATATTAATGTTGTGGTTTAAGTCCATTTTACAGAAATTCAGGAAAAAAAAGTGGACAACTTTAGCTCTTGTGTACCCAGAGATGAAAGCAGGAGCTCTATTGATGTTGGCAGTTCCATAAATTGATTAGAAAAGGACCACTCCATTTGTCATTTCTTAGAAGAGGCACAGGGCAGATTTGTCTTAGTCACAGTTAGGTTGAGTAATGTGACTAAAAGCACAGCACATTAGAATATTCACCCCCTTAGAGATTTTATGTTTTCTGGACCATTTTTATTGTTAAGCTAAATTTAGGATGCATTTTACTGTGTATTCATGAGTATGTGTTGATGTATATCAGGATTTTGCCCATGTACTGCATTTGAATTCATTAGGAAATTATTTCCTATCGTTTTTAAAACTATGGACAAAAAATATTATAAAAGCTACTTAAAATTTTTCATATGTCAAATCCAATGAATGCTAGAGGTGAAACAACAGTAAAAGGGTTGTTTACATGACTTATGAGGTAAATTATTAATTTGCAAATAAGTGTTTCCCCTGTGAGGATTTATTGTCTATTAGGGTGGTGTGCAATAAATAGGAGTGATATTAATTTAAAAAGATTTGAAGTTAATACAGGCTTGTGGCTTCTTGTAGAGTGTTTATAGCAAATAACATGTCATTTATTAAAAACTTCAAGTAATGCTTTTGTACTGTGAAAATTCAAATTACATCTAGTGTTTAAATCACATTGCTATCAATTAATATATTTCAAAACCCATGGAAACAAATGTCACGACACAATAAAAGCAATCACTGTATTTTAAAGTATTTTATGCCATCTTATGCAGATTGCAACATACAATTTGAAGATCTGTTTTCTGGCTTCTAAAGGGGAAATGTTCTTTCAATAAAGGATAATTTAAGCAATTCCTTGAAGTGGTCATTTTTCAGCATTAGTCTGTCAGTTGAACTTGGATGAGCTTTTCTAAGCAAGATAATGCTTTAAATTTAATGATGTGACAAAGACACTATGGAATTACATATCCAATATATAATGGAGTACTGAGCCATGAGTACTAACACCGTGGATGACTGGGCTTTTAGATTCTTCATGTGCAACAAGTTACTCCAGCATATGTCAAATACACAAAGACGGTTTTTTAAAACTCTGACCATACTCTCATCTGTTCTATGTGTCTGATTTGGTAAGGGATTAACTGGAAAACAAAAAAGACATAAAAGGAATTCCTATCTTAAAACATAAAAATTCACTTTATGTGTTAAAAAAGACATAAAAAGAACTCCTATTTGGTCTTGACAAAGAGATGAAATATCCGTTTTGTGTCTTGCGGTCTGGTAAACAATATCTTTACCTAGAAAAGGAATTGCACTGCATTAGATTAGAAATACAGGCATTTTATTCTTCTCACTAGTTTCTATCCACATATGGCAGAACTTCATAAATAATTAGCCAGATTTGCTTGAAATTTCAGGCTACTGAGTACACAAAGCAATTATTTCACTCCTTCATTGCATTATAAGCTGCAGGGATGGTAAACTCACCTTAACACAATATGAATATGAAATATGATTCAGTTTTATCTAGAATTAAAAAGTTTTGTATGAGAACTCAGATACTTTATGTAGTTGTTTTGTATATTAAGTGAATATTTTCTCTGGAACTGAAAATTAATGGACTGACAAAAGTACCCAATAACATTCCAGGCATTATATGAGATGTACTTTGTCCTGACTCACTGTAAATCTCGGTTGTAGTCTCCTTGTTGTGCTTGTTTAGGTTCTTGGCTCATCTACCAAGAAGTTCAATATGTGTTCCAGTTAATACCGTTAGTGGTGTGGTTATGGAGATGTGAAATGGAGTGGGATTCTTCAGGCAACACCTACACTGTCAGTCTGGCTCTTTGTTTTGCTCCTCAGATCTACTCACCTGCTGTTACAGAGCCTAATTTTCCCCCAGGGCTCCCTCCAGAGCAGCTCAATCTCCCTGGGAGTCTGTGCACAGCTGCCCACAGAGGCTTCAAGGTCTTTTAGGCAAAGCTGGACTCACACTGATGCCTTCAGTTTTAATTTTCTTGTTTTTCAGATTCTGTGCTGCTGCCTCTTATTAAGTGCTGGTGAGCTCTCTTCGCAGAGCAGGGAGACAAAACAAATCCTTTTCCTGCTGAAGACCAAGGACAACTTTCAGGCCCAAAAGTACAAACAGTGGGCTGGAGGGAGGAACAAGAAGGATGGGACCTCACAACCTGGAGCTGTAATTGGGAAATTAAACCCCAATATGCAAATGGACCAAACTTATAAAAATGTGTGATGTGTCAGCCATTTTGTGACCATTTTGGGTCTACCTTGGATGTAGCCCATGTCAGGCCCTGTCCTGCCCAAGATGTATCCTGGAGGCCTTTCAATAAATACACACTTTATCCACTAGTTCTGTCCAGTCTCTGTTTCAGGGCAGCCTTCCCAAGGCATCAACACAGTGCAATACTTTGGCTCCCACTGATTTGTTTTTCCTCAGATGCTGCTGCAGCTGGTCACACACCCTCCTGCCTCAAAGCTGGGGTGCTAAACACCCATTCTAAGAGCCACCCTAAACAGATACTTCTACAGGCTACAAAGTGGAGCTTTCACAATTTTAGGCAATTGAACGAAATAAAATAATTAAAAAATAATTATCTTTTGCTGGGCCACAGGAATGATGTGGGATATACATGGACACAGCCAAGTCTTCTCTGGAAATGAATTACTATAGGCAAGGTGAGCAGAAGTCCATCCAAAACAGTGGCACAGTGGACTAGACAAACCAGATCCCTTCATAAAACTTTCACCCTCTCTCAAATTTTCCTTTATAAAAGAGAGAAGTGAACTCTCTGTCACAGTCACACAGCTGGATGACAGCACAAGCAAACTCTCTGACAACCTGAAGCTGCCACTTGATTCAGTTTCACAGAGAAGCTGAGAGAAAATCAGTAATGCTATTTGGTCAGGTTAGAAGATGTTTGAGACAGGGTTTTAAAGTAGTTAGGAATTAAGTTAAGAAGACACTGACAGCTTTGATATCTGATGGAGAAAAGATTCCAAAGGAGGGCAAATAGAGTATCAGAAAGGGATAGAAAATGCCAGTAAGAGAGTGCTAAAGTAAGTGAAGAACATGAGGGAGAAATGCAGCTATTAGGAAGCTGAAGACAGATGACAGTTGCTGAATTTTGAACAGTCCATGAAGCCAAAAAGCTGAAGACTTGTACAAGGGTTAATGATATGGATATAAAACCTGAAATGATGTTGTAGAAATCCTATTGCCAGAGCCTCTAAAACTGACCATTATGTTTCCATGAGAATATTGTTTAAAATGCACAAGAGGACTGAAAGAAAAAATTGGATTTCTTGGTGGATGTAGAGTAGTATATGAGAATTATGAGCTGACAATTACACTGTGTGACAAGTATAAACAATGCCATAGCAGTGAAATGAAATCAGTTAAAGTCAGTGGGAAAGTCCTGGGTCAGATTCAAAAATACAGCTGAATTCCAAACCCAATTTTGAAATATTCTAGAAATATAAGAAATTCCAGCTTCATTGGACTGTAATTTACATGAAAAAACTGAATATGGGAAATTTCTAAATTATTCAAAATATAAATTAAATGCTTTTTAATTTATACATGAATTCAAGATATGATTCTAGTCACATAAATCTACAGAGTATGAGACTGGAATAAATGAGGTTGAATGAAAGAGAAATTTAAAAATTATCCAGATTCTTTGATATCCCAGAGATTTGTCTTGTTCCCAGCAGCCATTCCCACAGGCTGAGACTACCAGGCTGCTGTAAGAGATGCCTGGTTACTGCTTCTGGACTAAGCAGAGATACACACCCCCTCCTACCTGTCTGCTTTCCAGTTACTGTTATCCAGGTTTATGTACTGCAGTACAGTGTTGCACAGTTAGACACTTTCTTTTCACCAATAAATTTGAGGTAAAATCCACCTAGCATAAAAATTGCTGCTGGAATCTAAATTCATAGGCAAAAAAAAAAAAAATTAAAAAAAATCCAGTAGCAATGGCAATACTGCAGCAGGATGGATTGCTACTTTATATTATACTAACTAGCAAATACTCACATCCTGTAGCACTTAAGTTTCAAGTTTCAGGGTTAGGACATGTGTAGGAATACTACCTTTAAATCCTTGGTCTAAAATCCAGATATTTGTGTAGTTATTCCAGAGTTATGAGTACATCCAGGGTAAGGGCTAGGGTTTTTTCCCTCTCCTCTGTCTCTCTGTCTCTCCCCTACTGATTTATTGTTGTGTTTCCTGGGAACCCAGAATTTTCATTGCCCAGTTTCTGTATCCCACTTTAATACTAACCTTAGAGTCTCAGCAAGTTTTGATTATTTCTATAGGGATTGGAGTTGGAAAAAGGGCTGACTACTAATATCTGTTACTTGAACTGTCCTTTAGAACTGTTTGTTGCTTCAGCCACCTCAGTTATTTGCCTCAAATCAGTGTTGTGATTGCTGTCCACTGGTGCATTTTTCAAATCCACTGTTTTCTTCTTCTGCTGTCATTAACAGAAGTAGCAAGGCTTCCATCAGTCAAACCTGAGGTGGGCTGGAGCAGAACATTCAGGAACAGCGGAATGGTGGTTCTTTTAACATTTATGGTTGGAATATTATGTCAGCTCCTTTGTCACTTTAGAGCCTTTCATTTATGTGCCATTTGATAAGGCATATAGCTGTAAAAAGGTAAGCCATTAGTGAGCAAAACATTGGTACTCTGTGGCCCAAAATTCCTAATGCAGGAATATTTTCAACATTTTTAATTGTTTCTAATAAGGACTAATAAGGACATTTTTGTTTGCATTTACATTCCCACTGTAATGAATGTTTATCCTGTGAATTCACAAAATCATGGAATAAGCTGAGTTGCCTCAGCAGATGCTATTAGTAATGCATTCCTTCACCATATTTACACCTTCGAACAGTTCTTCTTATTCTTTTATTCTTTTGCTCCTTATAGTCCTTTCTGTATTATAGAATAGAAAAAAAAGCCCAACTTCAGGACAATAAAGTTCAGCTGCCAACATGCTGTAACACCTGAAAATTTAAACCAGCTATTGGTATGGGTAATACCAGACAGGCTGGAAATGTCACTGAAATGAGGCCATTGTCAGTGTGATATAAAAAGATATGATGTGCAGATTTTGCCCACAAAGTCACAGTTTATTCCACAAAAAGCCCATTTCTATCAGTTATATTTTCCTCCAAATAATACTTTAGCTTAGAGAAGAAATACAGCTATTTCAGGCAAAGAGGTGGGGAAAATATAGTGAGATGGACAAAAATTGAAACACATTTTAAGCACAAAAATCCTTTATTCATCTTCCCAACAATCCCTGTGTACTATGTGTGTCCTAAACTGTCCTACAGCATGTATTTCCTGCAGTTCTCCTATGGAATCAAAAATGTTAGGTAGGTAAGATGGGGTAGCTTCAGGAGAATGGAAAAAGCTCCATTTCAAAGAAATGCAGAGGCTTTAGTACAGAAGTTTTCAGGCTTTATCTCTGCTGGCAGCTGTGATACTGAAACACGGTGGGAACCCATTAGGAAATACCTTTATGGGTGGAACACAGACTTCTGTGGACACAGGTTCAACCCAGCATTTGTAATCCATTAAGTGTTCCCACTTTTTGTCTCTCAGGTGTCTCATTACAAGCAAGCAAAGAAACCTCTTTGTGTCATAGCCAAGGGGAGCAAGGTGACCACACTTGGGAGTTCACTTGGGGGTTTGGTATCCAGAGCTGCCCTTACATTTCTCAGTGTGATGCAGCTGAGCATTCCATAGAGAGAAAATCCTTGGGCTGAGTCCTGTAACACCCTTCAGTATCTGCAGGCAAAATGAAGTCAGTAAGCACTGAGTAAGATTTTAAGAGGGATAATGCTTCTGTCACAGCTTCTCTGAATGTAGAAGCATGATGGTGACATTTTATCTGCTTTTCTGTACTTCTGATAGCACTCCAGTCCCCAGTGTGCAGCACTAGTGGCTTCAGGAGGTACAATTTTGTTCCATTTTAGAGTACTTATCTCCAGACTGGTAATGCAAAACTTTTAGGATAATTTTGTTAGATCATTAGATCCTCCATCCCCTTGCTACTTCATCTGTAGCAACCCTTCTGAAAGAGATATCTCTGCTTGTTCAGGATGTGTCTGTAGTTATTCCTCTCTTTCAAAATTTTGCATGAAAGCAGACACATATACAGGCACTTTTTCTTGTACATTAAGGCCATAATACATTCCTCTGAGCTAGATTTGATCAAGTAGGCTCAGAAGAATATTTTTTCTATGTATTTCTGTTTTGAGAACTGCCTTATAAGGATTTTTTTACATTTCTTATGGAGTTATCGCAAGAAATGTTCCATGATGTCTGAAAACCAGCTGTCAGTTTCTTGCTATCAGGAACTTTTACTTTCTAGCAAATTCTTTGTTTCGGGGACTCATTATTTTCGAGTTTAGGGAGTAGAGAAAATGAATTCTGAACAAGTTGAAATTCCATAACCTCCAAGGTTGTATTTGTAACTAATTCTGCTTCAGTGCTTTCTCATTTCCAATTGGCCTTCATCAATTAAACTAGCCAGTATTATTTTCCCAAAAAATTTTTTAATAGAAATTTTCATTTTACATGTGTCTTTTTTCCTAGACATGCACAAATGAAGCATTTAGTCCAGGCTCCCTCTAAAATCAGTGGGGAGAAGCAGATGTATTCATCAGTGATTTGTCCTGTGTCTGGCAGATACTGGCTTAGGATGCAATGGGTCACTCCCAAAAAGCATTTCTCTCTTTCCAGTCGAGGACATTTACAGTGGCAGCTGAGCTGGTTCCACTCTGGTGAGATAAGTATTCCTAGCATGAAGTTTATTACAGGAAATTTTAAACATGTAATACATATAAAAATGAACCTATAGACATTCATAATACATACAGGTGGGAAAATCTGCCAAATCCTTCTGCGTTTGTCTTTTTGAATTTTTATTTTGGACATTCTCAGATATTACTCTAACAATTGAATGTCCAAAGACATTTCTCCCCATACTGTGTTAAACCTGTCTGCATAAATATTCTCCTTTGCTTGTATAATATTACATCTGATGTGAGAATAACTTTATCTTTTTGATTCAGCCATAATTTTGCTGAATCTTAATGGCCTATTCTGGATAAGGAATACATCCATTGTCTGTAGATTATGTGATTCTTTACTAAGGATTTCTTATTTCCCTCTTAATGTGACCTGAAATAAACCAGCCCATATAAGATAGAAGCATAACTGAGGATTTTGCTCTCTTATGGTTAATAGATAAATTTCAAGATCTGATTGAATATTGGATTTCAATTCCATCAACTCTGACAATAGAATAATTTCCTTTCTGCTTAAATTATAAAAAAACTTCCTGCAAAATTAGCTCATTGAAGTACTTGATTATCAGTCGAGTAAAAATATTTAATTGTAGGAAATCTCTACCATAATGCTTTATTAAAAGCTGATGAATTTAATGTGTTTTTGTGAAATATTTGGGGTCTATGTAAACAACCAGTTTGCTTAGAAGTGCAACTTTCCCCTCCCTTCAGGAACTAATTCCCCACTTGTGCAAAGAGTTGCCCATATATAAGACATGTAAGAACATATATAAGGGATGTAGAACATATATAAGGGATGTGAAGAATCCTTTGTATTCTTTCTAGTGCTTCCAATGTTCCAATGAAATCTTTGGATTCTTATACAGACAAGAGTTGAAAGATTTCCATCTCCATTTCATTTAAAGCTGTTTGGATATTTGCATAAAATTATGAATTGCATTCTCTTCTTTTGAGACTCTACTATAAAACTGGCCATACCACAGGATGGGAAGAGCTGACTCACTGCTCTAATTATAAATCTGAAGACTAATTAACCTTCCACGACTAAATTAAATTCCAAAATAAAAAAAGAACAGAACCTTTAAACAAAGTTTTAAAGCCCACTAGAATATAAAGTACCAAATATATTCTGGAGGCTGGTTTTGAATATGACATTGATGAAGTTGTACTGGATTTGAAAACATTGTGTGCAAGCCTAGCTTGGGAAACAGGCATTCACAGAGCTGGGGCAAACACTGTCCCAGCTGGAATGTAGTACTGCAAGGAGCTCTGTGCATTTGTAGCAAAACACTTTCCTGCAACATTGTTTCAGATCAATATTTTTTTGTTTGTTATTTAAAATCAAAATTGATTAATACTATTTTTACTTTTTTGGGTGGGAAACCCCACAGAACATCCTATTCCTGCCAACTTTTTTTTCCTAAGTTAAACAAAACTGCCTCCTATAAGTGGCAACATATTTGTGGACTGGACAACAAAATTCCATTTATTTCCATCTGGAGAAGGAATCCATTCCCACTGGAGCTGAATCAACTTCATAAGTCCAAAGAGCAATACAATTTTCCATCTGTCAAAAAAACCAAATAGACCTGATTCTGAGTGGATGAATAGAAGGAGGCTGTTTGTGGCATATTTTTGTTCATATATATTTCAATAGAACCTTAATTTAAAATTTTAGTAAGTCTCTGAAATAACATCATGAATAAATTTAAAAATCTCTTGCATTCACACACCTGAATTCTATCAGAGGAAAGCAGACGGGGAAAATTCAAGCAGGATGTTCCAATGAAGCATTAATCCCACCTAAGACACAGGAGGGTAATGGGCCCTTTAGAAGGGATAAAAAGCAACTGAGAACCCTCCACTGAGTTTTGAGTGTTCAAGAGAACAGGAGAGAGGAAAACAGAAAAAAAAATCTGAAAGTGAATTTGTATTAAAAAGAAAATCCTATATCAGTAAAGAACTGCAAGAAACATTAATGTTATGGGGGAGAAAGTATTGCTGATCAAGAGCTATATGTAATCTAATATTTATCTTGGAAGACAGCTTCACCAAAGTTTCTTGAGAAGTTTTGGTACAGACTGTTAAGAACCCCTTTTTCCCCTGGATTCTGTTTAAAAGGAGTGTTCAGAGCATCTTCAATGCTCCAGGTTGTAGGCTGGTACCAGATGCTTATAAATGTAGAGTTAAAATTTTTGAAATAATTTGGTTTTGAGGAAGATCTCTTCTTTCATTTTGGATAGGAAAATAATGTATAGATTTTCTCAAGTGTTTCGTCAAAGCTGAAAGTGGTGGAGGCTAAATGATAGTGGGTAGAGCTTTAACTCATCAAACTGGCTTATTTTACACCATTTTCTTACCTCTTTTCCATTGTGTGGTGTCTGTTCTTGGCAATGCTCCTCATTCCTTGCTAGCAAATAGTGAGTTAACAGTTGTCACAAAGTATAAATTATCTCATAAGTGGAATAGCAGTTTATTTCTCTTGAAGAAAGCATTGTTTGCAAAATTTAGTGCAGTAACAAAAGATCCTGCAGGGAGAATTCTTAGCTAAATAATCTGTTATCTCTGTGCCTTGGGCTTTCAAGTGGCTTGTCCAGCTACAATCTTTTTTAATTTCTGTATTTTATGCATCTTGTCTACATATAGAAACTGATTATTTTTAATCCTGAGCAGAGGATCCAACTAGCGAGAAACCACCCAACCTAACAAAAATCCAATATTCCTCTAAATACAAACTGTCAAAGTTTTGTTGCCTTTGCTAGAGCTTAAGCTGGGTCAGTCTGCACTGAATTTGAGAAATAATACCTTAGCACTGAAAAGCTCAGTGGGTGTACCTATGTTAATATGTACATTTATTGTCAAGGTTGTACAGCAGCTTTATTTCCCTTTGGATTCCCTAAGCTGTGACTGATGGTGGCCAGAGCATGCTGTGTTTCAATAAGCTTTGCTTGTAACCTGCTAAGTGATGGCTCCCCATTCATCTGAAGGATTATAGGATTATGGAGCTGATAACTCCTCTGAAACAGCCTTCACTCAGCAGAGCTAAAAAGTATTTGACTGAAATGCTGCTTCCTAAAAGGGATGGAATTTTGGTTGACGCGTATCAGACTTTTTTGCATCAAGTTGTAATTGATGGGAGACAATATAATTTGACAGCCTTTGAAATATTTAGTTACCAAAAAAATTCTACATGTGAGACCCATTATTTTCTTTCTAATTTTTAAATAACAATTAGAAGTTAAATATTTGGGGATGGGGGAGTCAGAACTTCACCGTAAAAGATACAGAGCCCTTCTACTTTATACCCAGAAACAAATATTAATTTATTTTGGAAATTAGCACAACTGGGAGAAAAAATCTACTATAAATTGCAAAAGGAGTAAATCCTAACTGAGCCCAAGGATTTCACCATCTCCAACTTAGTATAGAGTCTTCCAGTTCTATTGCACCTTAAAGGTTTTCATTTTCTGTCATTGCTTTATATTGCTTAAAATAGCTCTTAAATTCACAAGATGTAATCATACTAGTACATATTTGAAATATTCAAAATTAATATTGTCTGTAACAGCTCTTACTCTCCTTGAGCAGATCTGAAGACCAGCAATATTTTCTATTGCTGCACTGAGAAAAAAGGTGTAATAACAGTGTTGTCTGTTCAGCAGCACTTTTGCAAAGAGCTGAGAATGATGTTAAGGTCAGAAGTCAACATAAAAACATTGCTTTGTCTTTTGATTGTTCCATCCAACTTTTGTTTATGTGATGTCTCCTTTCCTTATAAAGATTTGTACTTTTTTTTCTTGTAGTCTTGGTGATTCAGAAACCAGTGGAATGCTGCAAAACTGTGAGCTGAAATCTAATGTACTGCTCTGAACACATCATCCAGACGATCAGAGAAATCAAATGTTTATTTCAAGTGCCTATGTTAAGAGATCATACCTTAGAAATTTTTAGCTCTTAGCCTGCTTGAAAGTTCTAGCAATTAAAAAAAAATGGTCCTAGAAAATTTCATCTAGTACTTAAGTCTGTCATGCCCTCTTTATACTCAGAATGTACCATATAATTAGAAAATGTTTCCCAGGCAGTTTCACGGGTGTTGTTTTTCTTAAAGGAGGATGTGGTGGGAGGGGAGAGATAAAGGTTTTAAATATACACTTAAGTAATTGAAAATAGATGTTATAATCTAATATCACAGATTGAATCTCCAGAACTCAGCAGGAGAAACTTCTTGTTCATACAAAAATTCATACAAAAGAGATTTCATGATCCCTCCTGCATGTAAAATGGTTTGCCACAGTGTTTGTTATTATTGTTTCCTTTCAGGCTAATCGCCTGACTACTGTTCTCATTTTGTCATCTTATACATCTCATATATGATTCACTACATTGTTCTCTTTCCTTATAGAGATTTTTCATTAATGTCACTCATTTGTAATTATTTCCATTATGCTGCAAAAATTTGCATAGAAATGCAGCCTAAATAAAAGTAATGTTTATTCAATTTCTTGCAAGGCATTGCTCTTCACTAGGAGCTGGAGCATCCTCTATAGATACAGTAACTACCCAAATGGGAACTCAAGTGAATTAAGATTCTTGCAAAGCCCTGGCTACTGTATGAAACAACACTAAGTTGTGGCTGTCAGCAGGAACTGATGACTTCATACAGCATACAGTACTTAAGTAAATCTTTGGCAACGTTCTGTGTTTTCCAAAATGTGTTTGGCATTTCACTGCCTCTGATACACTCATGTTTTGACAGTGGCAGCTGGAAGAAAATGAAAAGACCTAATTTTGTGCTATAGGTACTGTTGAAAGGCATGAAGCTGAACTACCAAACTGTGAAAAACACAGGATATTCTTGTAGCACTAAATAACTTCAATAATTTTCTGGCATTTAGAACTTACTGAGAGAAATATTTCTAATTTTGGATATTCTCAGCTAAAAGGCAGAGGGAAGACATAGCAAGAACCATTGTAGCATAGGATCAAGACTGCAAAAACACTTAAGCATATGGGCATATGGAAGGCAGTTAGGTGATGCATCCTCTACCTTGGTTACTAGCACTCCCACTAAATTATCACCTGTAAATTGATGTATAGACCAGATCATTGGAAAAGAATACAGTATTTGCTTCTAAACAGCATTGGTTCCAAAGGTCTGTCTATCAGACAAATGAGCACTTGATGCATTCTACTAAGAACTTGAAAGGCAAGATGCCAAGGCTACAGGCTCAATATCTGTCACCTAGGATATTGGGGACACTGGCATGTATTTAGCTTTAGCTAACTTATTGATCTAGCAGGTTTTCTGCTGGAATTCTACAGGAGATTGTTTTAATATTAAAATGGTAAATACTTTGCCTTAAGTAAAAAGATACTTACATTATATTGCATGTACTTGTGTCAATGAAACCCATTTTTATAGGCCTCTGGTATTTTTCTTCCAAACAGAAAAATGCTTTCATGAGTATCTAAATAGCAGTTTAAATAAAATGAGACATGTTTGGCTTACTCTTTACCACTTTATTCACCATGACAACCAGTCCATTTCTATATTATTGCACCAGATCTTTTCTAACCTCTATTCATCACAGTATTGTTCGAAAATGTGTTTGTATATATAGAGTATATACACATACACGATGTTTGGGGTTTTTTTAAAAAGCATTTAGTCACAAAGCACATTCCTGTTGGCATCCAGACACGTGAGCCCAAACAAGTACACATTTACAGCAAGCTTTCTGGGATGCTTGTCTGATGAAATGCAAGGTTATTAAGATTCAGGGGAGGTTAGAGAAACTTACCAGTTAATCTGTAAAGATCTAGAAATTAGATTGTCAAAATCAAAATCTGTTGTGAGGCTTGGCATTTAAATAACTTCAGTGACTCCCATCAATTATTAGAGAAAAGCTGTTTCTTGAAAGGTGAGTGCAGAGGCACTGAGACTTGGAGCACAGCATGGAATGCTAATTTGATTTGCTTGGTAACAGAAAAAACTCAGGACAGGAATGAGAACTGGTCATTCCACTGAATGAATTATCTGCCTTTTTCTTAGCCTACTGGTAAAGATTAATCATTTAATACTGAAAACCTACATCAAGAGTGAATATCCGTCCTGGAGGGTACCTACAGTTAAGCTATGTCTCATAAGTCCCAAGTATCTGCAATATTGATGTAATATCAAAAATAATGTTGATAGGTTGTTTTTAGATATGCTTTGAAGGCATTAGTGGGATGTTTTTTCTGAGACCTGGATGATATTTTTCCTTTCTTAAGTGAATTGCCTGCTAATTAAACATATTAGTTAGCTGACACTCATTGTTCTTGCAAGATAAAAAGTTGTAAAACTTGTTTCAAATAACATAGAGAACTATTGCTTTAGCTAAAAGAAAGCAGAAAACAATAATTCTAAACTTCTCTTTAGGGGCTAATCTTGAGCAATATATCTTTTCCCTATAGGAAACCAAAACACAGGGGTGCATAGGAGCACCAGTCCATCTTTACTAACTGGCTGGAACATTAGGAGAAAGGGTTATTTACTTATGATCCCAAGGCCAGTAATAAATGTGAGTATTAGGAAAACGTTCATGACTGTAAAGTGGTCATAGATCCTGCGAGTCCTCATTCCCCAAGTACCTTAATAAGCCAACCAAGTGGAAATAAGATACATTCTGTTGGAGCCTGCTTGCACTTTAGTCAGAATTAGTGTGATTTTAGTAAGTACTTATCCTCAGGTAAATCTCCTATATTATGTAATTTTTAATGCACTGGAGTTGAACAGTCTTACAATTTCTTGATATTTAGTTCTTATTGCCTCTCTCAGGAAGTACCACGTTTTCCTATCAGTGAGTTTTTCTCTCTATATAGCCTGCATTTTCTTTGACATAATCTAATGTTGCTGTTTCCAGTTATGCATTGAGGACCACACTAAGTAACCCATTCCCACTTGGAAGTTAATAGCCTAAAGATATGTTATGCCTGCTACATAATCCATTCTTAGTCATCACTTACACAAACAAGTAGCTTGTGGGGATTTTTTCTGCTTTTATTTTACCATTTTGTGTTAGCAATTCACATGAAACCATCCAAGACTACTGAAAGGGTTGTTTTTCATCAGTTATGATCAGTTACGTATATTACCACGACCAGTAGAAAATAATCATTAAATGTACATCTTTATAACCTGGTTGCTTTGGTTCTTTTATGTCTTTTTTCCAGGGCTTTATTTGCTAATGGTTCATTATTATGTGCACTAAATAAGTGAGGATTTGCATGATCCTCAGTCAATAAACATTATTATTTTAAGTTCATGAAAAGTCACAGATCTTTAGCTAATGAGGTGCAAGTTTGAAAGTGTCAAAAGTTTCTAATTGTCAGGTGAAATTATTCTGGAACTGGACCTCTGAAGGCAATGACCACTGGCAGAGGTTGCTTATGTTTATATACGAAAATCCAACAAATTATCAGGTTTCTTCTGCCTGATAATAACAATTCTACCAGAGCCTATCAGGTTGTCTTGAATGCCAAGCCTGATAACAGTAATTACTTGTGATCCAAAAACCATTGGAGGGCCACACTGAATAGTTATGGGCTTTCTCCTAGTCTTTCTCTATAAACATATAAATAGGTGGTTTGTGCATTTTAGAATATGAGGAAGTTTCCAGCATTCCAGAAAATTCAGTGTGGGGTTTTTTGATATCTCATATTTTGACATATAAATAAAACTTTCTTTTTTCATACATTCTCAGTGCAAACACCCTCATGTTCACTGAAGTAAAACAAAACCTTTAGAGCGTTGAAAAGAACCTTTTGCACTAGGAAAGAAAATTACTCATGTCTTTCAAATCTCTGCCTTCTATTCCTCAGCACTAATGAATTCAATTCATGGATTAGAAAAATTTACTGTAATACTAAAGTTGATGGGCAAAATAAAGTGGGTTCCTCGGTATATTAACAAGGAAAGACTTGCAGCTTAGATCAGCATGACTTTACAAGTTTGAATTATGCCTTTACAGGTTAACACTATTTGTAAGAATTATCTTATCTAGTACTTCCTTTTTCTTTGTGAAATTCTTTGTGCAAATACGTCACATCAATGCAAACAGATCTAAATTGTTTTCATGCTTAGTCTCATGCTTATTCATATTTTATGCTTATATCCACAAAAGGAGGGGTGAAAGGCAGTGGAAAAGAAGGCTTTCATATCTGCTTTTTCCTTAGCAATATTACTATTGTGGAGAAGTAGGAGACAGATTATTCATTATTCCTCCTATTGCTTTCATTAAATGTTGTTTAGTAGACGGAATCTTAAAATAATGTGTAAATACTCTTAAAACTTTTGGAGTTCTTTAATGCAATTCATGTTTCTTCTGTACAACCTATTGCAAACTTTATTCTGTAAGGAAAAAAGAAATTGAGTCCTTCAGCAAATTCATAAAAAATAAGTTCACCTGTGGCCATAAAACCATGATCTGAATGCATCCTCCATTCCAGGAATTGATACACACTCAATACACACAGAGATATAAAAGAGATGAATTCCTCCTTTATTGCCTTGTTATTTATGCTCTTTACCATCTATTATTGATTCAGATGAAAAATAGGTCCTCGGGTTTTTTCTGGAAATTTTTATATTCCTTACAATATAAATACAGAGTCATCTAGGTACATTGCATTGATGTTATAAATCCATAAAATTGACAAGAAATTAAGAATGGGAAAGATGAGCTATTGAGTAGAATGGTACCCTTGATTGGAAAAGTGTGGAAGAAGATGACTAATAGTGGCTAGTGTGTCACTCAATCTATGTGAGATTTTAAAGGTGTATAAGGAACTAGAATTTAAGTCTGGTGTCCATATTGTCCAAATAAGTGGAATTAATGGACATGGGGATCAGTACAAAAGACGGGAGGGATAGTTGGCAAAACCTGAAAAATGAAGTCACGACTCAGAGAAAACCCATTTACATTCTGTGAGCTGATAGTAAGAAAGTTGGCATAGAAGTTCCAGCTGAGGGAGTCTGTTTTGAGTGCTAAAATATATTCTACAAAATTCTCCCCAGCAGAACCTCTGGTTAAGCTGTCGAAAGACCAGAAGAGTCAAGTAGTCAAAGGATTGGATAAAGAAGCAGCAGCACAGTGAAAAACTAATGACCAGTTCTGATGGGGTGAAAGGTTCTCAGCAGAGAGCCATTGTCACCTGTGTAAAAAGGTATGGCTAACCAATCATGGAGCAAAGAAAAAGATCTTTCATGGTGAAGCAGAAAATTAGAAATATTTTCTTTCCCTGTAAAAGCAGGAGTCCTCAAGTAAAATAATGGATGATTCAGAACAAAATTGAATTCTACTTCATGAAATGGGAATTTTCTGGAAATTTCTATTACACTGAGCCACTGCTTGGGGGACAAGCACCAGTGGAGCTCTGATCCACTGGCAAAGCTCTTAGGTGGAAAGAAGAAGAATGGCATAGGGAGGGGAAAATTACTAATTATCAATCTACCTAATTTTAAAAGAAGGACCATCCCTGAAAAGTCCTTGCATTCAGAGATTTAATCTGACATCATAAACTTTCAAAGCCCAAGCTATGGATCCGATTTATCTCTTTTTTGGCACTGTAACAGTATCCGAGTATTTTATCTTTAGAAATTATCTTAATTACTTGTCATGGCCAAACACTGCTACATTCTTGAAAATTTGCACTTTGTTTCTATCCTTGTGGACTTTATTGTATTCTTTTAAGTCAATGCTTATTCTCTTTTAGGCTCTCTGAGACTTTTTATCTGAGACTTGGATTTCTTTGCCAAAGTTTAATTTCTTTTGCTATGGATGCAGCAATTGCCTCTACACTGTCTCTTAAACTTTCTAGTCCCCTCTTCATTAAGAGGGAAGATCAGGCCCCTTTCTGGGATAGGTTTGCTTCTTTGTGAGGATGTTTTCCATATCGTCTCAAGTTTAGCAATATTGTACAAAGTATTTCTGTTGTACCTAATTTTAATTTAACCACAAGGAAACCCAAAGACATACGTGAAGCATATACAGATATTATACATAGCCATAAATAGCCATTTTTTGCTATGATAAACCTTCTGTCTGATTTCAGGTCCAGCTGCTGTGTGCTTACATTTTTAATAACTAATCCTTGCTCGAAACAAGGTTAATTTTCAGGGTATGTATTAAATACAATTATTCATTGTGTAGAACACCATTCTTAGAAGGCCTCTTACTTAAGATTCAATTGAAGATTTGTTTCAGCTAATTAGTGACCATATTTGCCTGGTTATTTCCATTGTAAAACATATTCTTTCTATATTGAATCCCACAAATCCATTTTTAGCTAAAGAATCTGAGGCTATTCAAAGCAAAGCTGTTGACCTTGTTACAGATAGTTAGGCTAACTCAGTCCAATTACTCAAATCCACCTGGGCTGCAATTAATTATTTCCTGAGGTTATAAAGTAACCGGGAAAGTATAAGTAAAATTTATTTTCTAGCAATCGATATTGATCTAAACTCATGCATTTTCATATATTGCATTTATGGTCTTACATACATTATATTGCAGGCCTTGGAAGAATGTGAGTTGTAAATGTCAAATGTTTTTTAAAGATTCCTAATTAATTGGATAATATTGAGTAGAAAAAATTAATTTCTTGACACAGTTTATTTTTCTAATTATGTTCACCCTTGGAACCTCTTAAATTATTATTTACTGTGTCCCAATTTTATGTAATCAATTCCACTAAGTGCTTAGAAAGATTTTGGTTAAATCTGACTAAGTGTTTGCAACTAACACTAAAATTCTAACAAAGTATTTGGGTTTTGGTTGGTGGATTTTTTAAAACCCCACCTGAGGAGAAGAGAGACATGTTTTTCTCTTAACATCATATGTAAATCTATATCTAAAAGCCATCATGGCCTTAAGCATATAAAAACTACATATCTAAATAATTTAGAGAAGCTGTTTCCAAGTTGTAAAATATTCAAGAGATTTAGTGAAGCTCCAGTATCCCGTAGCAGTTGATGGTGTTTTAATGTGACGGAACAAGAGCAAAACGACGTAATGCCACTCTAAGTGCACACACTATATCAGACCTAAATAACCATCCTAATACCAATCCAGTTCTCACAACCTGCTTTATTCCATTCCTGTGTTGCAGATGCAAAATGAAATTACTTAGAAGATGGCATTGATCTGTTATTTATCATACAATGCTTTAAAGGAAAACAGTCACTGAAAGTTGGTGGTGGTTCCTACTTTAAACTGTGTGACAGCTCTGTGAAACACTAACTCACTGGTTCCAGAAGAGCCATGTAATGAAACCCAAAATTTGAGGTTCAAGGATAGTGAATTACACCTCGTTAAATGCCATTATGGCAGATGAATTGTAATTAGAGTTTTAAACTCTGAGCTAATTTTGTATAAGAAAGTAATTTTTTCTCTAGTAAAACTTTTTACTTCAACATCTTAATGGAATTGTTATAAGCATGAAGAGTATGACTCAGGCAGGTAGAACTATTTGTACCTTGTTGATAAAATATGCTCCTGTGTATAAAAACAGTACAAGCTGTCACGTGGCAAATGCTGCCATTTGTCTCCTTAGCACCTGGCTAATGATCCATGACAGAAATATCTGAGCTGAGTGATAACTGTGCAGTGATATAATCGGGCATTATGGCACAGATTTTACACCAAGGGCTTCAGTCATGTTTTTTTAGCCACTTTGCTGTTGAGGACTAACACTGAAAGGGCTTTTCTGTCCAAATAAATTTGTCTGGGTGACAGAAACAATTTACAAAGCTCTAAATGTGTTGTTTGGCCTGTTATTTGTAAGATCTAACTGTGGAATATTCAACATAAATAACATTCTGGGAGGTATCATTAGGAATGTGTCTGATTTAAACCTGCCCATAAAACTCCATGATCCAAAGAGAGGACTTTTCTCCACACTATCCTGTCAGGCAATAAAAGATAACCAGACATGACTCATCATGATTTCAAGATGCCTCTGATACCATGTTTGCTTAGCTTTCTACATAAGTTCTTGTTGCCTCAGAGAACCTAACAAAGTTTGTAATTAAATAGTCAATTTCAGAAGAGAAGATTCTGCCAGAGGATATGAATCTGGTAGAATAGCTTTCAGTGCATGAACTATCTTATTGATTAAATGATTTTTTGAAAAAGAAAAAAAAAAGAAAAAAAAAAAAAAAAAAAACNAAAAAAAAAAGCCACACCTAGAACAAAAAAGCACCCTCAAGTCCAAACCAGACTTGTCTGTGTGTTTCTAGAATTTAACACTATAAACACTATTTGCCAGCAGATTGTGAAATAGGCCCTTTTTAATGATAATCCCGTGACAATCCAGCATCTCATCAGAGACAGCACTGCCAAGCTGCTTGTTCTTGAAGACAGCAGTTACAAGGGGCATGTTTAAATATGCCAAGAGACAAGCTTGACCCTTACAGCCACAATGATTACGTGTTCTCCTGTGATAACACTGACAAGTGATTGAGTAACAGAGGCCAGAGGAGAGAATCAATTCTGTGTTAATGAGCATGCAGGGCTATCAGGGAAGCAAGTAGCACACAATTGGTTAGGTTAAAGACAATATCAATCTACTCACAGTGAAAAGAAAGAGGGATGCCGACCCTGTGAAATGCATTGAGCAAGTTAATTTCTTTATATAAGTGTTCTTCTTATGTCTTGACCAAGTTTGCCCTTGAAAGTTATGGTGTCCCTGAGATATTCATTAATAATATTTGTCTTCCACACATATCATGGTGGAGCTTCTGCAGTCCCACAATATAATCTTTTATTGTGTGGACCAGTATGGATGGACAAGCGACATTACTGTCAAGTTAGTTCAGAAATTAATAGCTTGCTTGAGAAACATCCCCTTCCAATAATAAGAATAAATTAAGCCCCTTTGACCAGCTTCATTTGGGCTACAGCTATTCTGGACATTCACTCTTTCCCTAGAGAGCATGAAGGAGATCTAGATGTAGAATAACATTCAGAAGTTGTGGGATAACTGAGATTTTTACCTGCTTTATTGTAAACTAAATTGAGCTTTTTACTTGCTTTATTGTAAACTACCTCAGAGTGCATTAATCTTGTTTGTGATCTCAGTTTGTATACGTGTCGTATCCTCAGGAGCAGTTATATTATTCCATCATGACCACCCAGAGCTACAAACAGTGTAGGTCCCTCTGGGTGAGGAGCAGGCTATGGATCAGGCACGTTGAGGGAGTACAGAATGGGGGTGTCTGCACAGGATTGTGTTTCTTGATGTTTTCTGATGCTGTTCTCAAGTCTCTAGTAGAAAACAGGAGACTACAAAGATGGATTCAGTGCATAAATAACACTTCTTGTTTAATTTGCTGTGCCAATCCCCACTCCAAACCTGGCCTGCATGTTTTTCTTTGGCAGTGTTCTGTTTCTAAAAATAATCAAAGCACCTGTCTCTGAACTGTTGGCAGTGCCCTCACACAGTTGACCTGCCTGTGTGATTCATGGTTTCCTTGTAAGGTGAGAAATAACCCTGTTCTCACTAATCATTAATTAGATCATCTTTTATCTGTGATGAACTCTTATCACCTTGACTGAAGGGACAATGACTTAAGCAACAGCTTTACAGATTTGTGTGTAGTCTGGTGCTGTGCACATAACTCAAAAGTGCAGTCTCTAGGAATGCCAAGCAACCAACTGTTATTATCTCTCATAAACTGGCATAATTTGTCTTGCAAACATACCCCATTGTCTTTTAAATACACATTCATACTAACAAAATTGCAATTATTGCTGACTGTTTTCCTGGCTTGTAGCCTCAAACACAACTTTAGGACGTGGTCTTGTACAAAAAGGTCAGGGATAATGTTTCAGAGAGTGCAAAGATAGCTTGACCATAATTCACTTTTCTCCACACGTTCTTTGTTCCTTTGCTATCAGTCCAGTTATTTTCAGCTGTTAAGCAAAATTATGCATTTAAAATTGTTTCAGGTGCTTGTCTTCTTTGTTTTGTTTTTCCAAAACTTCTAGATATAGGGAACTATAGGGGATGAGACTTGTGAGATGCTAAGATCATTACAGAAGTTTAGAGAATTCTAGAAGAATTCATTTACTTGGAACTGTTTACCTCAGTGTTCCAATCACACATGGGAGACCTGACTGAATTTCACCATTCTACCAGTATTTTGCAGTGAAGTAGTCAGTAATCAGCCCTGGTGTGTATGAAGAGCAGAAGAGGTTCTCTGCCTGTGTTTTTCAGAGTCACCAGTGCTTATATAATATGCTATTTTAAAAAGCTATAAAGATAGAGAAACAATGAGGACAAAATTCCTGTTTAAATAAAGAACATAAATGGCACAAAGGGAAACCTTGGATGCTCTTCATCTGCAGTTTGAGGTCAGTTAGCATGAAATACATTCTTCTCCCTACTGCTTCCTTTTCTGTGCCTTCACTTAGGTCAATCAACAGTTGGGACACAATTCTCACAATCTTCAGGCAGGCAAATATCACCTGGACCTCTCCAACATTATGCAGTTTATCATAAATGTTACCCTGGAGGCTTATTTAATCCTTTACAGCTCAGCAAACCAAGACCCTGTGGATCAAATATAATAAATTCAGTGTTAAATATTTTCTTCTACTGAGCCAGAAACCTTCCCTCTATGCTGCTGATGTAGGTGTTTTCTAAATTTAACTAGGGTGGTTTGAATAACTGAATAAGTCCATCTAAAAATATCCTCTGGTCCTAGTTTCTAATCTACTACTTAGTAGATCTGTATATAAATTAATTGCATTATTTTGGGGGAGCAAAGAGATTTGGGGAAATGGAGCAGCTGGAAAACAAAACATAGGACAACAAGTAATGGAGAGAAAAGGGCTCTTGAAATAACTTTCAAACTATTGTGCTGTAATTATTGGTTAGTACAATACCCTCAGCCATTGTTCCTTAAAGAAATAGGAAAAACCTGTTTAATGTTTGCATGGATGTAGTAGTCTTAGTGCAGTCTCTAGTGTTGGCTGCTGTACTGTGTGAATTGGTTTTGAAGCAGATTACGGTGCCATGAGTACATGGATTGCATCTAAGGCAATTTGCTGTAATGTAAGAGTATTTACCAGACTTTACATTTCATCACTTTGGCTGAAACAGAAGAAAACAGTTATTTCATGCTTTGGAAATCAATCCTTTAAATTAAACTTAATGAATTGTGATAATTTATATCTCATAATAATTTATATCTCATAATACATCAAAGAATAGGATGGGTTAATGGAACTAGTGACATTATGATGTCTGTGTTCTCATCACATCTTCACATTAACAGAATAATATTGTGGCTGGTTACAATATTACAATATAGGAAGAGTTGACATTCAGGTAATCCATGCAGCTGGTTTTAACAGTTTGAAAATTGCCTTCTAGGAGGGAAAATGTAGAAATGCAAATAACACAAACCTTACCAAGAAAATTGATTTCTCCTGGCTGTTACGAGCCTGCTCAGGAACATCCCCCCCACTTCTTCTCTCTCATGCACATAAGTGTTAGGGATTTCCTCCCATGACAGTTGCACTTATCCCAGCCTTAACATCTAGATTCCATGATGAATGAATGCATCTTGAGCTTGCAGTAGAAGGGGTCTCTCTCCAGCTGGGAAGGTTCAGTACCTCTGCATACTCACTGAATGGCAGCAAGCTTTGTACTTCTGCCATGGGCAAAGCTGGTGGGTAGAGGCCAGATATACTTTCAATAATGTTTTCATCATGTTTTTGGTCACAGAAACCAAAGACAATTAAATTTAACCCTAAATAAGGAAAGCCTATATATTGGGCACCAAAACATGATTTCTTTAAAACCTTCAATGCACAAAAAACAAGAAGTTTGAGATGTCTAAGCACCCTAAATTGTATGTCTTATATTGCAGAGCTTTTTTAAAACATAAAAAATTTTAAAATTTAGTCAAATTACTGATGGAAGATAATTTTTATAGCTAAAATTATTGCTAGTAGTTTTTTTCATAATTTGAAATAATTTTAAACTAAGTGTATTTTCAACATTAAATTTTTCAAAACTCCCACTTAACTAAGTTCAACTTTAATTTTTCCCTCCTTCTTTGACTTACACTGTAGTTATGCTTTTAAGCACCTGGCAATAATCCTGATATTCACATTCTTACTCTTTCAATTTATCACTCCAGTTAATCCAATGAGTAGAAAAATCCATTATTCCTCATTTCAAGTATTATCACTTCAAGAGACAACCTAAACCAGAGAACTTCAAATACTTCTATAGCCTTAATCTGTGAAAGAATTATATTCCCTGGCTATCCAAATCTTTGTTCACATTTCCCATATTATGTGCAAAAGGCATGCTGTGCCTCTGCCTTAATTCTTATGTTCACAGCTAAGAAGTTAATGGAATTGTATTTTGGGTACTAATGTGCCATAAAACTGGAGGGGTTGGGGGTATATATTTCAAAACTATTACACAGGAGATTTAAAGTTGCAAAAAGTGTATAAACTAAGAATAGAGCTGACTGAAATGTGTAACTTGTAGTCAAAACACTTCTTCTCACAATTCTGATTTGAAACATATAATGAAACAAAAAGGCTTTCATTGAACATTCTCCTTAGTAAAAGGCCTTTGGTACTTTCCAAGTAAAATGTGCTGCCTGGCAGATGGTGGCTAGAACTGAAGAGCCTTCAGCCAATTTTATTAGGACCTATAATAAGTAGCTATGTTGGGACTAACTAGCCTTTGATATCTATTTGTTTTATGTAGTCAAAGCCATTCATTCTTCACCTCTATTTTCAAGTCTTGCCTTGTTCCATGAAAATATTAACTGAATTAAAGGTACTCCCATGGTGCATTTTAGATTAACCACTGTTCTCAGATGTTTTGTAACTCTCTTAACAAAAATAATGTTGCAGTCAGAACATTGTATTTTTGTTGTAGTGCATCTGTAAGAGACATATGCAGAAAATGGGTGAGATAATTATTCAGCTCTAATTGGCAGCAGTTAATTCCAGCTGAAACACTGAGGTTTTACTTTTCATACAATGTTTAAAAAAACAATTAGATTTACAATAAAACAAATTAAAGACAGACTCTATGAAGAAATTTGAGTTCACAAATGCCCTAAGAATGATCAGAGTCACTGATATTGCAAGCCCTTTATCATTTGATATCACTAGGTAGCTTTAAAAAAGGGGAGGGTGATAGTGATGCAGTAAAGTGAACCATCAGGATGCCTGTTCTGCTTGTGAATAACCATAGGAGGCTGTTGGAGTATTGACCAATTGTCCTCTGAAATGTAAGAGTAAATTCCTAAAATAGTGAATGTGATCATTTTTGTTAAAAAAGGTCATCCTGTCCTTGGAAAACAGGCAAAAAAATTGTTTTTAAAAATCTTTGCACTTGAGTTCCTGTGAAGGAAGAATGAACACAATCTAAAAGATATGAGAGAAAGGAGAAGTGCCAGTCATGTTCAATCTTTGTACATCAGATTTCTAAACTAGTCTTTGAAGCAACATTTGCTTTTATTCTTTCTAACTTAAGCTAATACATGAAAATAGCTTCAGAATATATAATTTCTTTTCCAATTTCACACAGTCACAAATCCCTTATTGGATGGCCATGACCTTCAATGCTACAGAAAATATTTTTTTTATTTTAAACTTGCCTTAGAGCAGATACTTAGTTTGGTATCACTCACCACTACCTACAGCCTGATGATTAGCCCTTAATTAGTTAATACACGAGTATGCAGAATGGTATTCATTTGAATTAAGATGCTGAACCTTTTTCAACCTGCCTGGAAGGGCAGTTTTCATTGTCTATAACTTGTCACCTAAATGAAAATCCTATTTAGAAAAGTAGATCAAAAGCAGAGAATCAAATGGAGGTGGTTTGTTGGGAGGGTTTGTTTGGTTTTTCCTTAAAAGATGTGACAGTGCAAGTTGCCTAGAAATTATCATCTGGAGCTGGTGGAGGTGGGGGTTTTCTTTCCCCAGTACTCCAGGGAATGGAATTGTCCCAGTGAGTGACCACATATCCCAGCCTCTTACTGCTGCAAACAGGGTCTTCTCAGCTGGGATTCTCTGAAACTCAAACTCTTCTCTTCTGTTGGTTTTAGGTGAGACCTGAAACTGTTTCCCTGAACAAACCTTTACTCTTTTTATTCAGAACTAATATTCTGCTCAGTAATGCAATGACAGTGAAGACAATCCCAGGGCTTGTTCTGGCATAGCCAGTGATGCCAGCAAAGCCAGGGGCAACACAAATGGACTGGAACAGGTGGTTCTGCCTGTTTAAAATTCAGCTGCAGGGAGTATTTCAAAAGTCAAGTGCCAGAGGAACATAAGCCAAAAAGTTCTGAACTTCTGGAACATCCTATGAATTTCTTTACCCAACCCCAAGGCATTGAGAATGCTTTTCACTAGGCTGGAATAATTAACCTTGAAGAAGGGGGCTGTTTCTTCACAGTCTGCATTAGAACATGTAGTTTTTCTCATTTTACCACATTTGTATGTTTAGCATAAATCATTGTCCTTTGTTAATATTTCTCTATTGTGCCACAAACACCTGAAAATCAAAAAATAATATTTTCTAGAGGCCTGACCCTAAATGTTTCCTTCAGAATATCATCTTAGGCGTTATATCAAATGTCTCAAGTCTCTCTTGTTTCATGTTCTGTAATGAAAGCTTAATTTCAATGAGAGGTATATTCTGATTGCAAGTATGCAGTAAACACTGAAACTTCATTTTCCAGCAGCATTTTGATCAACCTCTAGAAGGATATCTCTTTCAGGAATTAGACTGACTTAACTGCTTTAGTAAAACTTTGTTTATATCTCCTAAATAGATAATGGTCATTCAAATCACTCACAGAAGTATTTTGTGTGTTGTAGGCAACAGCATGGAGTGCAAATCAACTGTAAAATGAAAATGCATTTGTTTGGGTTTTTTATAAGCAAACAATTTCTGGGCTGAGGACCACAGAGTTTGCACTGATGTTATTTGATTAAGTAATCTGTTTTGAAAATCAGCAGATACACCTTGCTGTGCTGCACTGGAGAAAAAAAATAGGAAATATGGAAGATTGCAAAATAATTGCAAAGAAAGTTTGCAAATGCTTCAAGCTGTTTGTGAGCTAGTTTTTAGTGCACTTTGAGATGCTGTATGAATAATAGGATTGGTTTAGGCCCTAGTCTTGAGACAACAGCAGAGTCCATGCTGTGTGTATTGCCACATTACAGTAATCAAAGCACAATTACACAGGCCGAGAGTAGCAGAGGATCCCACTGTCTACTGAATAGAGCCAAATGCTGAGAGCAGAATAAAGGGATTGCCCAGGAATGGCTGGGAGGTGAGCAAATGTGTATTAGCACCAGACATACATGTATTGGATCTAGAACCTTGTCATCCCTGTCCCCCTTGAGCTGTCTATTAGGAAAATGCTACTAGATATTCCCATGATAAGAGTGAAGAATTGGAAGGAAAGCAAGGGATCACTTTAATTTCCCTTGTGAACCAAATTTCTCAGTTAAAAATAACTGCCTTTCAGATAATATGTTCCATCTGAGAAGAACTTCAGGACTGATAAAGCTTCTGAATAATGCTGTCTAAGGTCAAATCTCTTTCTTTGTGTTCTGCCAAGAAAGTAATGTGTATTGTCACTGGTTTCATTTGAAAAAAAAAAAAAAAGCAGTGCCCATATACTCTGTTCTCTAAACACAGAAGCAAGTTAAAAATATCTTATACTTTGTTGCAAGTTAGAAAATATCACATAATACTTCCCTATTGTTGCCAAAATATTAAATGACAGTTTGGAAAAAAATTAAAAAAGCATACAATCCAGTTCTGTAGGACTGTTTCTCCTTGATAAGCAAACAGGATTTTACTGTAAGTTTCTGAATGCCTAATCCTTCCTATTACTCATTATACTTTCCATGTTAGGGATAAAAAAAGAAGAAATGAATCCTATTTGTATTCACAACACAAATTGCAGCACATAATTAGGAAAGTTCAGTAATGTTGATTATCTTAAATAGCTGTCATGGAATAGAGTATGTAGTCATCTAAATCTCTGATGCCAAATTCTGGGGTTGTTTTTCACATTTTTCCAGGCAACGTGGTTGTATGTAACCTAATCAAACCGGGGAGCCTTGTCAGCAGGTACTTGGATGAGAAGTTATGCAGCATAGGGACATTATTTCAACAGTTTTATAACATAAACACCTCTTTTACTCTGTCTTGGACTTATCCAGCTCCTCAGAAAATAAAAAGGTTTTGCAGAAAGGAGCAAGGACAATTTCTTGGGCCACACTGGATTGACAGTGTCCATTTTCCTTGCTCTTATTGGTTCTAGAAAAGGATGAAAAGCATGAAACAGCAGAGAAAAGGAAGGTAAAAAATACACAACAAAAATCAGTTTCTTGACCTGGCTTTTTTTTCATTTGTTAGGGAATCTTGGCTTGGAAAACATTTATTTAATTATGATTTCTGGATTGGTTTGTAGTCTTGACTTCTATTAAGGGATTTTCCCATTGTAACAATTTTTTTGGCTGCCAGTTTGTTCTGTCATCCTCATGGGTTCTTCCCTTCCAGCCCTCTCTAGAGTGCCTAATTTAGGTTCAGGATGTACACAGATGCTGAATAGATGAGCAGAAGCAGGAAATGCTCAACAAAGAGCAGAACTGCTGCACTGTTTGAGTCAATGGTAGCAAAACCAACAGCTCCTTGGTAAAGCAGGGAGTGCTCACAGCACCAAAAAAGAGAGAAGTTAATTTGGTAGTGGAGGACAAGCTCCCTCCACATTTTGAGGCTAACATCTGCCTTTTCATCATCTCAACTTGGGTGCATCTCACCGTTCTGTACATCCCTGCACAGGCACAGAGATGTCATCAGCAGATCCTCAGTTTTGTTTGTGTCTATGTGAGTGTGTCTCACCAAGATCTGGCAGAGGAATACAAGATGTCTCACATGTGATATTATGGAGCTTTATTTTAATTATGGCACGTAAAAACTTTTCCTTTGTAATGTTACAGAGATTAATTTCAAAAGGAGGTGATGACAGATAAAGGAGTGGGCTAATTTCTGTTGACTAGAATATTTTTCCAGACTGGAAAAGAAAGATATTAATTAGGCCGAATTGTGCTTACTAGTACAATGGCATTTTTTTCATTTTTTAACCTTATCACTGGCTTGTTACACATCTCTCAGTAGTAGCTCTACATGTGCAAAGATTAATATAAGTAGAATCATGAAAGGGCAAGACATGTCCTTCATAGATGTCATAAATATATTTATAATGAAGCTTCCATTCTTTCTGGGCACAAAAAGTTGTTTGAAGAGTGGGGAGAAAGGAGAAATCGTTAATGTTCATGATTTTATTCCTTAAAGCATCTGCTCAGCCCTTTGTAAGCAGTGTATTCAGCTGGAGAGTCAGGCATCTCACAGTGATTGATTGCTTTTGCAAGTCTTGAGCCAAATCAAACCAGGCAGTTATGCACTGACAACACATTAGTCAGGGAAAGCCTGAACTTTTATTGTGTAAATTTCAAACAAAGCAAATAAATCTGCTCCTGGTTTCATGCTAATAAAAATAATCTGCGCTGACAAATGTCTGCATTTTGAATTTTTGTAATTTGGTTTTCTTTTTAAGGTATGTAGCTAATGCTTTTGTTAATTTGTGCCAAAGAAAGTAACTTTTTTTCTTAAAGTTTTGAAATCATGGAGCAGTAGCTATTATGTGGTATCTGCTTTGAAATTTTACTATATCATTCTGTACTACAGTGCACTCTAATTTTGTTTATAGCATTTGATTATCATGTCAATTTACATCCAGGGTAGAATAAATTGGCTGGGTATCAAGCAATAAATTTTAATAGGTTCACCATCTGCATCATTTGGTACAGCATTCAGTAATTTTTGTCCTGATGTGGCAAACAAGTTATCATTCTTTAGGCACTGCTGATCTTCAGTTCTGCATGATTGACCTGACTGCATGTTGCTCAGTCCCTGGTGTCTGCTCCACACGTTAGAACAACCTCTCAGGAACAGGCATGACATGAAATACCAAAACGGCACAGGTATATTCTGCAAGTGCTGCCAGTTCCAAAATCTTTGCTGTGTTCACAAGTGGCAGAAAAGAATGCATGTCAAGGACCAGATCACCTTTAGTAGTGGTGTTTAGGGCTTTGCACACATTGAAAATGTGGAGAGATGATACAAAATGTATAACATGATCAATAAGCCAAGAAAATGGACTGGATTTTAGTGCCTGTGTCAGATTGTCTCACACTTTAAGGCCAGGAACAAGCACAGAGTGAGAGCTGAGCAAAAGGCATTCCTTGGCAGTGAAGTGTGGTCCGAAATCCCTGATGCCCTGTGAGGTGCTGGACCCCAAAGGCAGGGTTTGAGGGCAGCAGACCCATCTGACACAAGGGCGCTCAAGAATCTCCCTGTGCAGGATGTTTTTATCTGTCCTGCACCACTCCTGATCACTGCCTGCAGGCCCTCTGGGGTCCTCACAGGATGTTGATGCCAACAAACTGAAATAAGGGAAGAACCAGCATCTCTTGGCAATGTACATTCAAATTGTACCTATCCCCATGGCCAGGTGCCATCTTGCAGCTTTCCTTTGTTTTCTGTCACAGGGGGTGCACAGGGGCTCCTGGAGAAAAAAAATAATTCAACAGCCTGAAGTGTATGTCTGTTTATCCAGACTGAAGTAACTCATTTCTTCTAGACAACCCAGCACTGCAAAGACAAAATCTACATGTTTGCAAGTCATACAGTTATCTACAGTGCTTTTCTTTGTTCTTAAATAGATATTGTAAGTTCCAACTGAGATGTAGTGAAAAGATTAGGTTTTGATCTTATAGCACTGAAAGTAGTCATATGCAAAGAATTTCACATGATTAATGTTGTTGAATAATTTCTTCATGCTAATGGAGAATAATAATAACATAACTCATTCTCCTAACAAAGGTTTTTGAGTGGCATAGACATATACAACATCAAAGGGATCTGCCACAGGCTGACATTATTCACTATAATCAGTGTTATTTGTTTCAAGCAGGCACATAAAGATGTGAGATCCTTTTTTTTTTTTTTTTGTTAGATGAGAAATAAACCTTTATTAAACTTTTTTTTATACACAATCTGATATCATTATATAAAGAGACAAATTCTGCCAGTAGCAGAAACCTGTGAGTTTTCATAAGGTCTAGAGCCCTTGTAGATTCTTCATGGTATAAATATACTCCAGTGTCATCATCACACCTTGATTGCAAGTTCCTGATACTTAAAAATTTGAGTGAGCCTCGTCCTATTAAAGCAAAAAATCTAGCAAATGGATTGAATATTTTGCTAGATTTAAAATTTCTGTCCTTTCCTCTTCTCCCCTGCTTTTTCATACACTGTCCAAAAGCAGTATCAGGCAGTAATTACTGTCATTTGCTGTGAGAGGCAGGAAAGGCGAGCAGATAGAATCAAGCATGGACATGGCAATAATTTGTTCTCATTATGCTGATGGCTGCAATTCAGTTTCTGGTGCGTGTTCCCCTTGCTCTTGCCTTAACTCCTTTGGCTCAGTTTTGAAATAACATTATGGGGGACATATATTTTTTAAATTGTGGGTTTCAGATTAATGTTAATGTTTCAGATTAAGTCTTTTTAGCCTGGCTGCTAAAGATGATTTGGAGAATCTTACCCAAGCTGCTAAACTGTAAATTCTATTTTAAACACTATTTATACTGTGGAAACACGTAGAAGAATCAGCTATTCCCTTTCTGCCCACTGTGCTATGTAAAGAAAACAAAAAACCTGTCTGAGCTTACAAATGCTTAAAAATTCTTCCTGAGTAGGATATAAACTTGCTTCATATATAAACTGGATACATTTAATTGTACTAGTAAGGACATAATCATGATATTTTCTTAGTTAAG
Source organism: Sterrhoptilus dennistouni (assembly GCA_013397095.1). Classification (NCBI taxonomy): domain Eukaryota; kingdom Metazoa; phylum Chordata; class Aves; order Passeriformes; family Zosteropidae; genus Sterrhoptilus; species Sterrhoptilus dennistouni. Next base: position 335,341 of record VWZU01005952.1, read on the forward strand.
AGTGTATGAGAGACATCTTAGATAAGAGCTGCTTCTGGAATGCTCTATATCCATGATGCTTTTAGAAACAGGAAAATTATAGTTAGCACTTTAAAAGTGGCTCAGTTTTGTCAGGCTGGGAAACCTATTTCCACAATTGTTACTTACATTAACTGGACAAGCAGTGCTAATGAGTTTTGGCTTCTGGATTCTGCATAAAATATTCCATCTTAGACACCTCAGCAGTGTTGACTCTATCTTTTTTTAACTTTGGAAAAGTAATTGCTGCTCCTGGCACTGTTTCCCTGGGGCTAGGTTCCTACATTTAAATTACTGACTTGCCTAACTCTTGATGGCAGATACTTGCAGGCAGACAATTTTAGCAATTCAGTTGCTGAGTATCTTTCTGATACCATTATTTTTATAGAGATTGGAAAATCCATCAATTAATTTCATGTAAGGAAGATTTAGTTGGTATGTTCTCCTAAATAATGTTTTCCCATTATCAGAATGGAATTATTGCTTAGATCATTAAAATCTATCCCATACAGTGATATGGAAGACTGTAAGAAAATGGCATTCTTTGTGAATTTATATGCTTCATCTAATTTGGGAACATTTGACATGATATTTCATACATCAATATTTCATACATCAATGTTTCTTCCTAACTGAGGTGTATTTATACATACATATATATATATATATATGCATGTATGTATGTATATATGTATGTATGTAAAAGGAATTTTTAGTTTCTTGCATCAAGTGAGCTGACAAAAATTCCAGAAGATGATACTCTCTCATTTCTGTACAGGATATTCACATTGTTTACAATTATTCACAAACTTCAGCTTTCAAGAATCCCATGGAATAAGCAAAATAATATAAAATTTGATAGAATGACCATTGCAAGAGTGTTGTAACGTCCACCTCAGTGTTTTTCTCTTCTGTGTCTGTGTTCTATGTCACAAACGTGTCTCTCCTTAGACTGAGAGACTCCATAAAAATAAAACTGCTCAGAGGGTTCTCTTTGGCAGAATAAGCAATGACATCTATTTGACAGTCAGCTGCTGCACACTGTGATTAAGAGAAGATGCTCATTTCTCATGAGGATGTTGATTATTCCCTAACTTTAGCTCAAACGCCTAGTTGCTGATTTTATTCTAATGTGTTAAATTGCTTTTTCCCAGAATTTCTGTATTTAGAGATAGTGTCTAGGATAGGGAAAAAAAGGCTAATATGTTTTTTATAAAACAGCAGTTAGTTGTGATTCTTTACAAAGACACCAGTAGGAGTTCTTTGGCATTGAATAGCAATTCTTATCCACATAACCTGGTCCTGTCATACTTTGCTTGCTTTGCACTGATAATTTTTTGCAAGGTATCAACGCGAGAAGAAAAATGTAATTGTGTAATATGAGAGAGCACTGCCTGTGTGAAATACTCATGAGAGGGAATTTAAACTTGCACTTATAGATGGTAAAAGATCAGGAAATAGTACCAACCACATGAAAATACTGTCAGAAGGGTTCTAAGGGTTCTTGCTGTAAGTTAACCAGGGTAAAACACCAGTTTATAGTCCTGCGGTCAAAGTTAACTTGGTGGATTTCTCTTAATTTCCCTGCTCAGTTCAACAATATTCAATCCTTGAAGACTTAAAGGAGAAAGATTCTGATTTACAGAGAGCCCCACTCAAAACTGAGTAGCAATGTTAAATGCAACACTGAATTAAACACTTCTTTCCTGTAACAAGCCATGCATAGGTCTGCTAATCCTTATGGAGCTGGATCTCCAGCAAAACCAACTCACAGCAAAACCAGTGATTAACACAGGTACTTTTTGTTATGTTTAGTTTGACAAAATGTTCTTACTCTTTTCTCGATCTACAAAGAATTTTAATAAGAATCTTTTATAGCAGTATAAGTTCATTGTCGTGATATAGGGCAGATGTACATAGGTTTTCAGCCAAAAGAAACCAAGCATGAAAATGGCTCAAAACTGAAGTAATCATGCCCAATCCATTCCTTGGAGAAGAGGGGGAGAACGATGAGGCAGGATAAAATTTCAGATTGCAACTTCTGCTGTAGGTCTGAGCTGCAAGTGCAGCACTGACTTTGAGATGAGTAGATAGATCTCCATCTCTTTTAGGCTAGAAAATGTCATTCTGCTAAATGGTCAATACAATATATCTGTTCAAAATTTCTATCAGAATAACTTTCTCCACTCAAAAAACATGGTGGGTTGGTGGTTTGTGTGGTTTTGTTTGGGTTTTTTATGAAATGGCAACTGAGAGAGAAAAGCCATTTTGTTCTAGAGGTGTCCCAAAGAAAAGGTTTTGTGAGGAGCAGAATTAGGTCAGGAAGCTGGCACACGACTGCTATAACTATATATTGCTGTATAGTTCTTTTGTTGGGGAGATGCTAAATGTGAAATAAATGAACTCTTATTGCTGTACTTGATGGAGACTTGGGAATGGGGGGCATACCTGAAGGGCTTTTTTCCTCCTTCTGGTAGAAATGAGCAATATCTGACAGCCAGATGAAAACAGGAGGAAGGTCTAATATTACCAGCTTGAAAGGACCTCTGCACTTCAGAAACAATGACTGGTTTGTGTGTCTTGTGGTAAAAGGGGGGGACAATTGCAGCTTGAGACAAATGAAACTCAGACCTTTCAGCCTTCCTGCCCTAAAAGCTCCTAAGCCAAGCACAATGTCCCCTTTGACTCCAATGCTAGACTTTAAAGCTTGTTCAGTGTTTCAGGATGACTGGTTTTCTGTGTATTATCTCTTAATCTTGTGAAGAGGTTAAGTACCACAGGAAGAGACTGAGGAGTGTTTTTGGTCATCTTGGTTTGACACATTTGAAAATGAAACTGATATTGAGGCAGATCACAATAATAAAGATAGCAGAACATCAAGGCACCTCTGCTATGCTTTGTGTATTTACAAACTTGTGGGGAAGTCCTAAGACCAATGAAAAACCACAAAAACCACCACCAAAAAAAAAAAAAAAAAAAAGCCTTCAAGACACACTGTCACAAGTGCTGAAATCACTATTGTGGAAATGCATCTTAAAAATCAACCTGTGTTATCTGTTTCCAGTAAATGATTACTGCTCAGCTTTGGAAGATTTTTCTGCCTTTACTGTAACAACTCTGTACAGTTCTAGCAGGGCAGGCAGTGAGTACAAGCACTCTGTAGGTGAGGGATTCTGACTTGCCTGGATATAGTACTGGAACTTTATTGAATTAATCTGTTGAGAACTCATGCTTTTTGTTCTGTAGTTTTCTGGTTTGAGAGATCAGAGCCACCATTTCACTTTGGAATGCTGTTGGGCACATCACAGACATTATGCCAGTGTAATGTGTCCCCGTGGTATCCTTAAACATGTCAGGGAAACTCTTCAGCAGTGCCATCACACACAATAGGACAAAATTAAATTAAAGCATGTTTTCATATGTTTGTTTCCAAATATGCATTTCCCTCAGGAAATTGTGTATGGCTGACTGTTGCTTAATTCCACAAAAATATATTTGTCTGGGCAACAACTGGAACATTATACTCAAACTTGCTGTAGGTGACCAAAAAAATGGTAAAACATGAATATTGAGATAGGATTGTGGTTTTTTTATCAGTCATAAACGATACAGGTGGGCAGTAGAGGTTACAGGAAAACATGAGCCAAAAAATCAGTGGTATAATATGGATGGATAAAATATTGTCTGTTTTCTTGTATGAAACAAATTTGGTGTGTGCCATAACACGTAACTGAACACTTTTCCATGATCCATTAAAAATATTTGACAAGACATAAGGGACAAAAAGAAAACAAGAATGATTTAGAATGAATTGCACTTAAGAAAACCTGGCTAGATTTCCACGTCATTTTCTGCAACTATAAAGTTATGGTTTAAAAACAAGACAAGAAAAAAGTTATAGCAGACTGTCTGATTAATAAATTGCAATCAATTGCAATGCCTAATTATCTCCTAAGAGGTTTGAAGAGATAGTAATGGATGAAGCATGCTTTTCTCTCAGCATGAGGGGAGCTGCCTAGAACAGCTTCAAGGCTTAAAATAAATAAACCTTTGCCACAAGTGAGAAAAGGACCAAAGTCTTAAATAAAAAATGTGCTGAATTTTGTTTGTAACAGGCAAAGCCAAGTATGTAGTGTTTGTGTACAGATAATTGAAACTGTGTTTTAGAGAGAAGTGTCTTCAAAATTCTCAAAAAATCCCAATAAAGATTATTTTTCTCTACAATATATGGGGGGTGGCAGGGGGGGTGCATGGAGGGGAATAATTGTGAAATATTAGGGAGTTCTGCTCAAAATTTGACACATGCAGTAAGTAGTTTCTTGTTCCCTGTGGTATAGATGGAACTCTTAAAGGAGTCTAAGCTCAGAGTCCAAGAGAAAACATCATCAGGTTTTTAAGGTCATTCATGGTGTGCTTACTCTATAGGAAAAAAATTCCTCAAAATTTATCCTCTTTTGTTAAATACAATTGGCTTTCCCAAGGCTTTCTCTTCTTTCTTCCTCCCGACACACCAAAAGGGGAATTTCTGAGCTGGAAAATAAAATCCCACTTTACCTTTTCCAGTGTGGTTTAAATTTACCTGTTTTGTTTTGGCTTCTTTAGTAGCTTGGGAGTAGATGTGGGCAGGTCTGTTGTGATTCACACTCGATTGCAAACAGACAAAGCAGAAGTATCTGAGAGTTCCTTGGCACAGCAGTCCATGAAGCTGCTGTTGAATGGGATGAGCCTTGTCAGGCTCCTGTATGTGACAGAGTTCAGTGAGATACAACATTTGAGTTGGAAAAGGAAGGACTAAGAGGCTTATAAAATGTAAGTGAAATCAGGGATGTAAGAAGACTGAAAAGGCAGGTTAGGAGGTTTGTAAAGGTGGTAAATTTGTGTGCTCAGTCAGAAAAGAAATGGGAACAAGAGAGAAGCAACACTTTGTGAGTAAATGAAACCTTAGTGTGCTCAGCTGTAGGCAGATTTGTCTTCTGCATTTCAAGATTTGATGGAGTTAGAAAAAAGCACAAAGAAAGGCAACTGCAATGTGAAAGGATGTGGACATTGTCTTACAAGAAAACTAAAAAGAAATCTGGGTCTCTGCAGTCTGGAGAAAAAAAATGGCTAAAGTAGGGGACACAGCCAAGGTCTACAAAGTCATGAAAATAAAGTGAGTGAAAAACTGGTGTTCATCAAATCCCTTGGTGCTGGAACAAACATGGATTGGTTGGACTGATGGGAGATTGGTTTAAGACAATGGATGTACTTTTCTATTACGATGTTTATGATTTTAATGGAATTTGTTGCCACAACAGGCTGAGGTGACAGCTGAACAGTATCAGCCAGGAGTAGAAGCAATTAGACACATTTCTTCTGTAAAAGAACTAAATTTTTAATTGCCCATTAAAAGGAACTTTGCAGCAATGTGTGCTCTAAATGCACTGCCACAGTGGCATGGGGAGCAAGGGAACAGCAAGGCCAGGGGACTGTACAAAAGGGAAAAGCCTTTTGTTTTCTTAAAACTGTTTTTGTATGGCACTGTCCAGAGCAGAACAAAACAGAGTAGTATCTTACTCAGTAGGCCGTTCACAGAATCACAGAATCACAGAATGTGTAGGTTGGAAGAGACCTTCAAGATCACCGAGTCCAACCCAGCCCTAACACCTCAACTAGGTCATGGTATCAAGTGCCACATCCAGTTTCCTTTTAAACACATCCAGGGATGGTGACTCCACCACCTCCTCGGGCAGACTATTCCAATATTTAATCACGCTTTCTGTGAAAAACTTCTTCCTAATATCCAACCTATATTTCCCTTTACGCAGCTTGAGATTGTGTCCTCTCATTCTGTCAGTTGCTGCATGGAGAAAGAGACCAACCCCCAGCTGTCTACAACCACCCTTTATTTCTTATGTTCTTATGTAAGAAAATGTGGTTTAATTTCTCTTAACAGTTTACCATGAACTGTGAATTCCTTCTTGCCTAGTTAACTTTGAATGAGAACATTTATTGTGATACATGTTCTCCTTTACAGCAGAGCCTGGACATTGGATGCATTTCAGGTTTTTTCCCTTCAGTTCAAGTAACTTATCTCCTTGCCTCAAAATTCGGAGGCATGCACCCTGAATTTTTTTATTTTTTTAACTTCCTTGAAAAATTCCTCAAGAGTCCCTGGTGATTTTGCAATTATTTTACAGCAAGCTGAATAATTCTGGCACTTTAGATCTGCAGTGATAACTATGGATTAAAACTATATTTAAAACATAAGAGATTATGCTTTTTCATCCAAATGGGGTTCCCAAGCCTGTACAAATAAGACCCCCATGCTCTGCATCCAGTGTTAAAAGATATTGAAAGCGGCATTATATGAGGCAAAATATGCTGATAAAAACTGAAGAAAACAATAAGGCACATAAGTTTCAAAACAAGTCTTATTTCAATGAAATAAAGATGCTAATCATTATTCACCCTGGGAAGATAGAATACATGACTTGTTTTTGCTGTTTCCCACACACAAATAGGAGTTTAAAAAGTACTAAAAACCCCAGTCACATATAGAAAGTAAATAATCACTAGTTAAATATTTCCTGAAAACAGTATTGACATCTCTGACAGACACTGAATTGCCTGTCAGCATCTTGCTCTTTGAAAAGTTTTTGCTTTCCATAACCAACTTCTCCCTGAGCATTTTCTGTTTGCTCAGAGACCAACCATTTAAACTTTAAACCATTCATCGGGAGGTTTGCCATGTTCACTTTATGAATGCCCAAGTGCACTTATGTAACCAAAAAAAAAAAAGCCTTTTGTGAGGCTCTGTGAACAGATTACCTTCTTTTCCTGATACCACGCACCGTGTTATCTTGTCAGAACAGCTTTATGCTCTTTTTGATAAGCTTCCCATTCAGGACACACAAAGGATCCTGCAAACCTATATATATATTGCTTACATTGCAGCTTTCCCTGCCCCATTCTCTCTCTCTTCCAGAGCCTTCCTTTAAACCTTCTCCCTTACCCCTACTCACACTTTTTAATCTGAAACCTTGAAAGGCAAAATATTCCAGCTAGAGAATTGATGGCTCTGTGCCCAGTTGTCATCTAATTCTTCTGTCTCCTCTCAGTGCCATCCTCTGTCAGAAGGTCACACTTCTCTCAGCTCTGCTGACTGTACTGAGAGTCAGAAGACAGAATGATTGTGGAGAAAGCTTCATGGAAATAACTGCTCAATAAATTTAGCCAAGTGCTAAATTTATAGGAGCAGAGGAGGGAGTGTTGGATTTTATTGCTTCCTCCCAACAGAGACAACAGTAGGTTTGAGCTTAGAGATATATATATTTTTTTTTTCCTTCTACTTATGTTTGCATTCAGCTTGGGTGAAAACTACATTTTCAGATTTTGCTAGTGTTGTTGTAGGTTTTGCTTCCTTCAAGGGAAGGGAAGAAAGCTTCCCTCCTTCAATTTGCTTTTATCCATTAAACTGGGGAGGTGTTGTCTGACTGGGAAATTCAGCAGAGTTTCTACTTTCAGGAGCTCTGTTTCTATATCATGAGGAAGTATCTCATGATCAGTGTAAATAAAAAGTTACAAATTTATTCACTTTGAACAGCCCTCCACATGGTGTATTTTTCCCTTCCCTCTCAACCCTAAATATGAAAAACTTGTGTGGAAAAAAAGCAACTAGAAAAAGCAGCAGAACAATACATGTTTCTGCCAACCTTGTAATCTCAGCAAGCTGAGGCTGTGCTCCTGACAGGCACCCGAGGAGTGCACCCTAAGGAAATCTCAGAGAAATGTTTTAACATCACAGTTTTCACATGATCAGTATGGGGCATCTAAGCTTGAAACAGGTATCCATGTGCACTTACACATGGTTCTGAATGCTGCTAAAATCTTCTTCTCTTACCCTCTTACTCCTTTACATCCTTCACTTTGTCTTTCATTCTTGGAGAGTACATATTGCTTGTATTTCTAATAGCTTGTTTTCTAGTTTTTTAGAGGATACAAATTGTGAAATGAACTATGGGTTCTCATAATTTGGCTTTGGTTTTGCTAGAACTTGGAAATCAATTTATACATGTCTAAGCAGATGTTAGAAATTCCTGCAAAAAAAAAATAAACAATTTATCATTTTCCAGGGTACTTGTCATATTTTGAGAAGTAAAAGCAGAAGAAAACGGCATATGCATTGATCCTAATTTCAAATGAACTTATGAGAGATACAGGTTAATGTAAAACTACATTCAAGATATTTCTAGCAAAATAAAATAGTAATAAATTAGATGTTAATGAGGAGACATGTGAAAGCTGGCACAGATGCATTTAACAAAGATAAAAATATAAACGGGAGAAAATAACAAAATTTTAATGAGATCCTGGGAAACAGGTGAAAGAGGAGAGGTTGCTAAGGAGATGGTATCATTTTTGTCAGAAAAATTCAGTGAAAATAATTTTTATTTCTTCAGTTCCACAAAAAGAAAAACTAGAATTTAGCAGACATGAAAACCATTAATTGACTATAAAACAAGATAGATGGCTGTAAAGCAAGGACCCAAATGAGAGGCAGTGGCTTTTCACAGGCACTGATGTCACTGAGCTGGAATATGCAGCATTTGGTGTTCCAAGTATAGGAGACAGTGGTTTGAAAGGAGCTGAAATGGGGCAGATTCACACTGAGCACAGGAAAAACAGACTTTATGGACTTGCAAGTAATGGACTGCATTGAGGATGTTTAGGATGAGCTCAGTGAATTGTCACTGAATTCCTGTTGTGATGAATATAACTATTATCTTTGCCAGCTTAGACAGGAGTGAAAGTTTGCTGGTGCCTGGAAATTCTAGAGAGCTAAAAGCCATGAAAACCAACAGTGACGCTTAGGATTGTGTGAAGCTGAAAAATGATGACAGAAGATATTAAATGATCATTTAAGACTCCAAAGAGATCATTAAAAAGCAATAGAGATGCTAAATAGGACTTGGGTTTCTGCCTCTCCCCTTTCTCCCATACTATGAGATGACAGAGGCTTTTAAGGCCAGAAATTATAATGAACAGACGCTTTAAATGATACTTTTACAAAGATGTGTGAAGAAATAGATCTTCTCAATCCTAGTAATATGAACTACTTCACATCTACTCACACATCAAAACTGTAATTAACTCTGCACCACCCCAAACATCTTCCTTGTTCCAACTGCCCTCACTTGCTGCAAAGCACAGGGTGGTGTTTGTTTTTTAAATAATAAAGAAAAGGAAGAAAAAGATTTTAAAAAGATAGATAGTTCCATAAGCCGTCATAACCTGTTGAAAAGATTGACTCTGAACTGAAAGCACAGACAGCTCCTCCACCATCTGTCATACCTGGAGATATCTGGCATGTAGCTACAGCAGTGTCAGGTGGAAAAGCTACAGGAGACATTCTAAGGTCATAGGTATGATAAAAACGGAAAGAAAGGATGCTGTGTAGACGTTGGATGCCAGAAATGGTTTCCTGATAAATACCAATTTGAGGGTGGAAAAATAAAGGCACTCCCATAATGCTAAAGGAAATAAAGGGAATTCTGAATAACCTCAGAGGGAATAAGAAGGAAAGGTGAACTGGAGGCTCTCAGGTGAAGCAGGGACAGCTGCCAGCTGCATGTGTGCTGACAAGGGAGGAGGCTGACTCCTGCAACACTGACTGAGACTTCTAAACACCTTCCAGGAGGCATTTACAGGACTTTAAAGGTCTGAGAATGTCTACGGACTTGGGCTTGGCATCTACTCATCAATGACATCCTACCAATTAATTTAGCTACAAGACAGGCAGTTTAATCTTTTATCATGGAGTGGGCACCCTAAAAAATTTAACTATTTCCATTCTTTCAGTCTACTGCTCTTTGGAACAAATTTTGTGTTTGTTTAGAAAGCACTTTAACAAACACTGGCTTGCTTTACTTACGTGCTTGGGTTTCAGTCATGGTAACAGAAGAAGGTGGATTCTGGAACACAAAGTAGAGGGAAAGCATTGTAAAGCAGAACTAGAAAATATGAAAGATGGTGAGAGAGAGATTCATTTAGCTGGAGTATTTTTCTGACTAATAATTACATTTGAAAGGCCAAAGAACACACACTTCTTATGGTCTCTGTGATTGGAAAGGGTATGAAAGTATTTGGAATTTGAATTGATGAGTAATTTCTAAATGCAAATCTGGAGTGGTAGAAGCTCTCAAATTAGAGAAAGGTCATCTGGGCTCCACTAATTCACACCAATTGTGAAGCACATTCAAATTAGTTTCCATCAGTTGTGAACTTGGGTAGAAGTTCATTTTACTGGCAGAAATCTCTGTGGATAGAACCCATAAGTCAGCAACAGGCAGGTTGTAAGAAAACCTACTTATAATTCAAAGAACCTGGGCTTATTCCTGCAACTATGTAATGGTTAAGGAAATCTACAAAATTAATGCATGATTCTGCAAATTTCATTCTGGTTTTCCTGGGGTATTAAATTTTGCATCACTAGAAAATTTTAAAATTATTTCTGTCATGACACTAAAGACAAACAGGACTTAGAGGGTGGATTCCTGATGGGAAGAAAATCCATGGACAGTAATATGAAGGACTTCATTATCTTCAGAATGATCTTTGACTCTGTCTGTACATGTTACATTTTGGAAGGCAGTTGCTAACTAGGATTTTATGAAAATACCACCTGAGGAGGTAACTAGGAATGTAGAATTGTGGCATTCCATGTTTATCAACATCCTTTGTCATTTTAAAACATATGTTGGAGAGAAATCCAGGATTCCTCTATCTTCCCTGTCATATATCATAGTCCAGGAGTTCAGTGTACTGATCGTATACTGCTCAATTCCTAAAGTGCTGATGCATAAAGCTGGACAAATTTGGCTTTCATAATCACCTAGTCTTCCTAGGTTTGTTACTTTTTTTTCCTTATACCAGAGTAACTTTCAAATATTTTTCTCTGAATCTGATCTTGTTCTTAAATCTTTGTTTGCTGTTTGTGCATTACACTTTATAGGTTCAGAAGCTCTGGGAAATACACTTTTCCAACATTAAGCACTGAATTACTTAACTTGCTGAATTAAGGGTAAAGGGATTTAGGTTTGACTCTGTAATACCCATTACCTGATTATTGTTCTGCTTGAAATCAGTTGACTCTTTCATAAGAATACCAGCACAAATATGGAAATATACAGCTGGAAATATACATTTACTGGCAGTAAAATCTGGTGGAGCTGTTTCTCGTGGAGGAAAATACCTGTAAAACCTAAAACCTCATGTTGTATCTCTGCAAAATATTTGTATCTCAAGAAAGAGACAGGTGAGAATTCCCACCATTTCTGCTTTTTAACATTCTGTTTTGTTTTATTCCTATCTGTTCTCCCCTTTGTTCTGTTTGTAATAAAACTTGTATCTTTCTTTATGTAAATCTAAACTTACTGTGTGATATCACCCCAATTAGCTCTTATTCTACTCGGGCACTGATGTCATGTAGAAAAATATGTATGTTTCTTTGTGAACTCTCTGATGAGGTCAAATCCAGCATTTTGGGAGGACTGTATAGTGATTTGGATGGACTGAAGTTGCAATGATTTGTAATCCAGCAATGACCTTATCAGATTTTTGCAGATATTTTCAGCTTAATGGCCATAACCATGTACCAGCAATGGGGGGTGTGGCTTAACTTTACATTCTTTTGACACTGTTGAAAATGGTTTATTTTGTAATTAAGGATAAATATCCCCTGGTGAAATAAATATCACAGTATTGACATCAGTGAGCCAGTTGGAGCTCAACCCTTGATGTTCTTCTAATATCCTGTATAGGGAAGCTTGTTCAGATGAGTGTTCACCTTATCTCAGACATCATCTAAGTGTTGTGTGAGTCAGAAATTACCTACCCTCTTCTGGGGCTCCAGAGAGCTGCTGTCTCTTGTTCTCATTGATCAAGACCAGGAGGATGTCTTGGCATCACTGTCTGTGTGAAAACAAAGAAAATACAAGCAGTTATTTCAGCTTTCAAAAGGGAAGTATTTTGAAAAGATTCATGGAGAAGTGCAAACTGTAATAATTCAAAAGGAAACTCTGAACTTTTCCCTCATAGCTGCTATATGTGGTTGTACACTTGGAGATTAAAGACAACTGCTCCTTTCTCCTTCATTATTTTCTTCTATACTTAACTTTTTTACCTCATGCTGAAAAAGGAAAACCCTGAAGTGCTTTTCCCAAAAAAAAGTCAGCCAGAACAGACCACAATTGTGGTGCAAGGAATGTTTATTTAATTTGATTCTCATGTACCCTTCATTGTCTACAATCTTAAACATTCTCATTTCCATCTGGAAGGCTGGGAAGGCAGCTGGCTTCCCAGCAGACACCAACTCCACAATTAGGTAGCTGGCATGCAGCTCTTGCTTCCCTGTTTGTGGAGCCTGCCTGCCTCACTCATGGCACACTTGCCCACTCTAATCCATTTTTCACTGGGAATCTCGCTGCACTTATTGGTCCTGGGTCAGAAGCAGGAAGTGTTCAATGAGTTCTGTAACAGCAGTGACATTGTATATGACCAGGCACTAGGAAACATATGGACATGATGATTTGAAGCCAGTTTTTGGGTTATGAGCACTGTTGGAAGGATAACCAACAGTACTGATAACCCAAGAAGGAAATGTATTGAGTATTTCTTTGGGGTGTACTCAGGCTGTCTCATCAGGATGGCAGAACAGTGTTTTTCTTATCCTGTTGACATGAAACCAGAAACATCCTCAGGAAACTGTTCCTTGCACACCTTTCTGCTGCCTGTAACCTCTGAGCAGCACTAATTTTTTGAGGCTGTCTTTAAGCCTGTTCTATTCTTCTCGTCCTTTCTATTGCTTTATGTTTGCATAACTCAGAAATGCTCTGGCCTTTGGGGGTTACTAATGATGCTTCTGATATTCAAAGCCCTTTCAAAGTTTTACTGCATTTTTTCTTGCTTCTCTGAGAACCAGCAGACCATGATCTGTAGCTGTTTGCTTCTTCTGGTGTTGGCTTGCCTACAGGTTAGAGAATCAAAAATTTATTGTTTGAAATTAAGGGAGCTGGATGGTTTGAAATCTAGATGTAGGTAAACAAAATACAAGCAGTAAGTTCAGATAACAGACACACTTGGAGTGAGACTGTATTATATAACACAGCATCTCTCAAGCCAAAATTTCACAGAAATTACTTGAACAGAGGTTATTTTAGAAATTATAATTGTGGCTCTTGCTGGAATTCCTAGTTCAGCAGTTTTATTTCTTTTATTTCTTTTTTTTTTTTNTTTTTTTTTTTTTTTTGCCTATGTGCTTTCCTTTCCTCCTTCTACATTCCTGTGGTATTGCAGAGCTGCCCAGCACAAAATCTGACTCTGGTCAAAAGCACCAGATTCAGATTTTGGGACTTTTCTTACTGTCTGTGCTTCTGTCCTTCATTCAAATCCATCTGCACTAAATATTGCAGATAACCTGGGATCTTCAAACTATCACCAGCCATGTTAACTTTGTTATTAAACCAACTGAGATTCAGCCAGTGTTCCAACAAGAGGGTGCTCCACACTGCACCACAGAGGGAGCATTTCCTTAGCCCCAGTAATAATGTATCAGGATAAACCTGCCAGGTAATGTTATTAAAAGCTAAATCTTTTGGGTTTACTGTATTTTTGATTCAGTAACAATTAGGACCGTCATTTTTTTGCCTCCTAGTTACTCCAAGCCCAAGTTTAGATTTTATTTTTCCATCTTCATTTTCTTCACACAAGAGTTATCTAAAGAGAACACAACATTTTTACACAGCGGTTACTGACACCAGTTATTTTTATCTTTTGCATTCCCCAGCAAACAAGCCTTGTTATCTTCTTTGTACAGAAAGGAGCTGCAGGCAGGGGAAAGGGCCACCATGGAAAAGTCAGTAGGTGCCAATCTGCATCTCCCAGATGCCTATAATCAGGCAGAATTTGAACCAGGGATGGGCAACAGACTTCATCCTGACCTTCAAGTTATTTACTTCTCTATGATAGAAACATCTTTTGTTGGTTTTACACTGAAGGGAGAGTAGAGAAAGGGGAGAGAGTAAGCTGATTCTAGAACCAAACTCTAATTAATTTTAAAAGTTAGAGACCATTATGCCACTAAGCCCAGCTCATCTTTAAGCAGCACAGGTGCAGATGGAGGTTTTATAGCAGAAGTTCTGTGCAGTGTTTAGTTTTCAGAGTGTCTGATCTATTTTCTTAGTTTTTTATTTGGCAGAGCTAATCTACAAGTGAAATCTTAAGAAAATAAATGTTATTTCATTTAATCACAGTGAATAAAGTCAGAACCAGTTTCAGTGGTTATTTAATCTCTTCTGGAATGTGCAATAAACCCTAATATATCAAGAAAAACTTGCTCAAATCATTATATCCTTGATGACAGTTTCTAACTTCTTTTTCTACACATGCCAATGTGTTCTAGTCCTTTTGTCCAGAAGCTGATTTTAATTCCCTTCATGCTTGAGGAAGAGCTAGAGGTGGTTTGCCGCATCCTCCAGGCAGACATTCTGTGTGCATCCTACAAGTGGCATCCATCTGGTGTTAGGGTCAGTCTTGCTAAGTTTCTGGCTGCTGCTGCCATCCTCCAGCTTTTGATATTGCATTTGCTTAACAAAAAGAGCACTCCAGGTGTTTCGTGACTTCAGATTTTTTACAAGATTTTTTTTCTTTGTCCTGTTGCTAATTTGAATGTCTTGGCTAGATTCCAATGCAAGTAATTACATTCTGTCTGTCTAATTCTCCCGGCCGTTCCCATTGCAGATGTTATTTGTCACTACTTGCAAGAGTGGCACTGCTGTTGAAGTTTCAGTGCGTATTTGGGTAATGGAGAAGAAAACTCTGAATGGAGTCCAAAAGGAGTTTGCCTTTTTCACTTTGAGATAAAATATCACATTAATAATCTGGTTTTGATGTGGTAACAAAAAAAAAGCAAACCAGAAACCAAGAAACACATTTTGGTCTGGCAAGAGTGGTGCCAAAAAAGATATCCAGAAACCTGTTCTTTATAGCAATTCTTTAATTACCAGAAACAAATTGGATGTAGAGCCATTACATTTGAACATCTGAGATCCAGAATTTCAGATTTTTATCTAGTTTAAACTGATGGGTCCCATTTAATTTTCCTTAGTTAAATTGCCACTATCTCGGAAGGAAATACAGACTTGCTGTCTGAAAGGCTTACAGAAAGAGTCTTGTGCTTCTTGCTTGTGTAAGTACTTGCTGAGATACTTGTGATATAACTATCCTACTTCCCAAGGCATTTAGCTGTTCTGCTGAGCTGATATTGCATTACATTGTGTCATGGAATGTTTCTAAATAATAAAAGCAATATAATTTTGGTAGTCTGCTCTTGGATATCAGACTGCTCTACAGGGTATTCATTAACATGCAGGAGTGGAGCCTGACTGGTTGCTCAAGCTCCCTTCCTTCACTGATTTAAATCAGATTGTATATGTCTGCAATTCAATGAAGAACTTGAATAAAATTCAATCCCTGTGCCTTATTATTTTTTTCGCCTGCACCTCAAGGCCCTTATGAGAAATGCTTTAATTAAAGAAGCATCACCATGGCTTTAGTCTCACTGGTTTAAACTTTAGAATTGACATTATATTCTTCCCTGCACTGTAAAGAGAACATGGGAAAAAAGTGTTGAGAGGGAGACAAGAAAATATACTCTCCCTTTGTCAAAAATGATAGAAGAGATTTGCAGCAAGTATTGCTTTGCACTTTTGCTCCTAAACATCCACATCCATAAAGCAGAGTTTGTGTTATTGAAAAGAGCTGCTTTGAGAGTGGTGATGTGTGAGTATGTGTTTGCCAGTGTTGGGTTAGGACATCTCACACCTTTCTCTGCCATTTGTATTGGAGCTGTAATGGTGCCCATAAAGTGTTTTTGTTCTATGTAGCCCAAGAGAAATTCACATTTTGTGAGACTGATACAATTTAACTTTTGTTAAACAGGTTTACCACTCACCAAGTGAGCACAGTATTTCTGCATTAAATATTTTCCTCTCTGTAAACCATTGCATGACTGAATTCTACCCTGGAATAGCACCAGTGTTCTGAGTGAGTCCTACAAAACCCCGGGAAGTCACAAGTAGGACTAAAATTAGCATCAGATGTTTCAATCTTTAACTTATGCCAAGTGCAGTGTAAATGCTCTGAAGTGGGGCTGATGACATTCAGATGAGATAGATCACAGGGTTAACCAGGGCTTTCTGGATTTATGTCCTATTCCAGCCAGGCACTCAGGCTGAAGTTCTGTAGCAATGTCATGTCCAACACTGTTTTGATTGTCTGTAGGTAACTACCTACAGATGACAGAAAAAATTTCCCTTTTTAGTTTACATCTCTTCTCGCTCAGGGCTGATGACATAAATATACATATTAAAGGTGGGATTTTATTCAAACTGCTTCATTTATTAAGTTATTAACTCTGGTATGTTCCTAACTTGAACAAGAGTCATAGTCATACCTTGAGAGTTAGAACTAGCAGTTCGATGTTGTTTATAAATGATGTGAGGCTATGTCACCCCTGTGATGTTTTCAGATCCCAGACCTCCCTGTTGGGCCATCTTCCCTGTATTGCTGGTGGCATTCCAACAGGAAACGCAATTTAGTAGATTAATACTTGCATAACAGATTTGCAATGTCTATATTGTAGGGGCTAGCAGAATTGATGGTCTTCAAATTTACTGTCATTGCTCAGCTTAAGGTGCCTTTTTTGAGGAACAATTAAAGCTAAGGTACTTTCCAATTATACTCAACATGGTAAGAATGCAAAAAGAAAAAAGAAGGGGAGAAAACCTCACACCCAAACCAAACTGCCTCCTTCAGCCTGTTTTTCTAATTAACCATTATATCTCAGTGAAAATTTTAACTGAAAAGTGGTCTTCTGTTATAGCATTATTTGGACTTCCATTTGATATTTTAATAATTTCCTCTTTAAAAACTGTGTGTTTGCAGATGTATTCCGGGGCAAAGATCGCTGTGTTTTCCCATATGATGGAAGAGGCAGTTTCCTTTCTTGGCAGAGTTGCTAGGAGACTTTTATCAACTGCTGTTTGTAGATAAATGTGAAGTTGCAAACAGAAGATGGTAGACATCAGCAAGAAACAGTCATTTTTTGACACTGTAGGAAATAAGCCCTGGAAATGCCAGTCTCTGCTTATCTTGCTATGAAAATGTTTGTGGGATTTTGTCTTCTGAATGCTCCTGGAACAGCAAAACAAGTGTGTTCACTAAGGCTGCAGTAAATGACAACAGTTATGAGCAATTATCTTGAAATCATTCTCATAGGTCATAGCTTTCAGAAAGACACCATATTGCATTTCTTCAAAACAAAGAGCCTCAGTAATTATTCATCTTTATTTTACCTGGTTTATTAAATGGTTCATTGGCCTGATTCTGGCAGAACAAAGGAAATGGAATAGAAATGTAATTATATATTTGTGCTACAGGTTTGGCCATGCTTCTGCATTTCTAGAGAATTTAACTCCTGCTAAAATCATCCATCCTGATGCATATGCAAACAGCTGGGGCTGTCTTACTGTTCGGAAAGGTCCTATTTGTCACAGTACTGTGAAAATATTCCCCAAAAAACCAAAGTTTTGCTCTCCAGTCCTCTGCTGGTGTTCCATCAATTCTCTTGGCTATTATAGACCAATGGGTGTGAAAACTATACTCTCTTTTAAAGCTGTGCATAGTCAGTAAATGGCTTTTATAGAAATCAGTGGAAGCTAAAACTGTGCAAATTCTGTCTCTGCTACAAAGGATTTTCTTTCTTGTGCACAGTACAAATAGCAGAGTATTCAGTGTGCAGATCTGATTAACTGCATTGGCTGTTCCAAGCAGGCAGCTCTATTCACATCCAAATCATTCACACAAGACTTCTCAGAACTCAGCCAGGGTTTATGTGAACACATTCACTGATCTTTGATAGAGACCACAGTAAGGAACTCTTGTTTGATTAGTAAAGCAAAATCATTTCTTCTGGCTTTTGAAAATCAAACTGAATAGTCTACAGTAAGGATGACTTTACAACCTACCAACTTAAAATGATGAAAACTTCCAAGTTTTTATAGAAACTCACTAATTTGGAGATATTTATATGACAAGAGACTTTGGGATAGACTGATGGCTTTTAAAAATCTGCTTTTCTTCTCACATCTTCCAGATTTCACCTATTTTCCAGGGCCAAATCTCCTTCAGAGTGCTCTCTTTTTCATTTCCCTCAAGCAATCTAATAATAGAATATGTCTCCAGGATTTCTTGGGAGGATGGGGCAGGTTGGTTTTGGGGTTTGGGGTTTTTTTGGGAAGGGGGGTTTTGTTTTGTTTGTTTGTTTGTGTTTGTTTGGTTGGTTTTTGTTTTGGTGGGGGGCAGTTTGTTGGTTGGGTTGGTTTGGTTTCTGGTTTTGGGTTTGGGGTTTTTTCCCCAGACTAATCCTTCCTTCTTCAGGAAGTGTTTGGACATTGCTCTCAGGCACATGCTGTGATCCTTGGGGGTGTCCAGTACAGGGATAAAAGTTGGACTTTGATGATCCCTGTGGGTCACTTCGGGGTATTCTGCAGTTCTATGGTTCTTATTCAGAAAAAAAACCAAAACAATGGGAGAGGTTTGTTCAGCTTTTCACACTGTAAAATGTATTTGTTGGTTTTTTTTCCTTTAAATCCAATATTGTTAATATAGTTCTCCCTAGTTAATGTCAGGGAGCAGAAGCTTATTTGGTTATTACAGCATTAACTGGTTCCTATTGTTAACAATTAAATTCCACAGGACTCTGAGCAGACATTAACAAGTTAATGTGAGGAGGCCAACAGTCCCTGAGGTATTTGCTTCCACCCACCAGCTTTGGATAGAAAACTCCAGTGTAATATCATTTTTTAAAAAAAAGAAAAAGAAAGCAAGCAAGCTCAGTGTAACATTCCTGCTGAAGCCCCCGTGCTCAGTGATCCTTCTCTGGCATGCTGATGTGGGAGAGCACAGCCAGTCCTTCTGCAGGGCCTCCAGGAGCTGCTCAGCTCCTAACCTCCCCTCTCATCTCGTTATTCTGGGCCAAAAACCAGAGAGAAGAAACTGTAAAGCACCATCTGAGCGTGTCTGCAAGGGAGTGGGGAATTCCAGGCTATGAGTTGTTTATAGTGATAAATAACGACTTTAGTCCATTTAGCATCTTTTGCTTTGCTTGATAGCTGATAGATATAAAAGAGGTTAAAGATATCAAACTTCTCAACTCCTCCTTTATTCCTTCCTAGACATGACACACCACTTTATAAAGAGGAAAATTTGGAAAGTATCCTAAGCTTCATCTTTAGCTCGACTGTTTCTCCTGAGCCTCTCAGGGGAAAAAAAATTCTCTTTTTCTTATATCTTAACAGCTAAGGAAGTTCTTTTCAGTTCCACTTTGGTTTCACATTCTAATAAAATAAATAAAGTAGGAGTAACCTGTGACTCTGAACCAAGTTTGCCTGCCCTTGGCTAATTGTGGATCCAGCTTTCCCTTCAAACAGGATCTTTTCTTCCTGAGCGCATGCTCCAAGGAGGTAAGAGATTACTTTTGTTACAATCCTATTTCTGTTTGTCCTGGTATTTAATTGTGGAAGTGCCAAGGCTGAGACTATAAAATATGTGGATTGCTCCATGTCTAGAAAAGGCCTTCCTTTCTTTTTGGGGTTCTCCAGTTGTTGTCTTCTTTCTAGCTCCTCCAGCTGGAACTGAAGGATTGAAAATGGAGTTTTAGTTCACATTGTGCAAAATGTTCTGGGCTTCCTTTTACTGAAACTCAGTGCAGCTCCCTAATTAACTGTTTTCAAAAATCTAAGAAACTATAAATCTTTATCCCAGCAGGAACTGCACTGATGTTCTCAGTGATGAAAGGCAAACAAGACAGTGTGTCACAGCAGAATGCCTCTTTCTGTAGGGACAGATATTTCACAATCTTATTAATAGTAAAGTTTTATGGAACAAGTATAAACATATTTGTTTAGAAAAGGGAAATGGTGTTTTTTAATTTATTTTTTAAGGTAAACATTACATGATGCTTACAAATTTTTGACAGCTCAGAATCAGTGATGGTGTCTCTCCTCCAAGGAAATTACTGTCACAAACATGAGAATTTGACTTAGTTCACAAAGATAGAACTTTAAAATCAAACTTTAAAATAGACTGCAGTGGTATAGATATATATATATTGTTTGGGATTTTTTAAAATTAAAATATTACTAACACTTCCTCCCCAGGCATGTAAGCATTTGGACTGATGTCATAAAATAAGAAGCCTTGAGGAACACCTTAGTCATTACTTTCAAATGCAAATGAAGTACCTCAGTAGGTTAATACTGTGAATCTTTTTAACAGTGTCATGAAGCCTGCAATTGTTTGTAGGTAAAGCACCAAGTTGTTTTTTATTAATGCTATTATTTAATTCATAGGAGTCAGTATTCAATCAGTTCCCAAAAAATATATTCTCTGGGACAATTCTACTGTCTAAAAAAATGAAATAATATAAAAAACTTTCATATGCAGTCATATTTTTGTGTTAAATAGAAGCCTCTGTATTCCAAGTAATCTTCCAGCATGATTCTAGACTTCTAAGTTTTTTTACCTGTCTATAGCTCAGTTTTAATCAACTTACTACTTAAAAGAAGCAGCTCAAATTATACTTGCTGTTTTCTTGTCTTGGAGTGCTCAAACACATTGAAACTCTAGAGCTGTGAGGATCCCACTGTCCCAAAATCCTTCCCAGGCTGAAGTCGGGTGGCTGCTGCTGCATGTTGTGCCATGAACTGTTGGTTTCCAACACCTCTGCTGCTCCAGGCTGGATGCCTGTCAGAAGGCAAAGGCCATGTCTGTAAATGCTAAATGTATTTTAGGATTTTCCTGGTAGGTGCACCAAAGCCAGTGCAGTGACCACATGTCCCAGGGTGGGTGTGCTGGACACATAGGTGCCTGGAGCAAAGCAGTTGTTAGCACAGCACTGTGTGTGCCTGGCACGGGGTGCTGGGGGGCTGTGCCAAGGGAATGCAGCATCCTGCTGCTCAGGTGTGTGCATAAATATAGTAAATCAGTCTCTAGTCACTTCAGCAAATGTCAAAATACGCTCCTTGGGCTGAGGTCCTCCCAGCTTCCCTGGTTGTCCAACTCTCTCAGGCTGGGCCGGTGACTGTGGCCTGTCCTGCCAAGGCCAGACAGACCCTGGGTATTATGTTGAGGGGCTGCAGGAATTCCACACATCTGAGAAAGTTTTCAAGAACATTAAGAACAGTCAGGGGAATTGAGGCAAAAAAAATACTATATATTCTCTCCTATGGTGACAATTTTTTCTCTTAAGTTCACTTTTTCTTGATCTCATTTTTCATAGACCTGATCCTTACCATGTTTTGGAAATTATGAGGAGGGTACATGGATCCCAGTGTTAACCACAGATCTAAATGCTTTCCATTCTCACTATTGCAAGGAAAAAAAAAAAAAAAAAAAAAAAAAAAAAAAAAAAAAAAAAAAAAA
>VWZU01005952.1:356917-503326 GCA_013397095.1 Sterrhoptilus dennistouni
TCAATTCCCAAAAATAAAGGAAAAAAAAAAAAAAAAAAAAAAAGAAAAGAAAAGGAAAAAAAAGTTACTCTTTCCATTTTTTTATTTTAGGCAACACTGGAAATGATGAAAATTTCCCTTTGCCCCTTTAGTGCATGCATAAAGACTGACTGTTTGAAAGGCCATTATGCCATGGAATCATGGAATTCCCCATGGAGCAGATGAACAACCCTCTCACTTTATTGTGGTGACACCTGAGGCACCTGGCATGTGCAGCTGTCCAGCCTGCACCTGGGTGGTGGCCTCAGACCAAAGTGTGTGCTGTAGTCACTTTAGCCCTATTCAAGCAACCAGAGCTTGACATCTTTAAAAGTGATGACAGGATGGTTCCCTATGCATAGAAGTACTTCGGGAAAATGTGTAGTGATTCTCCCTCTTCATGCCAGCAAGGAATCTGTTTTATCATTCATTTCTGGTATGAGCAGATATCTCAAAGGTGAGTCTTGGCATATATCGCATTAAATACTGTCTAGCTGGTTAGCACTTAGAACTGATTTTGGAAAAGCCTTCTTTAGATTGCTTGATAATGTGAGGATTAAATGGGAAGTGCTTTTTTTTTTTTTTTTTTTTTTTTTTTTTTTTTTTTTTTTTTTTTTTTTTTTTTTGTGGTGTGTTGTTTATAAATTCTGGGTGATAAGTTTTATCACCCAGAGTACATTCATATGGGTTTCAGGATATATCTAGCTTTCAGCTTACTGGTTTAACTCTGTCCTTTTGCATTCAATTGGAATTGACTAAATGGATTAAGAAAAAAAAAATCTTTACCTTAAAACCAGCTTAAGGCCAAGGAATGAAGATCCCCAATTCAGCTGGTTACACTGACACACTTGCTTGCCTTTAGCATTTCAACTATTTAAGATGAAAATCCTAACAGGTAAGAAGCAGAAGCAGTTTGCTCACTGTTCATAGATTAGAAGCTTGATTTTCAAATTGCAGATATATGAGTTGTAACCTGCAGAATGGTTAAGAAGGCATATTCTACAGATGGCTTCTAAGCCTCTAAGCAGTTACAAATTCCCTGAAAACCAATTCTGATAACAAAAATCGTTTCCTGTTAGTAGTGACATCCACTGACCACATTTCACCATTTCTTACTGCAGACTGTAGCAAAAAGCATCTTTTTAATAAATTCCAATTAAACAAAGGCAAACAAAAGTATAATTTAGTCTATTCTCAAATGGTCTCTCTTTTCATTCATGTGTCACAGATGCTGTTTCTATTCTGTTGTTTATGCCCGTTTCTTTAGCTTCTGAAGCATAAAATTTGATGCAAGTTGGTTTACTGAGAACTTACCTTAAACATGTGGCTAATTAAGACTATTTTGTTCAAGTTTCAATTCCCCTATCTTTTTGATGGTTATAATGAAAAATCAAAGATTATCCAGAAATTAACCTCCTGTTGTGATGTACTTGGCTAAGGCCAGAAAACCAAGATATCACAGACTTTTTCGGTCAATGAAAAATCAGGTGATTAAAATTCATTTAAAGAAAAACACAGAACCAAATTTGCAAGGTAGGAAACCAAACATGGCTGTGGTTAGGCAGTATAAAATTGTGGTCTGGGGACCTTCCACCCTGAATCAAAAATGCTATGGCCACATGATGCAAAGCCCCAGTCTGGTGTCAAAGTGTTCTGCTCATTCAGATTTATTTAGGAATTGTGATAGGTTTGTTTCATAGTAGCTAACAGTGCTAAACTTTCTATTCTCTGCCATTAGCACAAACTCTCCATTGAGTATTCTATTCAACTTAATAGAAATCACTCTAAAATTCTGTCCATTTTTAGAGAATAATGCATTTTTATGTCTACTAAGCTCTTTGGATAGAACTGTATGGTAAGAATATAATTATCTATGAAATATTACAGTTTCAGCCTCTAAGCTATATAACATTCTGTTAAATTCCTTAAAGCCAAGGAATTCCTTAAAGGCTCAGTGGAATGATTTCTGACTTAAAGCTCTTTGAAAAGTAACAGAATATGGCAGAGCAGCTTTAGAGGAATAAACTCCTCCAGGTTTGCTTCACATGAGAGTATTGTGCTGTACTTCTTTGGCTGTAATTGTTGGGGTTTTTTTAACTTTTGGAAAAAATAAACAAAAAATATATAAACAAAACCACAAAAATATCTGTTCTAACAATAAATTATCTCTACATACCTGATATGAAGATGAAGTTCTCCATTCTGTATGTAAATAGTGTGCAGCTTTCTATAATGCCTGCTTAAGTCAGGTTGATACAGCTCTGTTTGCTTCATTGGACCCTGTAGTTGCATTCAGTTCTGGTGCAATGCCAGTGAAATGGACTCTTGGGGTTAATTTGGACAAAATAGTTTGACCTTAAAGAGATTTCTAGAGAGCAGCATTTCACCTTCACTATCTGCCTTGGGAAAGAGTGCTTGAGTTCTAAATGACACTTTGAAATTGGTCCTTTTGCTCACCCTCTTATTATCTAAGTAATTGCTGTATATCAGAAAGTGATGGATAGTCACTGGGTTTAATCTACATGAGACTTCATGAGACTTTGAAGAACTTGCATGTTATTTAAATATAGACAGCTTCTTTCTATATTTCTATTTCTTCAGGGTAGCTTTTAGTGTTTATCTGAAGTGTTATTTCAGGGGTGAATGATTTCTCCTTCTAACCTGCTTTAGTGCCCACATTTATATCAATATGTTTGTTACTGAGCAGTCATGTCTCTGACTGTGAAAGCTTTGTTGTCAACAACTTGCTGCTCTGAGAGACATCCAATTTGTTTCCATTATAGATGAAGGCACAGCCAAACAGGGATTTGGTTTTCTGTTTGCATACGCTGCGTGGGTACAGGAGTGACAAAGTCTGAAGGAAAATGGAAGGACTCAGCTGCAAGCAGTGACAGACAGAACTTTTTCCTCTTTGTGTGCAGCCTCTGTTTGCTGAGCTCTTAGGGATGGAGCCTCACTGTGGTTTTCATGATCGTTTGACCCTTACAGTGCCCCCAATCTATGAGACTGAGAAAATGAACACATGCAACAATCATCTTGTGTCTGACTGAACTGAATTGCTGAGCCATGCTTATCTCAAGAATAGATTTTATAGATGTTATTTTCTTGATTTTAAGCAATTGTAAAAGCAAGAAAGCTGGTAACTGAGAAGTGTTAGCGTCAAACCTACTCTAATGATTTTCTGAACTTTGTAATACAACATCTGTAGATCTCAGAGTTTTAAATGTGTGGGTCTAAAAGCAAAAAATAATATTCTTCTTTGAGCTTATTAACCCTAGTGATTGGCTGGAAAAGTTACTGAGGTAATTTAAGAGTGTTGACATATCAATTTCAGGTAGTCAGGGTGAATTCCAGTTTTTCAGACTTAATTTTTGAGTATTAATTTCAAAGCATTTAAAAGCAAATACATTTGGAAATGATGTTTTCCTGTCTTAACTGAGTGGAGTTCAAAATCTCTGTAGTTCATCCCTTCAGATTCCCAGACTAACTAACATGTTCATTGCCATGTAATTGAGCTGGGGTTTGAAAGAAAAGGCAAAACCAGTGAGTTGTGCTCCTTTGAGGGACATCCTTCCAAATGATATCATGCATAAAATCACATCTTAGTGCTGAAACCCATTCCAAAAACTTAGAATCCAAGTGTTTAAAATCTCAGATTTTCACTAGACTTTGTTTTCTTTCAAGGAGTATCTCCTCTGTAGAATCCCACACACATAAAACATGGTTACTGCTTTTAAAATGTCACTGATTGAGGATCCATGTGCACAGGACACACATTGTCATACATCCTCATATGAAATTGTAAATTTATCTGCCAGGACTATTCCTCCAGCCTGTGCCTGCTGACTTTCATTGTATCTGTGATTCTCCCACACACTTCTTTTCACTCAGTCTCTGATAAGGTCCATGTTTTCAGAGCTATGAAGATTTTTTTTCTTACATTTGACAAGTCTCCAAAGAGGAGACTTGTCTATTACTATTAGATGAGTACATTTCTTGTACATACTTGTACATTACTATCAGAGGATACAAGAACCTGGTCTGTTGGACTCTTTCCAAAACTTTGCTTTACTTGAGCAAGTGATTTGTTCACTTTTCAGCTTCCCCTAAAAGGAGGATAATGTTTGTTAACATTGCAGAGAAGAATTTTTTAAGCTCTACATGCATTATTTCTACAAAGAAACTCACGGCACATAGATATTGTATCTTAATTCTATAAACTGCCTTCTGTCCAGATTTTAGCACAATATGATTCTTTGATTGATCTATAGTAGTGTAATTTTTTGGATGGAATAGAGATAGTTGAATGGAAATGCTTTTAGAAAGATGAGAGCTACCTTTGCTGCCACCAATTACCCATTAAAGGGGAAAAACAGTAACAAAGGCAAACCCAGAAGTCAGTGGATTATTTACTTTTATTCTGATTAGTTTGTGAAACATACTTTTGGTTTCAGGTTAGATTTTTATTTCCCTAGGTAGATTTGTTGTGTTTTGGGTTTGGGGTTGTTTTTTTTGTTTTGTTTTGGTTTGGGGTTTTTTTGGTGGTTTTTTTGTTTTGTTTTGTTTTGTTTTTTGTTTTTTTGGTTGTTTTTTTTGTTATTGTTGTTGTTGTTGTTGTTTTTTGGTTTTTTTTGTTGTTTGGTTTTTTTTTCCATAAAAATATGAAGTAACACTCTACTTTCCTCAACTGCAGTTTTTAAAGTATTGGATTGAAATTTGCTTGCCCTCTGCTCCTTCAGGCACAAACTGTGTCTTGTCAAACCAGACATTTGCAGAGTCTTGGAGAATTATTTCTCGACCAAGTCACTCTTTGTGCTCTTCTATGTTTGCAGAATGAAAAGATGATGTTTGACAGCATTGGCAATTCTGTTACAGGGATGATGAATTCTCCCCAGCAGCCATCAGTGAAAATTGATGTAAATCAACTCCTTGAAGGAGGCAGGGCAGTTAATTTCAGGAAGTGCAAAGTTAAATGAAACCAAACAATAAATCTTTATTTAAGCAATGATTTAAATTGGCTTATTGGCAAAAGACTGTATTTGTATTTATCACAGTTGCTGTTATTAAAAAAAAAAAAAAACAAAACAACATATGCTGGCTCATGTGCATATAAAAGCTTATTCAAATCAAAAAGAATAAATAGACAGGAATATATAATCTCTCTTTAGAGAGTTTCCACATTACAGGAAGATTCAGAGCTGGACTTCAGCCAGGACAACTTGATAGGATATTTTCAGAATTTTTAAGCCTACAAATTATATTCAGCTTTAAGTGGATCTGAAAGTAAACTGTCTTTAACAAAGCACTGTTTTGAAATTTCAGATCCTTGCCTTCTGTTCCTGTTCTTTCACCTGTAGTGTTGTTGTCACTTTCTCTGGGAAGTTCAGTTTTATTCCGACATCAAATTCCTGGTAATTCTCTAGAGTTTGTACGTAGCTTGTTAATACATTCAGTCTATGACTATGGTATACACAGCAGTACCCCAGTTTTGGTTTTGGGTTTTAGTTACAGTCTGATTGGGACCTCTTAGGGCTCCATAAATATGGTCTATTTTCATGTCTGTGATAGTGTTGGGCTTTTCCTCCTATGTTATTCTGTGGAAACCCAATGAAATGACAGCCCACACTCCCCAGATTCTACAGTGAGCTAAAATTTTTGGCCATGTTTAAGTTTATACCAAAACGAGTTTTATTACAAGAATATTGTAGTTCTTTCAGTATATCAGAGATATGAAACTTTAAGCTACACAGATTTAGACTTCTGAGATGGGATTAACTTTTTAATAATTTGGTCCTCGATATCCATTTTCTTTTTAGAAATTGTAGGTCATTATGTTTGTCTTAAAATTGCTTCCTGCATTAGTTTTAATTTGCCACTGATGTTGGATATTTAAATTTAAAATCTGCCAACTTTCAACTACAGTCAAAACTTGGTATCATTTTAAGCTTTGGGCAATTTATAGAGCAGGCAATTGCATTTAACATTTTAAAGTTCTTTTAGTTTATGTTTTGGGAGGGCTTATACTTTCAGTGTGCATGCCAACAAGCAATTAAATGATTCATAATTGATAATAAACTTACTCTGGCCTACTCAGTATTTCTCCTGTGGCTTTGTTCGTGTGCTGAGAATATTCAAATCAAACCTTTGCTTGTAGCTCCCCTCTCCTCACCAATGATGATGAGTAAAGTGATGTTGCTTCTTATGCTGCTTGCTTGAGTCCTCCATATTTAATTCACAAATCACTGCCAAGGGAAGCTAAAGACTGTTTAGAGGACTGGGGTAGGTCTATTTGTTTCTATCAACTAATTTGTTCTGTCCTGTTTGTTTTCTTTATTCTTCCTGTATATTTGGCAGGGAGCAGACATGAATTTGACTGTGTTCTGTTGAACAGCCGCCACTGCCTCAAGCTGTTTCAGTAACACCTTGCCAAAACACTTTTTCTTTCCAGTTTTGTCTCCTTGAAACAGGGAGGGGGGTTAGGGTAGAGATTGTCACCTGAGAGTTACTTTGGGACTAACTGGGTTGGTATCAGAAGGTGAAATAGTTTCATCATCCTGAAGTGGGGCAGAAGATGTTGAGAAATCAATAAACAAAAAATCCTGCAAACATATGTTGTCTTGACAAAAATGGTTTTGGTTTCTATTACTGTTGTCTCATCACCGTATCTTTAAAATTAAATTGCAAAATGTTGCTTGAAACAGAAACTTATTTAAATTAGATCCATATCCTGATATGCCAACTTTGTTTGATTTATTAATTGTACTGTGGTTAGAAATTTATCATAAGTGATTGTCTTGATTCCTGTTTCTATCTGAAGAGTTCTCAAAGGTTTTTAAAAAATCAGAAAATATCCCCATCTACCCATAGTAGCTGGAATCATTTCATATATTGGAAACTTTGTAATAATATATATATATAACTATTTACTTTACCACCTGTCAATGTCTTGCACTTGTTTTAAAATCTTCTGCTTAAATATAATCATCTTGCTCCATAAATCCTGGTTTACAGGAGCAGATAAATTGTTTCATACAGGTTAAGATTTAGGAGGTTTACAAATGCAACAGTTACTTGAAACTATAAAATAATATGTTTTATACGATGGTGTTTCTGGGTCATATTTCCTCACCCTGTGCTGCAAAGGGAGAGCTGTGTCCAAAGCTTGTCTGCTATGAGCCCATGAGAGCCTCGTTCCTCCTGCTGTGTAATTCGTAATGTGCTGTCTGATGGGGAAGACAGTTTAATGAGAATTCTGATCATGAATTCAAACTTAACTGCTGAAAATGAACAATTGGTAATTAAGTGAATGTGATGTGATAGCTAATTAGCTGATATAGCAAATAGCCAAAATGTAGTTAATTTTTTAAGCAAATATTTGAATTGTTTGAGAAAATGTTTTGTAATACAAGCAACAAAACTTTGCTCTATTATTTTTAATTGCAATCTCAGCTTACTAGAGAATGACTTGCAGTGTTTCTAAGAAGGCAGGCTTCAAGGTCAGGCTTAATCAAAAGGTAGATTAAGACTATTATTACATGTCTGGCTATAGAGATAAAAAAGCCAACTTTTTTCATCTCTGTTACTATATAGTTGTTCTCAAATTTACAGTTTATTCCCTATGCGCAGCATGGAGTTGCAAGTCATTAAGAGAATTCAGTCTTTCCTTGAAACATACAATGATGGATTTATTTAAAAGCTTAATCTTGTTCCCGCTTTTATCCCAGTTTCCATAATTTTATCTAATACAGTAAAAAAACACATTAATGAAGTAATAATTAACGCTCCACTTCTTGGCAAGCAGTATGTTAATGGTAGCCATTGTGCATAATAGAGGGTGTTGTAGGAAATCTTCTGCTGGATGACGGTGATGGCTCATTTTCTTCCACTGAAACAACCATGTGAGTCTAGGGAGGAAAACAAAACTGCAAGTGATGTATGTTTTGCCTTCAGTGAAATCAAATTCCTTCTGTTTCAATGTAAAAAGTGTTAGGGATACACCAGGTTCTCTTGTAATAACCATTCACAGTCTTTTGCTAAGAGAAAATAAATTGAAACTGTTTAGGGACTTGTAAGCACAGAGTAAATGAAGTCTCACCTTCTTGTGTGGAACAGTCCTTTGGAGGATTCGTCATCTTTTGGGGGTTTTGTTTGGGTTTTTTTGTTTGCCTTTTTTTGTCTTCCTCCAGTATTTCTAGAGCACAAAATAACAAGCCAAGTATGGCATGGATTTCATGTCTATGTCAGAGCACACCTGCATAGCCCAAAACTTCTTCTGACAACTGGAGAATCTGGTGTAACTCTAAAAGGTAAAGCCCAGCACATAATGTGATTGGGCTCCTCACATTTAGAGAGAGGAAATTTTGAAGTGAATACAAAATAGGATCAGGGATCTGGGCAGTAAGAACCCTGTGTGATACAGGGACTTCAAAACAGAGTAGCATGCATTTTTATATATATGCTCAAGAAGAAAACTGGTGGCAAAGCATTTTTGGTTAATAATGAAAGTGAGGAGATTTTCACTTGCACAACCTTGTAGGAAAAGGAACAATTCAGAAATTAAACAGTGGGAGATAAGAAATCCTGTTCATTTCTGTTCACTCTTGCTTGCCAGAAGGCATTCTAGGAAAAGTTCAGCTAAGAGTGAGGTAAAAAACAGGTAATATAACTCAAGAAAAAGTTCTTAATTCACAGACTTTTTGTTATGTTGTTTCAGGGGATGTGAACTATCCATTTTATTGTTCTCTACCTTTATTGCTGTTACTGATCAGGAATCCACCACATTTTTTTTTCTTGTTACTTGACTAGACTAAAAAAAGGTTTAGTGGGGCCAATTGTTCTAATTAAAAGAGTGATTCTGTTAAAAACTGGGCCTGCTTATAAAATTATAGCAATTGCAAACCAGAATGGACGAATTATTCCCTCAGTCTGACCATCTGTCTCTCTGCAGAAGTCAAAGCCACATAAAGCACTGCACAGACCAGTATTTCACCCTGCCCCAAATATCTGGATCCCAAAAATGTGTTTGGCGTGAAACTGCAAATTGTACTAGAAATGTCTTTTACATCTGGGGCTAAACCACACAGGGCTTGAGTGGGCAAGGGAGGCCACACTGCACCAATGCTTGAACTTCAGGATCTGGGAGCTTTAGTTTTACAAAAGGATAGAAGAATGAATGTTAATGGTTAAAAAATTCTGTAATAGTAAAATCCTTTCTTTTCCTTCTTGTTCTACTGAGGGAAGAAAAGTAGTAAATTAAGTTTAAATGTTCATCAGATATGGCATGCACTTTGAGCTTAGTTTGTACTGTGAAATGTAGTTGGTTTCCAGCCAGTTAGAAGAGGGGGGAAAAGCTTTAGCTGTCTTAGTCAATTCCTGTCTATTTTAATTTGTGGAATTTTGTCATCTCCCTCTGGTGGCAAATGTCTGGAATATCAGTGCTGTGGTGGGGAAGACCCCTCAGTCTGCTCCAAGGTGCACAGCTGGAATCAGCACACTTCCACTTATAGATATGCAAAGCACATCATCTCTGCTCTCTGGAGCACAGCTTGGATGGGAGAGAGAATGAAATGAAGGTTGATCCGAGAGCTGGGATTTGCAGCACTCAGTTTGCAAGAATGTCAGGAAAAGGCAACAAAAACAGAGGCTTTTGTGACACAGACCAAAGGATGGGATCCCAGACTTTCATGTGGCACAGAACACTGGCCTGCAAGTCCAACACTCCCTATCAAAATCCAATATTGAATACTGTTGGGGGTTAGAATCTGTCCTGTTGTTTTGTTTGTTTTTATTTTTTTTCCCTCACTGAATTTTGTCCTATAAGTTGCTGGAAACAGTAACAACAGAGCACTTAAGAGAGACAAAATTTGCCAAGCTCAGGAGCAGAGGGCATCCGGCTGCACTTCTTTTAAATGAGGTATGTCTAGGAGGGGCAGAATGTAAAGGTTAAAAGCATTGTGCCTGGGCATACCCGGGCAAGAGTAAGACACATTGTAATCAATATAGAAGCCAGCAAATATTAACCCACAAACTAGAGACATAGGATGAAACTTGGCAAGAAATAGGGAGCAAAACTTGCAAAAATCTGATACATCTCAGGTACCACTCTGGGACCTTTGCTCATCCTGCCTTCCCAACTTTCTCCTCTGAGGTTTTCTGCTCCAGCTCCTTTCACTGTCCAGAGAGAGCCCGGCCCGGCCACCCCTGGGGCGCTGCGGGGGAAGCCCCTTTTCCCACCCGCCATGACCCACGGGCAGACAGGGCCCGGCCCGCCCACAGCGCCCCCTGCGGCCGCGNAACTGCACCCAGGGGAAAGGCTGCCCAGCCCAGGGAAGGCTCTCGCTGGGTTCTGCTTTGGGATGTTGTTGGTGCCATTGTGGTTTGTTTGCCTTGTTATACACATACAGACCAGTGAAGCACTGCTATTCTTTTTCCCATCCCTTTGCCTAAAAGATCCTTAATTTCAAAGTTATAATAATTCAGAGGGAGGTGGTCATATTCTCCACTCCAAGGGAGGTTCTCAGCTTCCTTGGTGGATACCTGTCTTTCAAACCAAGACAAATATAATTTCTCAAAAAGGACAGGTTTTGAGCATAGGAAAATGAAGGATTAAAAAACATAATAATTGAACCAAGACTTGCCTCATTTTGTACTTTTCAAGACAGAGAGATGAGGAAAACTAAACAGTGCTTCCTGTCCACTGCGGTTTGTGCTTGCGTAACATTGTCTGTTAAAAAAGGTCTTTTTGTGAAATTGATTCTTCCTTGAGAATCAGAAATAATAGCACTGCTTTGCTTTTCTTTTTAGATCACTTGCTGCAACTTTTCGAATGTGTGCTAATACCAGAGTATTTCAAACACATCTCCAATAAAATTATTCAGCAAACTTGGAAGTCTATCTTAAAAACTTCTGACTGATTTGAGGTGTAAGTGATGTATCTACTCTCTGCCTGTCATGAATAATTTAACAACTGAAGTATTCTGGCTCCCAAAATTCATAACTTGAAACAGTTTAGTAATCTGTTCAGCCTGGCTATATCTCTTTTCTCCCCTGGTCCTATGTATATATAGCTGAATGTATCCACATTAATACTGGCCTTAGTTATCAGTCCTCTGTGTCTTTACAGTTAATCCCTGTGTGTGTAGAATATAAGTAGGTGTGCTATATAAATAAACTCCCAAAAGGGAACCAGATGCTGAACTTTATAGCTGAGTAAACAGAACCACTGAAAGGTGATGTGATATAATACAATTGGCATCTGTGAGTCAGCATTAAGATGTGCTCCAAATACTATTGAAAACACTGACAGTTTCTGGATATAAAGAACTCATTGTGCTTTCATTAGCGCTGCTGGAAATTGCTCCCAAGGGTTGTGGTTCTCACTCAGTTCAGATCACTTATGTAATTTCAGAGTATGAACTGTTTCAGGCAACTGCAATGTTCACTGATTTTTGCATTGCTTGGTGAACTTTCCATTTAAAGGTTTCCCAGCATTGGGTTTAGAGCTAATACTTCAAGTTCAGTAGTCTCAAAGAACTCCCAAAATGTTAGATTAGAAAATGCTACTCACGAGATGCCCCCTGCCCTGCTTAATGATCTGAGTGAAAAAGCAGAGACAGAAGCAGAGACAGTCTGTTGGGTCAGGGCCCTGATTCACCCCACCACTCATTTTCATTTATCTTCTGTTTGCATTGTTGAAAAGGTACGTGCTGCCTGTGAAGTGAGATAGCTTCGTAGTTAAGCTGGATATCTGATTCCTGGCCTGACTGTCAGTGGAATGTAAATGCACTTCCAGTGTGGGAATGTGCAAAGCCCCAGTGATTAGAGAGTGACTGGATGTACAGCAGTGACTGCCTGCAAGTGCTGATCACCTTCACTATTGAGGTTTTTCTGACCTGGAGTAAAACTCACCAGGTCAGTTTTACAGAGAGCTCATCCATCCTGGGCTGAATTCTGTATTTTAAGGAAACTTTCCCTAAAATCCTCTCTGGGTTTTCACTGTTACCAGCCACCCCTGAGGCCATGCAATCAGTGCTGTGCTGACAAGATGTTTTGTGCTGCTTAAATACAAACGATGCTGAACAGACAGCCAGAGAAGGTTCAGCGGGCAGGCTGGCCACAGACAAGCCATGAAACTCTCCTCCTTTTAGAAAAATGTTCAAACTGGCACAAAAGACCTGCCTTCTATGACTGATTGGTCTTTTTCCTACAGAGCAAAGATTCTGTGTATTCTCAGAGCTGCAAGCACTCATGCCTTGAGGTAACTGGCTGACTGCACCTGAACTGGGACTGGAGATCTCTGCACCCAAGATACAGGAACATTGAGCCCCCAGTGCTGCCATCATCCTGCCAGTCTCCCAAGTCTTTAAAGTACTGCTTCCTAAAAAGCAAAGTTTCCAAAAGACTGAGTCAAGTAATGAGAGGTTACAAATATACCAGTTATTTTTCTGAACACACCTTGAGAGCAACACAAATAAAACATTTGCATTCTTAAGTCCTGATGTAAATTTTAGGTAATCACAAAATAAATATTTTCAGCCATGGTAAGTGTATTTGAATGAAGCTGCTGTATTGGTGAAGCACTTGCCAAATTTTTTAATGTAACAGATCCTGAAATATGGAAATCCATAGCTTAGGTTTGGAGGCAGAAGGTTGAGGCAGTGCTGGGGGTTGGGGGTTTTTTTGTTGTTGATTAGTTTCTTTGGTTGTACTGTGGGTTATCTGGCATTTTAAACATAGCCAGTAATAGCTGAAGCAGACAAAATCCTGATCTTAGTCTGCAACATATTAATCTATTTCTGAACTATTTTTCAGAGGTTCTGCAATTAGAGGTTCTGTTGGACAGTGTCTAGTTAAATATTAATGTCATTTTTAGTTCTGTAATATTGTGAAAAGCAAAATTTAGGAAGTGCAGAGGTAGAAATGAAGGGGTTTTCCTATGATTCTGTCATTTTAACATAGTTTATAGGCAGGATGAGTAGAGGCATAAGAAAAGATTAAATTTATTTCTTCTAAGGGGACAAGCTCAAATGCTGGTGAGGATTTAAGCAGTTTGTTTCACCCTTGTGGGCACTGGGAGAGCTCTGGGCAGAGCTGTGCTGTTACTTGCTGTTACAAGAGGGTAAACAGGTGCTCCAGAAAAGCTGGTGGATAATTACATGGGTGTCATAATGAGGCACTGGTTTGGTCCTCAGTGTTCTTATTCTGACAGCAAATTCTTGAGCTTCACCCTGTGTGGAGGGACTGAAATTGTGTAGCCAAAGAACACAGGCAGGACCAGGTTTGCAGGAAGTTGATTTTGCTTTGCCCTGAGTTTTTGCTTAGTAGTTTTTGCTTCTCATTTAAGTTCAAACAGCAACTTTTCATTTAAGTTCAAACTAGTTGCAACACCTCCATAGGAAACATCCAAGGGTTATTTTTCTGTTTTTCTAACCAAAGCCATTGGTCTGTGTAATTTATATCATGGCTTTGCATTTCCTCTCTCTGATTACAGCCAAGTACATAGATAGGGCTTTACTAATCTCTTTGCAGGGATAAAATGTCCTCTGTTTTCCCTTGTTGCAGGTTTCCAAGCCACATAATTTGCTTCACTTTGGGCTTTGGATTGACCAAAAAGATCAAAGCAAAAGACATGTAATTTACCATGATCATTTTGACTTGTAGCCAATGTTTAATAAGCTGGGAATTTCCACGGATGCAGCAGGGATATATCTTCTCAAATGTTATTGACATTCAGAGGGTTTTGGACACATTTCAAGCTTCTTTTACAATCCTATGGTGAAATGGCCCAGCTCTGCTTTCCTTTCTAAATATGCATTTCTTTTTTTTAATTGAGAAATTCTCCATATTTAAAATTTTCATATCCCTGGAAGATATTAATCTTGCTGACTCTGAGTAGTGTTGACAGCCCAGTATAATCACACATGATAGCAAATGATTACTCGGGTCAACATAAGTCACCAAGTAGGTGATTTTCAGATGACTCTCTTTCCTTCTAAAAATAAGGGAAAAAGATGGGCCTTAGAAACGTGACTAGAAAATTTCAGGTTGCTAAAAACATTACCAATTTTTCTTCATGATGTAGTCAGCATGCAGCTAATTAGTGTTCTACACCAAACACAAGTTTCTGTCCTCCTAAGAAACTTTAAGAATCTACTCAAGCCTTTTACAAAATATTATGGAATTGTCAACATTTTCAATGGAAGAGTAAAAAGCAAAATACTTAAAAGCTTAGCAAATTATACATATTTAATTGTCAGTTTTATTAGATCCAGCCCTTCTTCCACCATTTTGGGAATAAAAGAGGAATGACTGCTTATAATAGTTAGTAATTGTCATCAGTTAATTGATAATTACTAGGTTCCCTGACTCTTCAGTGTTTCCTTGACTTTGCAGATCCTGATTGCTGAAGCAGCACTCTACAGTGACAAGAGTCAAATGATGTATTTTAATAATTCCTATTAATCTGTGTAATTTTGTGAACAAAATCAATAATTCCATCCCTTGTTTAAATACTTAATGAATTTTAGACAGGGTATATTAACTTTATATGATCATGCTTTTGCTTAAAAAAAGTGCAACTTTCTGCCAAGTGCCTGGACAAATGTCTGTGGGAAGACAAGGATAAATAGCAAAACCTGAACCAAATAGAATTTCCTGTGTTCTCGCCTTGTTTCCATGCTGTTGAACTCAGATGTAGCAAACCTGAGAATGAAATCAAAGTGAGTGTTTTCTCTGCACCATCTTTAGTCTTGAAGCGGTGACCAAGAGGGATGGAGCCTGAACCTCCTTTGTTCCTGATCTAAACCTCTTTGTTCCTGATCTAGAGCTTTCAGATAAGGAGAGTGGATAACAGATAATGCAAGTGATAAGTGATCTATCTTCTGGAGGAAGAAAATCAGGAATTACTTAAGTCACAAGTTTTGCTTTAATTCTTAGTGCCACTTGAGTTGATTTGTGCCTGGCGACATGCAGAAAATTTGCTGTGAGGTTTTCACAGATTTGCAGGCATCACATTAAAAAAAAAATAAAAATAAAAAACAAAACCCTAGTGAGAATACAAAATCCGATTCAACAGTTATTGTATTTACCTTGATTATATGACAACGGCCATCAATAAACTCATGATCCTACATTTCCTAAAATGGCAGAACCGGAAAGGAATATCCCAAATAGCAACAACTGAAATCCCATCCATAAGTCCTGCAGTGAGCTGCATGTTTTTATTAAGCACCTGTGCAGGTAGTAAACACCAAATCAAATATCTTTGTGAAAAGGTGGGGAAATAATTGAAGAAAATGTCTGTTCTCACGTGAAGAGCTTTCATTTTGAACAATGGCAGTCAGGGTTATTGTTACCCAAGTATGAACAGAAACAAAATGCACATGTCAGGAATAGTAAAATATCTTGAACTTCTCAGAAGCCTTTTGTTTTTAATTTTAATGAAAGAAATTTCAAAAATACTTTTACAATCCTAAACTTAGATATGGTTAAAGCAGGAATTGCAGTTGCCCCTTCTGTAACCTTTGGTGTTCTCCCCAGTATTCCTATTTTTTCAAATGTGATCTATTTTATGAACTCATTATTTTTCCTGTACTAATACATTTTCCTTATCTTCTAATTAAGCACTGCTCCCAGCACACTTATGATGGCACACTCACATCTGCTCTGGCTTCTCGTCTTTATTTCAGTGCAGGACTTCTGCTGCAGATGGCACAGATGAGGCTGTGGCCCTGCTCAAGCTCTCTGCTGCTGCCTTTTGCTGTCTTTCACAACTCTACCAGTTTCCAGTTCAGCTAAGGCAGAAATCCAAGCAGACAGCTGCTAGCAAATCTTCTTAATTGAATTTGAGAGGGGCTTGAACAGGTAGATAGCACCAAAATTCCTTAAATCCTTTTAGTTTTCAAAACTTCCATTAGAACCCTTCCTTAAGATTTCAGTTCTGCATGAAAGTACAGGAGCACTCTGTAGTTTTCATGTTCAAACATCTCATGTCTTCCCTTGCAATCCCTCACTTCCCTTTCTCCTGTGACCTCTTGTCAGAAACTGAAATGGTTCATGCCTCAAACACTGTTATAAGGAGTTTTGCCCATTATCCAAAAACTGCAGAAAGAAGCTGCAACCACAGAAATACCCCCATCTTTGGAGATGCCTGACTGGAACTTTGGATTTGGACTGTGGATTCGGCCACCTAGAAAAGATAAAGGAGACACTTTGACTCTGAGTTCTAGGGAGAAGACAGCAAGGCTGAGAGAAAGGAATGCATCCACGAGAAAGCCAAATGCAGCAGAAAATCATCCCTGTCTGTATTGGGGTGGGGAGAGCACAGCCCACAGAGGCCAGGTTTACAGACTGCCCCCAAACTGAGCCTGGAGAGAAGGTTTCAGGTGTGTGGTGAAACCTCTGGTCAGAGGCAGTGAACACTTATCCTCCCTTATACCAACTGGCCCAGCTGTGGTTCCCCCAACCTCACAGGCCACATCCACAGGACATCCAGGTGGGAGGCAGCTGAGGGGGTGTCAGAATCCATCAGAGACCCCCAGAAGTGCTCCCAGAGTCGTTCCTGAGGCCGTGCACCACAGCACTGCATATGACACAAAGTGATGGCACAGACCCAGGGTGTGCTGCAAAGGAATGTGCCAAACTGCACCCCTACCCCACAGGGGAAGGCACCTGGGCATTCCCCCTGGCCTGAGCACACATGAACCCATCAAATTCTGCTTTGGGGGTGAAACGCGCCAGAAACAAGAGCAGCTGGAGGAGACCAACGGAGCATCGTTGGGATCCATGGAGTGGTGATATTTTCTTTAATCTGTCTCTGTCACTCTCCTTCTGTCCCCCCACCTCTTTTCTATTTCTTTCTTTCTCTCTCTCATATGTACTATCAAATAAAATCTATACTATTGACTTTGGCATATGGTCTCATTTGCACCTTAATTCAGGCAGAGACATTTCTAGTAACTTTAAAAGCTGGACCATAGCACCTATGATATATTGAAGTAATCTCTGAGATTTCATCCAAAAGTAACAAAACAATGTAAAAAAACCCAAAATCAAAATGTTTTTATTAATTGTCATAATCTTTAGCCTTAAATTTTTCTAATCAGAGCTGATAATCTTGTTGTTTGGTTTTATAATGCCATCTGATACTTTATACTTTTTGGCAACCCTCCATTCTTTTATAAATCTGGTTTTTTGACAGATTTTATTGCCTTTTTTTTTTAATGTTGTCTGTTGTGTAGGTCTTTATTTGGTGTGCGTCCACATGAAATACTGAAGTTGATGCTAGAGAAGAACTGCTGATAAATAACAGCAGTGTACAATAAGAAATCAGGTAGTGACTGATGGATGTCTTTCTACATGACTTATAGGTTGTATCTGAAATCAAGGCTATCCCTGTCTTTTGCAGAGTGCTGTTTGCAGCTTTCTCTTTTTGTTTGAGGCTTTTTAATCTGAAAGGCTGTAAACAGAGGCTTGAAAGTTCTCTACAAATAGAATGTTTGGGTAGAAAAGCATCATACTTTAACCTAGAGTGAGTTCTTTGCTGATGAAGACAGTCAGAACATGGGCTTTAGAGTCTGGTAGTTTGTGGGCTGTTGTGGTTCTGTGGTCACTGCTGAGGCTGTGTGATAACACCATATCACCAGGTGTCTCAGATTTCCCAATATAAGGCACAATGCAATGCAGTCCTTGGTAAAAAATCCTGCAGCTCTTTTACTACTGGAAAACTGAAAGGATAGGATCAAGAAATACCAATGACAATATATAGTCTTGGGCACCTTTCATTTCACAGTGCTTGAGATATTGTAGTCTTCAGACATGCAGGCATTGCAGAAAGCTCAAAATGGACTTCTAGTGGAATTTGTATTAAAAGTTACTTAAATATAGGGATAGAAGTATAATATGGTTTAATACTATATTGCTCAGTACTCAGTTAGTGCTAGGATCATTAACAAGACTTAATACATTGTGTGTTTAGCAATTACACAAATGCCATGCTGATATTCTCATTTCCCGTCCTCATCACTGAGTTACTAACACCAAAGAATATGTGCAACTTTTCACTCATTTCTAGAAAATTTGCTAGAGAAGGATTATTAGTTTCTCAGATTTCTGACTGTGAAGCAAATGTAGCTTGCGGCTTAATGTGCTGACAGTGTTTCCCCATTTCTAAAGGTAGTCTAGCTGTCATGGTTACAATGCAAGAAACCAGTCCACCAAGCCTAATGAGAGTTTCAAGAATAAAAAAAGAAGTTGAAGTCTTTTGAAGAGATCATTAATAAGAAATCAGTTTTTAAAAAAAAGTGGAAACATTTTGCTATTCTCTGGTCCCATGTTATTTTGCAGATGTGATGGACATTGTTAGGCTGGTAGAACTAGATGATTTATTTCCAAGTCACAGAAACATCTTCAGAAGGGGAGGATGTTTAAACTTTCACTGTGCTACATGCCATATATATCCTTTTTCTCTCTCTTTACTCCCCTTCAACCCCTCAATAGTGTTTGTGGCTTCATCTCTTCCCTTCTCCTGCATCCCTACCTTTATTTATCTCTAGGTAAAGAGTCCCTGAGATGCCTCTGGATTTTTTTTAATGCTGCTGTATTTCCCCTCATTTCTCTCCTCTCAAGTGCTCAGCAATCATCAGGCAAGTGCTCCAAGGTGACAGCAGGAAACTTCTGCTTGAAAAAGCAGCAGCAATGGAGCAGTGGGTGTGGCTGGACACAGCTGGTCTTGAAAGGGAACCACCACGAAAGATCTGGCTGGGACTTTGAAATTTTGAAAAGAAATAGCTCTGTGCCTCATACATAAGTGGCAAAGGCCTGCAGGGGGACTCATGACATAATGGCCAAAATGTGAGGAATGAGCAATCCAAAGGTGTTTCTTTTATAATGGTTTCACAAGCTGGTGTGCTAGAAGTCTTTCTTGTTAACATCTCACGTAATATTTCTTACCTCCAAGAAATCTCATTTGTACCAGCCTCCTGCTATCTGACTGTTTCCTGTGCTGGGAAGTGGGAAGAGCTCCTTTCCTGCACACATCTCTCCTGTGTGGTGTCTCTGTGAACTCATGGCAATAAGACAAGAGTTGGCCAGTGTATCTTCATGGCGGTGTTTGCACAAATGGACTTGTTTGAACCAAATGGCTTCTCAAGGGTCATTTGAAGAGCCTCACCTGAATGCATTGCCCTCCATCTCAACATTGCAGACTGCTGATGTAACTCATTCTTTAAATGTCCTGTTCATGTTATGATGCGTGCAGGAGGTGGGAGTCTGCAAGCATCATTTTCTTAGAAATTCCAGTTGTCATTATCTGATCTATTGGGGTTGTTCAAATCTTTGGACATGGAAAGAGACACAACTTCCTAGGGAGTTTTATTCTCATTCCAGAAGGCTGCAGGCATAGCAGAGGAGTGCTTTTAGGAGTGACCTTTTATCACACCAGAGATAATAATATGCTGATTGTTAATTCACTGTTGTGATGCTTTAGGCAAATGAGATGGGTGGAGAGGCAAGAAACGTATTTGGTAATGTCATCCTCTGTAAAAACAAAAATATTATAAGGAAATGCTTTGTTAGCATTGCTCAAAGTGGTGGCTTTCTGTTTTAAAAATACCAGCAATATGTCAAATGCTTTCAGCTTTTTCCTCAAATAATTCACAGTCATAGCAGGCTGTCATCTGCTGGTGTGCATGTGCATTTTCCATTTTTTATTGCCCTTTTTCACTGAGAAGAAAAAAAGAAAAGCATCAGAATGGTCTCTGTTGTCAAATGAAGAGAAAAAAACAGGAGACGAGGACTGCAACATGAGTGGGGAGTTGTTATTTATATGATTTGTTGAGGGCAAAGTGCAGATGATTAGCTCAAATGTTGCAAAGCTTTGCATGTCAGCCTTGATATATAATGAGAATTTGTTGGGAGATATCCAGGGGAAAATTGTTTTGAATTCTTGCTTTGAATTTTACAGTGTGCTTGTTTGTGTTTGGGAGAATTAGTGGCTCATTGTGGGCACGTGTTGAGCTGTAAGCAAACCCTGCAGTGCTGGGGCAGCAAGGAGAGGCCCCTATGTCTGTGCCCATGTGGATCCTGCCCATGTCACTGCTCTTCAGGTATCAGCCCATCCCTTCATGACCACTCTGAGAACAAATTCCTCCAACCTACCATGACTGATTCTTCTGTGAGACTTAAATATTGCAGTACAGCCTACCTGTCACATATATTAGGAAAAAAAAACTGCTCAGAGCTCTTAAATAATCTAATCTTTTCCATTTGTTTACTTCTGCCAGATTTTCCTTTCTTTGTTGGAGCCCTAGAGCTGTGCTTCAAATTGTCACAGTGGTTTACTACAGATATTTCTTTCTGAAGATTGGCAGTGTATTAACACTGTGTTCTAAAAATAAGCTGGAAAACTTCAGCTTGACTCTTAATTGAAGCTTTACTGATTGTCTATCGAGATTCATTCTGCTAAAAATATAAATTAGTTCTCACTGGGTAAATTTCAGCCGTTTCTAATCTTTCCTTCTAATTTCTGTATTGATTTGAATTAATTGTTATTCCAGGATTGCAGACTCTTCCCTATGACTGTCTAATGACTTTTGCCAATGCTCTATCACACTTGCTTTGAATTTTAACGATTCAGGAGATGGAGAGTTTCAGCAGTCATTGCTGCCTAGAAAGGAAATTGGTTTTCACTAGTTAAAAGTATTGAAGATGCTGTTCTTTATAAACATCAAAAATTTGGGTTTGCTGATGATGTTTTGGTTTTTAAGCTTACTTTTTCAATGTCTTGACAAAGTCACATTTTGACCTGAGCAGTTTCCTGAATGGTCTCAGAAGTCCTGGTGGGAATCAAGAACGGTCATGGTTTACCTTATAGTTTGTTTGATTTTTTGAGTGATTATCCACATATACCTTATCTCTCCATTTTCCATGGAAACCAGTTTTTAATTGTCAGGTGAGGGGGGGATGGCAAATTTTCTCCTCTCCTACTTTGCAGAATGCCCTTCCCACTTGTGCTCTGTTGCCTGTGTAGCTTCAAGCCTCCCAGAGAGCAGCTCAAGTGTTCTCTGGGGACACAACTCACCATAATAAGGTCATTGTTTTCTGAAATCTGTAATATAATGGAAACATAACCCCCTGACATCATATAATCTTATTGCTCAGCCAACTCTCTTTGAGACAAGATTTTGTTCCAGTAGTGGATGAAACAGTGAATTGCAGTTCAGAGGTAAATGTGTCTGGCTGCAGCAGTGAATTCAGCCATCAGCTGCTGGGGTGGGTTGTGCCTGTGCTTCTGTTGGTAAAATGGGAAAAGCATTTCTGACACACTGGATGTTGTAAAAGCTGATAGGAAAATGTTGCAAGTTCCTTTGACCAGTGGTGATTAGTTTAAAAAACATCATCACTTTGCCACACAAGCACTTTCAGAGAGCCCATAATCAAGATCTTTAATATTCTTTTTTTTTTCCCCAGCAGTACACGGCAGGTTTTATGGGGACTGAAGAGTCAAGTTCTGTTTCCTTACATAAAAGCACAGGGTAACAAAACCCCCATATTTCTTTTTCTTAAGAAAGGAGATGAACAAAAGAGGAAAGAGCAAGTGGGGCAGGAAGGATGGATAGAGAAAAGCTAGACACAAGTGTCAGATGGGAGGAGACTGGGGAGACTGAGGTGGGTAACACTGCACTTCTTCCAGGGCAGATTTAGGATTGCTGTCTTAAGTCCTGTGTTACATTTCACCAAAATTCAGAATTCCAGCTAATCACCTTTGAATGTTTACTGCAAATGTGGTTTATCCCAGCTCTGGAAGTAATATTAATAGAGCTTAGAAGTAGGAGGAATTTTTGTACCTCTTTTATTTCTGGAGTTTTCATTCTCTCTTATTCACAGAACAAAGAAACGTGCTAAAGTGGTTTATGTTTGTGGGAAAAAAATTCTGAATATCTTGGCATAATTTTCAAAAGTGGTAAATTTAGTGAGGAGCTATTCTTCATGCCGAGTTACTAACATCTCCTGGATGAATCTAGGTGATAATCTAGGTAAATTGTAAAATTATTGTCATGTAAGAGTTTAATTCCTAAGAGAATCACAGAAAAGCTGTTGTATGCACAATTGGAGTAGGTACAGGTAATCTGCCTGGCGTAGTTGCTTCCATTTAGTGAATTTCAGTGATGTTTTCATGCAGACTTTTAATTAAGTTAATGTAAAACTCAGTTTCTAGGGTGAGGGATGATTTATGTGCCAGTATTTCCCAGTGTTTGCCCTTGAGACAGAAGACTGATGTTTAAACTGACTGAAAATGTTTCTTCCTTTTCTGTGTGACAGTTCATCAACAGATTATACACAGAAACATCCTTATATAAAAATCAGATTCATCAACAAATATGTCAAACATACATTTAATCCCATTCACTTGATGAGCACAAATAATCCATAAAGGTGATTTATTATTGCCACTTGCTTTATCTTGCATGATCAAGCTATAATCAATAAGAGCTATTAGTCTTTCAAGTTAGAGATTTATAGACCTTGGTCATGGAGTAATAGCCAATATGCAATAAAAATCAGTTTGAAAAGCCTTTGCTTTTCAGCTACCAAATTGGATTTCATATCACGAAACAAACTGGATTATAATAATCTTAAATCAA
The DNA here is from genome assembly GCA_013397095.1 of Sterrhoptilus dennistouni. Lineage (NCBI taxonomy): Eukaryota > Metazoa > Chordata > Aves > Passeriformes > Zosteropidae > Sterrhoptilus > Sterrhoptilus dennistouni. The sequence goes on from VWZU01005952.1 coordinate 379,576, forward strand.
AGAAATCAGAGGGGAAAATGGGTTTGTTAACCTAGCAATTGATTTCTTTTCCCACCTATATCATACTGGAAATCCAGCTACTCAGCATTTTTTAAACTATGCATTCAAAACAGGCTTTTCAACACTTCTTCACTAAAGATCTCTTATCCTGTAGTGGTTTAGGTCTTGCTTTGTAGTGTGTCAGGATCAGCCCCAGGGCTGCAAACAGCTCAGAGCAGGTTGATTCCAGAACTCTGTGTGTTGTGTTCATTTTTGTCACAGTGATTTGTACAAGTTACAATTCCAGCTTCCATGTAGTAACTTACAAGTTGTTATAGCTCTTGTGACCTTAAAATTTGTCTCCCTTCAAATTTAAATAATGTGAAAAAGTTAAACATTTTAACTTAAGGTTGCCTTACTTTAGAATCACAGATAAAATGAAAAGTTCCATTTTGGAGGGGGGGGCTGCTGTTGTCTGCACACTCAAGTTAATTCTGTCATATCCATTTACCTTATATTTAATTGCTAGCTGTATTTTTTGTCTTTGAGGACTCTCCTTCCTGGATTTCCAGATGATCCCTAATTCTTAATATGGAGAGTTGACAAGAAACTCTGCAATAATAAGAGGTAAAAAAAGGTTTTCACCTACTCCAGCCACAAAATTACTAGCTATGGTTTAGTTTTAGGATTAAAGGCTTGGTATGTATAGGTAAGGAGGTTGACAAAACTCAAAGTTCTTGAAGTTAAGAGATGCAAAATCACCTGGGAGCAGAACAATTCCTATGTTCTTAAAAATATTCTCAGCCCAGCTTTGTTCATTTTAATAAAACAAGGTGAATTAGAGTTCATACAATGCGCCTGAAGTCTCTGATTTCCTCAACGCTGTGTTTGATAAGAATTATGATATTTTGACTGTCAAAATTTCATTTTGACTCCACAGGTGGGAGATGAGTAGACTGAGAAAATAGTTCTAGTGTTTCCTTCCTTTTTGACACGCTGTGGCAGATAGTTGGCAAACTGCTGTTACATTAATCCTTCCACTGCAGATAGTAAATCAAGTATAGAGTGGTGTCTGTACAGCAGCAAATTAATTTCATCCTATCTCTGTGTGATGGTATTGCTCTGTGAGAGTATGTGAGGTCAAGGCAATTAAAAAGTCCTAATTTTTGTGAACTTTTATTTATACATTATTTATTAGAATTATATACTTGGATCTATTTAAAGCTGGTTTTTGGCTCATTATTATAACCTTAAAGTGGAGATTTCCCACTGAAATGATAAATACTAACTTTTTTGAAGTAAGAAATTTGAAGTTTTCTGCAGATGAGAGGCTTATCATGTAGTTTGGTCTAACCTTCCACTGTGTTTCAAGTCATGAAATTATGCAACCATCAACAGGTGCTTTTAGGTTATTAAGAAATGAACAGTTAAGTTGCTAATCAGGAAAAGAATATATTTGGTTTTCTTTTCAGAATGTTGCTATAATTACCCATAATACGTCAACTGAATGTTTTATCTCCTTTTGACTGACAGCACCTTTTTCCTCTTTATAAACTAATTTAAATTCTACTTTTATTCTAATATGTAAATATATATTTTTTATTTTGCTATCTGCTGCCTCACCAAATTGCTGTCAATAAATCTTTTATTTTTTTTCCTGAGAGAGTTCAAGAAGTTTTTGGACAATGCTCTTGAGCACATGGTGTAATTTTGGGGCTGTCCTTTGCAGGGCCAGGAATTAGACTTAACCATCCTTGTGTCCCTTCCTATTCAGGGTATTCTATGGTTTTCATTGATTTCATATCGTTTGAGATAGTGTGTATATGTTCCACTCCTAAGGGCACACCAAAATGAGTTTTAATACACAGGGGAGAGAGAAAAGTGTGAGATCTTTCCTCTTCCCATTCATATAGGAACCCCTGGAAATTGCAATGGATTGTTCAAACTTTTGTCTCTAGAAATCAAAGTTTTCAGTTTCGCCTTCACTGGTGGATGAGATATGAAACACACACTGAAATAAAGGATAATGTCTGAGATACCATTCCTGAATTTCCATATATAAAGAGATAAATCGACCCCTTCCAGGAGCAGGACACAGAGAATAAACTCTTTGATTATAGTTCCTTTTTAGACTATCTTAACCTTGAGGTAACAAGGCTTTCAAATTGGAGAAAAACTGATTTAGGCACTCAAGAGCTGAAACATTGTCTATGGTCACACGTACCAAAGCCTCACTGGTCTACCACTGCCTCTCATCTGAACAAAGAGAATCACCTAACTTTCAATGTTCCAGAGGATTTGCTGAATTTTCCCCATAACAGAAAACTCAGGCAACCTTTTGACTGGGACCAGGTCGACAACTATTTAGTTAAATAACAGAAGGAAGTTGTAAAGGTATTTATTCTGCGGTAATTTCTAGGTGACAAAAATATTAAATAAAATACGGGTATGTGTTGGATGGGATGATAAGCTGAGAGTCTGCAGCAATTTCTTCCTGACAGGTGGGCTGTAGGGAGGTTGGGGTGCTGGCATATTTAGGATGTAATCTGAAGAAAGCAGGAAAGTAGAAGCAAGGGGCCAATTGTAGAGTGAAATGGAAATAAATGGAGCAGTGAAAGTAGGAACCTTGATAATGTTTTCTTACAATATAATAACTGCAGTTCCTAAATCATTTAATTCTAGGGGAGGATGCTTGTTCCACAACTGATAAGTGAGATATCAAGGGGAATATTTTTACTGGAGAGCCAGAATTGTCCCACCACAAAGGGCATCCTAGTTTGAAATGTGATACGGCACAATGATGTTACAAAAACCAGCCTAAGTCCATATCTTTGTTAAACAAACTGCTTTCTGCAAGGGTAATGCAAATTTCACATTATTAGAGTTTCATACCCCTGTGACATGATGTGTGTGTCTTAAGGGGCTTGATGTCTAGTGTGCAGCTCTAGTTCTTTCTTTGTTTTTATTAATTTGTTTTACAATTTATGTTACCTACTGTACTAAATCCTTTGGAGCCTGGTGAAAAAGAGAATGTTTGTCCCTGTTCCATGAATACAGCTGGTTTCTTGAGATTCTCCAGGGAGTAAACTGAGACAGGTTTTCCCTTTCAGCATCTGTGTCTTATTGCTGGCATCTGGCAGCCAGTGTGCCCATTGCTGGCAACAAACAAGATGCAAAATATACTGCTTTATTTGTAGACTACTCTCCCTGGTTTGCTTCAGATTTCCTCTTCTACCAGATGTCACTGAGTTTAGGAGTAATGATCTGGCCTAAATGGGCTGGTGATTGCTACCTGCCAGGGAAGCAGCTGGAAGAAGTACAAATATTTTCCTTCCATTTCAATACATGTTCATCTTTCACTAATGTCTTCTCTGGGGTTAGAGATGTGACTGATGTGATGGTCTGTATGGTCACAACTGGGCACTTTTTCAGTCATCAGCTGTTGTTTACTGTAGCTTTACCATGCCAAGATTATTGGATACCATTTGCTCCAATGGCTGCCACTGTCTTTTGGTACAAATATTTATTAGCAGTGCTTTCATAAGCATTTGACTACTCTGGGTCTAAAGCAGTTATTTAAAATTAAGTTAATTCCCCTTTTGGTGATATTTTCTGTGTTTCTATTCCATTTCCTTCTTTGTACTTAAAAGAGACAGCAGTCTGCCATGGCACACCTAGAGATGATTGGCAGTTTCTCTTAGGGATTTCCGATGGGTTAGGAAAGCAGGGAAGTCCAGCCTGACTCCTCAGATCCTGTCTTCTCACTGAATCACTTGCCATTCATTATTTCTAAACTAGTCTTGCACCAACTGTAGAGTGAGTTTTGCAAGCACTCCATGTTCAAAGAATCTGAAGGTTATCTAATGTGAGTGGGGCTTCGTTTATTTATAAAGAATCAGAGTAACAGCTCCAAACTCACTCACCTGCCCAGGATGGGAAAAAAACTTTACAAATAATCCAACACATTCTTTGCAGTTTGTGCCCAGCAAAGGCTGGAGTTTGGGTGGGCCGATCCCCAGCCCATCCCAGGGCAGTGTGCCCTGCAGCCGTGCCCTGCTGTGCCTGTTTGGGGAGTCTGCAGTGATGACAGTGGCTCTGGCTGCCTGCCTGTAATTTGTAACATAGCTGTACTGTGTTAAAAAGGTCAGCACTAGATTGGAAAATGATGAATGCTTTGGTGCTGCTTCACATCTTTACACTTTGCTCAGAGGTAAATTAATTTGTATTTTAAGCCTATCCTTCAAGCTTAGGGCCTGCTGATGCTATTGAATGATGTATCACCAGATTTTTTATGACAGTGGTTTCTATTGTCTGACATAAATAAATTCAGCAGACTAGGTCTGTGTTACATCTTGCTTTCCTCTTGAATTGTTTGTACTTTCCCTTACAGAATGAAGGGAAAGCAAATGTCACAAAACCATGAGCATTCTGAAAAATTCAATCAAATACGTCTGCATATTTATGGAATAAATAGATTATAAATCTGTCAGGGGTATACGTATGGCTGAGAGAGAAGTGGGGGGTGCAGAGGGCACAGGCTTTAAGTCCATGTGAAAACAGACCTTTTTTCCCCTACATGAATCTGTGTACAAGACCTCTCTCAACCTACATGTATTTGTTGTTTCCCAAAAAGAGAAAAGGCTGGTGAGGGGCTGGGAACACAAACCCTGTGAGGAATGACTGAGGGAGCTGGGGTTGTTCAGCCTGGAGAAAAGGAGACTCAGAGGTGACCTTATCACTCTCCACAACTCCCTGAAAGGTGGTTGTGGTCAGGTGGGGGTTGGTCTCTTTCTCCAGGCAGCAACTGACAGAATGAGAGGACACAGTCTCAAGCTGCACCAAAGGAAATATAGGTTGGATATTAGGAAAAAGCTTTTTCTGGAAAGAGTGATAAAGTACTGGAATGGTCTGCCTGGGGAGGTGGTGAAATGACCATCTCTAGATGTGTCTAAAAAAAGACTTGGTGTGGCCCTTGGTGCCATGGTTTAGTTGAGGTGTTTAGGGCTGGGTTGGACTCAATGATCTCCCAACCCAGTGGTTCTGTGATTCTGTAAACCTATAGTTGGTCATTTTGCCAATCACTGAGAATAGGACTGTCCAGCAAAAGAGGCTTTTATGATAGTTGTGAATTTTTTATGATGCACAGATGATATGGGGGTTTTATGTTATTTCTCAATGACATTCACATTTGAGTTGCAAGGGGGCATTTCTTGGTGATATTTGGAGCAAAAGCATAAGTGTGGCAATTCTCTCCTGTGGTACTGGTGATGTTTTGTGCTTCATTGTCTTATTGACAATATTGAGACTATTGACTTGAGATCAGATATGTCAAAAGGAAATTTCTAATTTTTTTTAATTAAAAAATTGTGTTCAATTTCAATTGATTTTCTATGTTACAGTCACAGGTTCAGGGGTATATTTAACACAGGGATGTGTTTGTGAGTGGCATATTCATAAAAGCAAATGTTTAGCTCAAAAAAAACTTTTAAAAATGCAAGAAAAGAGACTGTGATGGATAGAGTGGTTCATATCCAACATTTTCAACTACTGAACACAAGCTAAGAAGCTTACTATGAAACGCATGAGTATTTTGAAGGTATGGTTTTCCATATTAATAAGGAAAAGTTCTGTAAAAGGTTAGTTTTTCTTCTGCTGTCTTAGAAAATTTCAGTAATTGCTCCTGCTTATGTTTGTGGTGCCACAAAGTTTCTGTGATGTAGCCAAATGCTGCATCACTAATGATCCTGTGTTGATTGATCTTAGAACTGAGGAGGAAAAGAGAATGATCATAGGAAACTGGCTTTAAGGGCACTGATTATGGGCAAAGGATGGCCATGGGACACCTGGTTATAAACAGCATGTACAGAAGTGATTGGATTGAAAAATAGCAAGGGAGCAACTCAATAAACAAACATTTGCCAGCAGTGTATTCTTGACTGAATATTAATGATTCCATTTGCAGTTTTAGAATGAAATTGATTATTGCAACTGACATTAATATGCTCTGTTCAAAGCATTGAATGAAGGAAATATATATTCTTTCTATTAAAAATACAGTTTTTCAGAAAAATAAAAATTGTAGTTATTGGTGTAGCCCACTGAATATTTGATTGCTTATAGCCATTGAACCAGGACAGAAAGTATCCTTTCACCTTAAATTACCAGCTTGATGAGCGAATATATTTTGTACTTCATTTAAGGTGTTAGATCAAAAATTCTTCCGATTCACTATCTTGTATCATACAAAAGAAGGAACTGAATGAGCTCATTTTCTGTTGATGCACGAAAAAGTGTGGTGAATCTAGAAAAAAATTTGCTTTAGGGGGGAATGCACAGGAGACAAAGTAGATTTCATGTCTGTCAGTACTCCAAAAGTTGTGGGATTGAGGCAAACTCCTAGCTCTGTTTCTATAATAAAGTTAACAACTACCTTTTTCTAGTCTAATTTCTTTGCAAAAATTATCTGGTTTATGATGCATGGCATAGTAGGGATTCTCTATTAGTTAGGGCCTTTCAGCAGGATTTTTAGTAATGATCTCTATGCTCATGTTTCACTAAAGTAAAGTAAGGGTAAAATCAAAATTGGAATTAAGAGCTGTATAGAAAGTCATAAAATGGAACTTACACTTATAGACTTATAAGTCTATAATTTTATGAGACTTATAAGTCTCATTTTATCACTTTCTATAAGTTGATATACTTATATAAACTTACAGAAAGTTATAAAATGAGACTTCATTGAAGCATTTGGAACAGGGGCATCTGGACAGCTTCAGAAGGGTTTGTGGCATTTTCCTTCAGCCTTGAACTTTCTGCAGAGATTTTTCTAATGTCTTTGCATGACTTCTGGAAAGTGATCATTTTCCATTCAGTTCATAACTCCCAGCAGGAACCCCTGGCATGATAAGAGCTCTAAGCCTGAGTCAGTCATTCTGGAAAGTTTAGTGGATGCTTGACAGCTCACCCTTCCCACCACCTTGATTACCACAGTAATGCATACTCACAATTTGATGTTTACTGTAACAGAAGCTGTAAAATTTCATGTTTTACTTTTAAACACATTATGACAAAGGGGATGTTTCAGCCCTAGGCTGGACATCTGTGCTTAATCCTTCATCTTAGCCAATGGGTGGACATCTGCACATTGTTCCTTCATCTTTGGAAAGATTTATCCTTTTTGAGGTGGTATTTAGAGGAGAATGCAGGTAGAGGTTCTCATTCACCTTTTCCAATGAGGTGCTGTCTTCTCATTTTATTAGACCTGTTCCCCACATGTCCAACAGCTAAGATGTGCCTTCTACTGGCAGTCTTGACTTGACTCACTTTTTGGTTTAATATAAATGTTGCAGCAAACCTCTTAATGGCACAGAGGACTCTTATTGATTTATCTTTACTCTCCTGCCAACTGCTGAATACAAAGTTAACAGGAGTAATTCCTTGGATTTAAGGGGATTCTGTATGGAAGTTTCCTGAAGGAAAAGGGAAGGGATTTTTATGCAACACTTAAATTAAAGGCACCTTATCTTGTAAGGTGCCTGGTTTTCAGTTTTCCACAAGGTTTTCCTTGGTCAGATTATATGGTCTGATATAGTCTCCTTGTATCCAGTTTCCTTTCTTCTTCAGCCTAAAGCAGCATTACTGTGACTGTGCCACAGAATCCAAAACAAGGGGCACAGAGGAATTGCTCTTATACTTCCAGATGACTTTTGTCTCCATTCTTTCCTTCTGCCACTACACTCTCAGATGTATTTATACTGTTTTTCCAAGGATCCTCCTATGGTTTCACACAAGGAGGAAGAGCTTACATTGTCTCCCAGTGTAGGGAAATAATGCTGAAAAAGCTTTCACAAATGTTGGTGTCTTGGCTATATTATTGTTTCCATGTCAATTGAATTCCATGAAAATAGTAGTAAATATATGGTTGGTTTCTTGTAATGCCACTAAGATGCCCAGAGAGACAAGTGAGCTAAATGTTTGGTAGTTTTGGGAACAATTTTCCCTCTTTACATGTGCGCTTAGGCTCAGCATTTGCAGAGAACCAGGATGCTCTCTGAGGCCATACAAAAGATGTACAGCTGAACAAGAGATGGCAGATGTTCTGGTTACAAATCATTAGAGAGTCCTGACAGAGAGTTTAAATAGTCATGAAGTCTGGATGGATACAGGCTTCTTAAAAGTCCAACTGCTTCATATTGCAGTGATGCTGCTGGAAGGACAGATAAAGGGTAGTGCCTGTTCCTTAGGGCAAAATTCTCAACTTGAACTCTCCTCTGCACAACAAATCCTAAGCATGTCAGGGCCTTGTTCCATGCATAGGGCTTGCATTAATCTTAGAGTTCCTTTCTTGCTTGGTTGTTTCATTTGTGGGTTTTTTAAAGAAAAGCCTTGCTCCCTGAACCAGTTAGGAGGCATCTTAGTTTGTTACTGTGTTAAATGCTAGAATCCACAACATCAGGTTTTGAACTTGGACATCCATGATAGGGAAAAGGTGTGGGACATACTGTCTTTGAAACTCATGAGGTTACTCCACGGATAATTTGATGTTGTCCAGAGTAGAACCTCTCTCAACATGTTTGAAAGAAAAAAAAAGATGAAAAATTCCCATGTTCCATTAACCTTGGAAGAACCAGACAGTGTGACCACAGAAGCAACACTGCAGGAACAGTGCAAGTTTTCTCTCTGCTTCTTTTGAAGACATGGCAAATGACCTTCACAGTGCACTGTATACAGCTCAATTTATGGATTTGGGAAAAGTCTTTGCAAAAGTTCTTCTTCACAGACTTCTGCTTAAACTGAAAGCTGCAGCTAGTCAAGGGAAGACATAAGAGTGGATACAGAGGATAAAGACAGCTAAAAAAATTTGGAACAAGCAATTGCTTGTCAGAAAGGCTCTTCTAAATTGGAGAGAAGTATTAAGCAGGGCTCCCGAAGGGGTAGTCCTTGAACATAGTCAGTATCTAATGTATATACATGACTGACAGGGAGAGTGAACTAGTTAGTTGCTTATTAAACTAAATTTGGAGCAGCAGAGGATGCGGAACAAATAATAAAGGAGACTTGAAAGAATTCCAGACTTAAGTATGAGCCCTAGTGTATTAAATGAGCTGTAATACTGACAGATGTATATGACAATAAAGCAAGCAGGAAAAGTGCTCTAAAAAATCATTTAAAGAGAATAAAGCTCAAGGGCTGTAACTCTTACAGCCTCAATAGGAAGGTGCAAAGAGCAAACAGCATACCTTTGCAACTATTGTTTACCATTGAATTAATTGATTCACTCAAGTAGCACCAGGTTTTTGCCATATTTACATACCTGATTGCTTGGCCCACAGAATACTCCCAGACCTTTTCCTGAAAATATGTCAAAGAATTAATTTGTGATGCAATTCTAACTACTGATTTTTCCCAAGAGTAAGAGCAATTGGAGCAATTCTGTGATAAAAACTGTCTCATATTCCATTTATCCATCTGTAGCTACATGGAAAAAAAGTGAAAATTTGGACTATCAGAACCAGTGTAAAAGAACAATATAGGTTTATTTTCCAGGTGTATGTGGTTTTCAGCAAAGTTAATACTATGCCTATAGTATTGTGCTGATACACATCCACAAGTGTTCTGGAAATCACATATTTTCTGCTATTGCTGGCAGGGGTCTCCTTTTCTGTCTATTGCCCCCATGTGCTGTATTTCCACTTCTCCTGTCCATGGATAAAATGTAAAGGTATTACCAAATGTTGTCCATCTATTTGTAAATCTGGGTCCAAACAACTTTAGGGTAGATTATTTATTCTTAGCATCAGAGTTGCAGGAAGTACAGGAGGTATGTGCCAGGTCTGTCCAGGATCTGGTGCCACAGCAGGGGCCCATGGACTCTCTCCAGGGCTGTGGCAGCATTTACCAGCTCTCTCTTGGCCCCATGCAGCTGCATCCCTCCTTTTCCTGTAGGTGTCTGGATAGTGTTTAGACCATTCTCAGGGACAACAGGAACCAGCCAGGCTTTGGGGCAGTGAGTGCACATCATGTCAAAAGCTCTTCCTCATCTCCTCTTATGAAACGACAACAAGGCAATTATAAACATTGGCTGCTGCCTCAATCTGACCGAACCCTGCAATCTTTTATTGCTGGCATGAAAGGATCTGTAAATCCAGGGTCCTTGTCCTTTTCCTTACAGCTGACTTCTGTGAGTTACGTGCCCCATTTTGCAGTATTTCATTTTTACACAGCCCTGAGGAGCATTGTAGTCATGTACCCAGAATCCTGCACAGAACTGTAGCACTAGAGTGCTGCTGGCCAGGTGAGGCTCCAAAGAAATCAGTGCAGTGAGGCAAAGCATCTTATTGCTGCTGATAGTGTAGTTATATTTTATTGTCTTGGCTGTCACCTTGGGCAGCTTTTCTGGCACTGGCTGATGTGGGTTAATCATGGTTACTGGGGCAGAGACAAAGTTGTGTATAAATTACTGCCATCAGCTTGGAGAAGGAAAAAAAATCAATAGAAAATTCTGATTGTTTTGTTTTGTTCTGATTGGAAATGGACTGGCAAGAGGTTTTGGTAATGATTTAAAATGCATCTTAGAAATGCTTTTAATTATGATTAAGATAGCTGCTAAATTTAACAAGATACAATTAAATACCAGTTTATTAAGTTTGAATTTGTTGCTGATGAGCGGTTACGCATGATGTACCTTTTTAATGTTCCTTAATCCTGAATAAATGGTTTGGATAATCAATTGGTATTTAATGTATTAATTTCTATCTCAAAATGCAAAGAAAAACATGCAGTTTGAAGCTGTGCATTATATCTGCCCCACCTATTCCAGACATGATCCCTTGCATTGGGCCATTTAAAGAAACAGCAGCAATTGTAGGACAAGGCTTCAGAAGCTCATTGAAGTAGGGATTTTGGGGGGGGTTGGTTGGTTTGGGGGGTTTTTTTGGTGGGGTTTTGTTTTTTTGTTTTTCAGGCTGCTGTATGACTTGGACCCAGCTGTGTTGCAAAGAGAGCAATGGTCATTTAGACATGGCAGCTTTAACCTTTGTCCCACCTTGGGCTCTGCTGAACAAGATCCAGCTTAGCCGTAGCTAAGACACCTTCATTGCTTCCATTTAATAACATACTTCTAAATATTTATCACTGAAAGCACTGTCAATAAGAGCACATGTGGTGCCTTCAGGAAATCCAATTTTAATTTAGAAACTAGAAGATTTACCAAATGTCTGGTTTGTTTTCTGTATTTTTGGATTTTACTGTTTTTTTAATGGAATGCTTTGGAATGCTCTTGCTTGGAGCACATAAGCTAATGTTTTCAATAATTAGTGCTTAACACACCGCTTCTTCACAAGCTGTTGTTAGCTGTGTCACTTTCATGGGGGTTCAGAGCTTTTTAGAAATGTACTTTGTCTATGCACAGGATTTTCAGGGAGCATTGGCTGTGATACAGCACTGATACCTAAAGTCTGAGTACTGGTGCAGTTTTACTTTCCAGTGTGTTTAATTGAGTGCACTCGGCTATCTTACTCTGAAGTGTCAGTGCCTACAAAGATCATGTTTGGGTTAGGTGGGTGTTTCAGCTTGATATTGTGCCTCATACCATAATAAAGATGCAATATGCATTACTATGAAGACAGGCAGCTGCAGATTTGTATTTCCAGAGCAACAGATATCACAAAACAGCATAAATAGATTGCTACATCCACAGAAATATCCTACATACTTGGCTTTTCAATATCCTCCCCAGCTCTCTTGCCACATCCCTCCAGGTTATGTGGCTTCAGTCATCAGGAGAAAAAAACCTCCTGTCTCAGTAATCAGGAGAAAAAAACTTGAGCTCTTCTTATAAGAGACTGTTGAATGTCTGGTTAGACCTTGAGCTTAAAGGGTCTTATCAAATTGTTGTGTTACTTATAAGCCCTTTAGGAATTCTGGGCTACCAGATATTTTGAACACCCATACTTCAGGTAACAGCTTTGGGATGCCCTGCAGAGCAGAGTAGAGCAGAGCAGAGCAGAGCAGAGCAGAGTAGAGTAGAGCAGGGGGAGCCTTCAGAGCCCTCTCCAAGCTCTGCTGCAATCATGGTCAGAGGTGCCCATGCCCTGTGACCCCAATCGTCTTCACAGGATTTTGTTTCTTCTCACTTTTAACTTCTCGTTATTAAAGTCTCATAGAACTTTTTGTAGTCCATCAAATAGAACTCAACATTCAAGTGTTGAGACTCAATCCTCTGAGTAATAGCATAATAAAAACAAGAATACATATGAAAAAATAAATAAAATCTAATAAATATGTTACCTTATACTATTTTGACCATCAGAATTATCATATTGTGTTCCTGACTAAAGCGCTTTGCTTTGGTTAACAAGTGTTTGAAAGTTTATCTATTTTTTTCCCCTGGATCCATCAGTCAACCCAATATAAGGTCCATAAGTTCCTATAAACACAGTCACATTCTGTATTTATTAAAGCTACATGAGAACTGGAACTATAGTTTCATTGTGAGTAGTAGATCTTTTTTGGAAGTGTAAGTTATAGGAGTAATTTAGCCTTTATCAAGGAGATAGCCAGATTTGTGTTTTGGCTTGTGTGATGAGTTTTGGCATTTTGTTTGCATTTTTGAAACCTTCATTATGAAATAAATAAGTAAAAAAATCCCACGACAACAACAAAAACCACCTTAAGATTTATTCCTTGATTTTGAATTGAAAGGACAGCTTTAATCTTTGGTCCTTGCTCTGTTACTTGGATTTTATTTTTTTTTCCACTGAGCTGCTTTTTAAATTAGTGGTATGTAATATTAGCTATGTCTGCTTTGGAGAGAAGATGAACATGGACTTCTTTAGCATGAGATTTAATGAAGAATCCAAGATGAATGATTGTGTTGAGATACTTGACTCCCACAAACGAAACCAAAATGCCCTTTGATGAACTGCCACCAGCGCATGGCGTGGTGCTGTCCTCGAACTGCAGTGAAAGGAGTCAAAAATAAGCCTTGGAGGCAAAACTCAAACTCTGGTTTAAGCAGGAAGGCTCTATAATTGCTATGTAATGTAATCTATATTTGGACAAAATCTTTTGCTCTTTCTTGGGCAGACTGCCCAGAGCAGAGATTTCTCTCCAAAGAACAGCAGGTGGTATTTGGGGTATTGCCTTTCTCTTTTCCTATTGATCTTCTGTACGCAGTATGTCATTCTCAAGAGCATAAATCCAAAACTTTCATATAAAGACTCAAACTTCCTTTGAGTCTTTATAAGCTCTTCAATAGCTGGTGCTGAAAATCCAAATATTTCAGATTTTGGAAGTGTCTGATCCTTTCTTTTGAGCTATACAAAAGCTGAAATTTAATATTTTCAGGAGAACTTTAGCTCAGAGAAATATGCTCTACAGTCTTTATTTTAGGGAGATCATCTAAGTTAATTCAGGCTTTGAGATACATGGATTTTGTGGATTTCACTTTAGGGAATCCTGGAGGTGTGAAAATTATTGCAACTCTTTAGGGAGTTATGGAAAAAGAGACCTCAAGGCCCTGCTGCACAAGGAATAAGTAACAGATAATCAGATGGGAGAGTCATGCCTCATAACTGCTGATAGAAATATACTTCTCAGCTTTATCTGCTTTAACCAGTATACAGGGACTCCTGCAGTCTACAAACTTCGTGCCTTAGTTGTATTTCCAAAGCCAAGTTGCCCTGAATGCAAAGTGTCCATCTGCCATTTCTTGAATCTCAGACAAATTCCATTTTATTATAAAACGACGTAATTTTTGCTTCCTTCTCTTTCTGTTATGTTTCTTTTATAGTTGGAGTTAGGGAAATGAGTCAAAATCAGAACCATCACAGAGCTGTTGGAAGGAGGGATGACAGATTAATTTGGCCTAGGTAGAAAACATCTGTGATCAGTGGTGCAATTGTATTTCAGCCCCTCCTGTGTTTTCCTCTTTTTAACCACACTGCCTAAGGTGCTCCCATGAGATAATTAGATTAACATCCCATTTTTTTTCCATGCGTTTTGAAAAGGAAGCAGCATAGCATCCCACCAGACAGATTGGATTAGACTGCTATTCTTATATTAGAGAGCAGCAAACCACGAGACAGGAAAGCTTGGAAGTTTGTTGTAATATTTAAATCAGGACTCCTGTCCTCTTTCTGGAATTATTTAACCTTGAGCTTCTTTTTCTCTGAGAAAATTATCTCTGATGTCAGAATCACTCAAATAATCATTGATGTTGCTTAGTCACAAGACTGAATTTGCTGGTTCATTAAATATGCCTTGCATATCTGGTTTTATCTAAGTGAAGAGAAAAAACTACTGCAGCTGAAGGAAAACAGCTCTTTTTTTGGGTTTGGTTTAGATGTTCTTTAAATAGTGGGATTGTCCCCATATCTGATGATAGGCAAAAGCAATTGCTGAATTAGTGGGAACATTTTTGAAGTCTGTTTGCCTACAGGGTTAGTGTGTGTTTCCCAAAGAGAACATGAGGGGTCTCGTGTTTAACACTCCCTGTGCAGCACAGAGTAAGGAGGGTTTGACTGCGAGGCAGCACAATTAGATCAGTTGATTTTCTTTATAAAATACTATTAATTTGCCTGTTCATTACTGCAGGTAAGGATTTCTAATGTAGAGAGGCGTATACACAAAATTTTAAGAAGCTTTTGAACATCCAACAGGAAAGGGGTTTGAAGAAAAGGGTGCTTTGCAGCAAGGGCAGATTAAAAATCCAGGCAATGGAACTGATCTCTGTACTTTGGTCTGAATCTTGCTCTTATTTGAGAGAGAGACAAAGCAAAAATGGTCATTGCTGCTGGTAGACTGGCAAGCTAAAAGAAATTACCTCTTATTTCACACATTTTCTGTTGTGTAGGGAGACAGGCTCACGCCTATAGTCTCTGTGAAATAGATTTGAAAAGACAGTCTTGGCAAAAATCTAGGCTTTCTGCATATCATAAAACTGCATTATCTTTCCTTCAACTCTCTCCTAACAGCATTTCTCCCCGGAATAGCCCTAAAATTATTTATTCTTTGCAGTTGTATGTGTTAGGTGCAAATATTGCTTTTCCCTTCCCCAGACTGTAGAGAAATTTAAGCTGAGATTCATGATGTCTGGGGAAACTTGGTGTCCTCAGATGTCTCAATACCTGGAGTAGAGAGAAGGGAAGAGTTTGGGGAAAGACTATTAAATTTACATTTCTTTTGTTTCTTACTGTGAAGTAATGAAACTGTAACATAAAATGTTTTTTAAGACACAGTAATAAATTCTTATTGTTTTACTGCACATTGTGCTCTTACGGCAATATATTCTTTTTATTTGTCTACTTAGTGATCACATCCATGTCACCTACATTTTGTATCTCACGGAAAAGTATTCTGCTGCTTTTTCCATTATTATAGATGAATTAGTTGTGAAGATTCAGATCATGATTCTTAGCCAGATCAAAGAGTCCTCTCTTCCTTATAACTCAAAATAGGGTTTTCCTCCCTTAGAAGAGCCCACTCGATCATTGCTGCAACCACATGACTAAATAAAATCTAACATTGCCATCTAGTGTCCTTTTTCTGGGATATTGCACTTTTGTAGCCCAGTGGTATCAGAGAGTCTTTGCGTATCACTTGTAACTGTGGAGTTCCCAAGTGAGAGAAACATTGTTTTTTTCCAAAACTTTCTTTTTAGTCTTTTTTTTTCCATCAAAGAAATAACTTCCTATCTAATGTCATAACAGCATTAAGTGTTTTATAATGATGCTGAGAACCTCAGCTTTTGCACAGTTCTAAATGATTGTGTTCAGTATTGGAGGCAACTGGGGTAGGAAGTGCAGGGAGTAAACACAGAGAGTCTGTGCTCTTCCTCCCACTGTTCTGCTGGAAGCTGTTTAAAGAGTTGACACAAATGAGCTTCTTACCACAGAGTCTGATTAACCTGGGGGAAAATAACTCCCTTGGAGAAGGTGTCCCTGCACTTCTGTGCACAAATTGTCAAAGTGACCTTAATGAAAAAAGGAGAAAGGAAAACTGTTCAAGAAAGCATTTTATATCTCTGGGGATTTGTTTAGAAATAACATGTGCAGGACACATTTGAATACAAAAAATGATCATGTCTTATAGGGGAAAGCCTCCAGAGCTTGCAGAACCCATTGTCCATAGCTTTTAGCACTGAGAGTGGCAGTGTGAGCAGGCTGAGTGTGCTCCCCTTCCTGCTCTAAGTGTCTGCAAAATAACTTAAATATATATAATGAATGGTAGAAGTACCTCCTTAAGAGATGCATTGATTTTAGATCTATTCACTTCTTAAGTAAAATGAACTGCTACACTGAAAGCTTCTTTCAGCATTGCAGCCTGATAGCCCCAAGCAGAGTGTCAGGCTGCATGTTTATTTACTGCTCCATTGCACCCCCATGATTGATCCTTTCTCACGTTCCACTATTGATTTTTCTGTTCTGTCTTTCTTCTACCAAAAATATGAAGAAGTTCCTTGTAAGCCAAGCAGCCTTAACCACTGTTTGAAGAGCCCTTTCTTTAGGGTGTCTGTCCCCAGCATGCAGCAGCCAGACAGGAGAGCTCAGCCCTCCTCCAGCTGGGAGCACCAGCGCTGCTCCAGCCATGGAAACTGTAGAGATCAGGCCCCAGGTGCCAGAGGGTTCCAGAGGAGCTGCAGAACACCCCACAGCCAAAATCTGTGATGTGATAGGATGTGACCACAGGTGATTGGAATAATTTTATTCCTGGAGCTTTATAGGGAAACGTATTTTGCCTGTATTTTAGATTTCTTATTACTGCCCCTTTTTCTTCACAAACACAGAAGATCAACAGATGTCCACAAAACCTGCTGGGATCCCCTTTTCTGTGGTCAGGTGGCTGTTTCTTTGTGCTCAGTACAGTCTCAATCTTAGAAATTCAGAGTAAAAATTTAAAACTTTGACTGGGAGATGAGGAATTATGTCAGGTAGGGTTGTTAACATGCCTTTAGAGCTGTGCATTTCTTTGGTTAAGAGAAACTTTGCTTCTCTAGCGTTTTGCAAACACTTATATATTTCTCCAATAAATATGTTTACTGTCTTGATTAGCCATTGATCATGTGCTTTCGTTTCTAGTTTATACTCCTGTCTAACGAGATTATACAAGATCTAAAAAGATACTCAAAATTGCTAAATTGTGCTGAAAGCTTTGCTCACAAGCATGATGAAAGTGATTCTCATTGGTTTTGGTTTATTGGATTTTTTTTTTTTTTTTTTTTTGCGCTTTCTTTTCCTCCACTGTGTGCTTCTCTTTCACCTGGTCAAAACTTACAAAACTTCTTTTGATCAAGTATCACTTTGTAGCAATATTTAATATTGCACATACGACTATTTTTTCATTGCAGTGTGTACATCGTGCAGGAATATAGACAAATGAGTTTTGCAGATCTTCTATCCAAGGAAAATTATGTTTACTTAGTATAAAAGGTAAATTTTACATCTAAGTGAATTGGAAGCAACTTCTTTATGTTGATAAAGAATATTCTTTCATTGGCTTTATTCTATACACTACCAATATCTTGTCATTCCTCTGGACTAGGATTTACTTCAGGCGCCCATGCCTTATGGAGAGTTATTTTTTTCTGATTCCAACAGCAGGTATTGGCACTAGGAAGGTGAATTTATTCCTCCAGAAGTAAAGATCTTCCATTCCCAATGTCAGGCAAGTTGATAAATCACTGTAAGCCATGGGCTTGTGCTGTGAGCTCATCCATGCATAGATGTGACCTACCATAGGTTTTCACAGGACAGAAAGACACCCTGGGACACACAGGTTCAGATTTTAGATGGAAAAAGGGCACATGTAAAATGGTGAAATCAGTCAGTGAGAATTTTCTATCAGAGGTGAGAAGGGAGTTTACATGTGGAAATGGGAGAGCTTCCTGTGGTTTCTCTTTGTCCATTCAGGATGGAGCTGCCTGGCTCAGACCTTGCCCACCCCACCACAGCTAAAAGGGACTTTGATTCCAGAGCAGCTCATTTCCATGGAGACCAAGGAAACAGCTGGCCAGCCCTGCATGTGTTCTGCCAGGCTCTTATCAATACAAAATTATTAAAATTATTATTTAAATAGTTCTCTAAAGTCAGTGAGATGATTTCTGTGATGGGTATCCATGAGTATTTCTGTGATGGGTATAAACTACAAGGGATGCTTTCAGGAGCTCTGCACCTGGTTCAAGATCAGTCCTTCATATTTCGGTGCCCTCAAAGTCACAATAAATAGCATGTGAATGAGCCATTCGCCCCTTGAAAGAGTTACAGATTCTCCTCCCCCCCAAAAATATTAGAATTGCAAATCATTATGAATAACATCAAGCAATCAAAAGCTAATATAGAAATGTATGCAGAGATAAAATAGATATTGTGTTCTGCAGGTTTAATGAAAAATGTCTGTTGCTTTTGTAGTCATGCTTTTGTTTGATCTGTTTCCCAGACTTTTTTGTGATGAAAAATCTGAGCAGATTGATTCATAAAAAGATTAGTATTCTCTGGTCATTTCCTTTTATAAATATTTATTAAAAGCTAGAGTCCATTTCTATTTAAAATCTGTTTCTAGAAAAAAAATTATGTCGGTGTTACTTTTGTACTGTTTGTCTTAGAGAACTTGGGATTACCTATTATACAACCCAGAATTTCTTATTTTCTTTTTGCTTGTGATACTTCCCATCTCTCTAATAAGATTTCAATATGACAGTTAAATGGATATTCCTTCAAGAAGGAGCTTTTGCATAAGTTACATAATTAAGTTTTGATAAGCTATGCCTCTTGGCACAAGACCTGATTGGTTTAAAGCAGATTTGAGGTCTTACAAAGAAACAGCAGATGTTGTAATGACATCAGGCACTGTGGTATTGGATCTTGCACATGTATGGTCACTATTTGACTTGGCAAATCTGTAGCAGAAGTGTCATCTGATCACACAGATAAACTCAGCATCTTCCAGTTAGTACATGTAGAAAGTGCTTGTTCTGACCAACAAAAATGTTTTATTAATTAAGCATAAACTCAGTGGGTAAATTGAGAATAATCTCAATTAAAACATGAAAGAAAATAAAAAAATGGAAGCAAGAGGCATTGCTGATAATGGCAGGCTGGGTTTGTTTTTGGCATTTTTATCAGAGCTTTTGTCCTCCCCACTCCTATCCAGTCCAAACATAATTATGGTGATGTTATTTGAGGCCAATGAGTCAGGCTGGTGAAATATCTTCCCCCCGTAATAGCTGGAAGCCACCAGAAATCCTGTAGTGGCTAATTATGAAATTATCTGTCTCTAAGGAAAAATTCTTCTTAACTGTGTGAGCTGGCTTATTCCCTGGAGGAAGAATGTTTTATATTTCTCATATAATTACACAAGGGAGCTTAGAAAGTGCTGAAACAAATTCCTTTTTTAAAATAAGTGGATATTAGAAAATTATAAAATCCATTTTCAGCTTAGACAGAAAATAACTAACGTGGAAAGCAGACACGAGGTGGAAAAAAACCTTCCAGAATATTTTCTTTTATTTTGAAGGGTGGAGGTTAATTGAATACTTTCTCTTTCAGAAATGGTTAATAAAAGTGAATTTCATACTGACTGCTGGGTAGAGTGGAAAAATCAAGTCTGGCATTGCACAGCCTCTCCCATGCCTAGTCCTAGGCTTGCTGGGTCTAACCCACTACAGACCTGCACCAGCAGAACAAAAACAATTTTCAGCTGATCTCACATATGAGAGCGTGAAAAAATGTCACAGATACATCCAGCTATAAAACTCTATTAAGTTTGTTGACAGTGATATAAGTTAATTGAGCATCACTGTCCCACAGAGACTGTATAAAAGCATAACCAGAGCTGAGTCAAGACCTTCTGCGGTTTTGAGTCTGTCAGCTTGCAGAGCATCCCACACTCTAAGGATGGGCTAGAGTTAATAATTGGTCTAATTAATCACCTACTGAAATTGTGCCATTGTAGCACAAGGGAGATGTGTGCAGAAGGGGCACAAGCCAGTGTTCACTGTGATTCCGAGAGGCTGTTGATAATGTGAAAATAGAAAACACCACTCACTGGTCAGACCTGAGGAATCCCAAGACAGGGTGAGTGCTGTCTTGCCACCACAGTGAGCAGCAGATATTGAAGAGAATAAAACTTTCCAACTGCTTTCATGCTTAGCTTGATGCTGCTTTTGTAGTTTTCCTCCCCAGCCCCTTCCTGTGTGATAACCCCAGGACACAGTGAGTGGGTCAGGGCTGACCACGCCAGTTTGGGGCATTCATCCAGGCCTCAGGCAAGAGCCAGGAGATAATTTTGTCTCAAAGCCAAGGAAAGCTGACTGATGAGCAGCACTGCTGGACAGAGGATTCACAAGGCTGGGACAGAGCCAGTCTCAGGACTGCCTTGCACAAGCAACAATGAAATATTATAGTCTAACACTACAGTCTATTAGTGACTACAGACAGGATATTTATGGTAGGAAGGAGGGATGCAGTGTTTAAAGCAATGGAGTGCATATAAGAAAATCTGATTTGGAAAATAAAACACCCACTTAAATGTCATATACACAGCTTAGAACAGTGTTTAACTATGATGATAACAACTGAGCTTATAATGAAAAGGGTGAAAGCCTCTTCACTAAGTTTCAGCAAGCACAGGGCTATCAAAATGTTGCTTTGCTTTGCAAAAATGTTAAGTTGGCACACATGAATTATTTAAGTAATTCTTGAAAGCCAAATGTCTGCAAAGCTACTGAGGCTGCATGTAAATTCAGAAACACAAGGATACTGCTGGAGACAGGTACAGTGCAGTAGAGCATAAGAAATGCAAACTGAATTGCATAGAATACAAGCAGCATTAAAGAAATGTATTTCAGCTTCCAGTCAGTGAACCCAAACATGTTGTACATTATGCAGACTACTTAGCAATTTGCATAATTATAAACTCCCCTTGAAACAGTAAACATAACTGCAGAATTCAGTAATACCAAAAAAAAATCATTGATATGAATTGCTTATTTGACTTTTTAATTTTACCAGGGTCTTTGAAAACACACAGGTTTTAGAAAAAACCAAATAGAGACTTTGCCAGTAACAAGTAATCTATATTGGAAAGAAATGGAGCATAAAATAAAAACTTTTTGGTTTAATATAAAGTAGTGGTCCTGTTGATTTTTGAAGCTGTTTCTGGTAAAGTTTTATTTTACAATTTAGATACATCCTCAAATTCCTCCGAAGAGTAATCCATTAAACCACAGATTGCCAATATATGAAGGGGTTCAGAAAAGATTATCTTTATTGCTGTGGATGGCAGACAATATGATTACATTAGGGGACTCTGCTGTGGCTGGAGAGCAGAGGAGCTGCATTAGCAGCAGAATACTAATATTGATAGTACTTCACAGGAGACTGCAGAACTCTTCCAGGGAGATTCAGGGAAGAAATATAGAAGTTTAAATATGAAAATGAAAGAACTCTCAAGGAGACAGGAATAAAAAAGTAATCCTTTTGTTAACAAAAATAAGAGAATGATGCATTGGGAACTTTTGTGAGCTTTATGTCTGGTTCATATTTTAAAGCAAGCCTGGTTTGGGGAGCAGTTAGGGAGGGAAACTTCTGCCCCAGAGAAAATGTTTGTCCTCTGGGGACCTGTCCTGGGGTAATTTATGTCATAGCTTCAAGTAGATTTGTCATGTTTTGTGTAAAGTGACCCCACTAATGCAAAGGCTGCAGAGTAACTTCAGCCCCAGTGTTGGCTGCTGAAAATTCTAACTGGGAAGCAGCCACAGGAAACAGTGGTGGTGCTGCTCAGAACAACATTTCTGAGGTTCCCTGTTGATTCTGGTTTGTGTACTGAAAGATAGATGAGGGAAAAAAATAATGCAAAGATGGAATCTTACAGAGTCTAAAGAGTTCTAAAAGATGAGAAGCATGTTGGTAGTGCTGGTGCATCACTGCCCTGGATGTTTCTGTCCTCAGCAATTTCATTGCAGGGCTGTTTTGTGAACTTTGACACAAGCAAAGATGTGTTTGCATTTACTTCTGTGAGCATTCTGAGTCATCCTTCCCTATTCCCTATTTCAAAGCAGTAATATCCTTAATTCCAGGCTTTTTAAAAAGCTTTTAGAAATTAAATAATTAAAACAAGCATCAGGAAAACAAACAATTATCAAGCAAACAAAACAAAAATTATAAGCTTCTATGCAAAAGAAATAATTACCCTGGCAGAGAAAACTACTTCTAATTTTTTCTAGTGAGAAAGACATAACAATAACTACTGTGTAATCTTTCTTTTTTTCTGTTCCTAGCAAAGAGAAAGGCTGCTCACTCAGGCAGAGCAGGATCCAGTTATTTTTCTGTATCCTCAGACCAATTAGTCAAGTTGAGGAATCAATCTCTGTCAGAGTCATGTCTGAGTATTGGCTGTGTGGGAAGGGGATGGTTGTAATGGCTAACAGTAATTTCTTTCAGAAAGGTGAGAACATTATTGCTATATTGAGTCCATATGTACAATAATATTGTCATTCAGATAAGAATTCTGAAAGGTTTTCATTTTAAATACCCTTTTTACAAAATATTTGGAGACTCCATTCTCTTTATTTTTCTTATCTGTTTACAATCTTCCCATTAGGGTGACCAGTAATGAGATTTACCTGCAAGTGATTGCTAACTGACTAAATCCACAGAGACACTCTATTTATATAGTAATTTCAGGATTGGGAAGGTGTAGAGTAGGAACACATACCAATATTTGAATTCTATTGCATTTATGAGGCTTAATTTGAACGACCAGCTCAGCTGCTTATTCCACCCACCTTTTGTGGATAAAGTATTCTGCAAATCTTGCACGCATTTTAGCTCCTGACTGTGAAGCTGTAGGGCAGAGGCTACCAAACTTCCTGACCCTGAGGGCCATTTTCTAAATTATTTAATTGTTTCTTATAGCCATATCCTCTTGTAACTCTCTCTGTGTTCCCTGTATTTTACAGACCAAGCCCTTCCACCCCATTGTCCCTTTCTGAATTGCTGTTCAGAAACAGATCTAATTTTGGCAGATTGCTGTTATTACATTGTACAATAGTGACCTCCAGGTTCTATTGAAAAGTTCTATCTGTTCATTAACAACCATGCATACTTACGGTTTTGTGCTTTTTTTTTTTTAACTCCTCCCTGTTTCAGAAATGCACCTATGGTTAAATACCATTGTTCTGGAATTGCCTGTTCCCCCTTCCCCAGCTTGTGCCAACCTCAGGTTCAGCAGCCAGCACTCACTCTCCTGCTCTTCCACACCTCTGATTACAAACACCCTTGAGTTACTCTGCACTTGGGCAGATTTTTCTCCCCTGTGGTATTGCAGGCAGAACCCTCCAGGCAAGTGCCCTAATTTGAGGTTATCCAATTCCACATGTTCTCAGTCACTCTGGAAACATGCTTTTAGTAATTCTCCATCAACTGTAAAACTGACAATAATCCAACATTCTCAGTTGACAAGGGCTAGCAGAGGTAGGTGAGATTTTGCAGGTACTCTGCACAGGTAAATAAACAATACAACCTTTACATTTACACAATAACTCGTGCTATGTTTGTTCTTTGGTTGTGCCACTTTTATCCCTGCATTGAGCTATGTGCAGCATCAGTCTGAATAAACCAGTCAACACAATGTTTTCTTCCTATTCTTGCTTTTAGTGAGCTTTGTAATTATTTGAGCAGCTATCTTGATGGAGTGAGCCCAGTTGTTCAGAGGGGCAGACCTGGGGCTGCCCCTCTGCGTGCAGGCTGGGCTTGTGCCTGCCTGTACCATGCTTAGAAAAATTCTTTTTAAGAGTGGAGAGTCTGCTAGGCACCCAGGGTCTCATTTTAGAATAAAATTTATGTAATGAGTAAACCCAAGGAGGCTATTTTCATTGTTTTAACAGAGTTTATGTGCCTAGATCAAATTACGTAAGAACCAATTAAAGAAATCTGGGTGTTTTCTTTAGCATTCTCCAGGGTGCTGTCAACAACCATATTTTGCTGCCTGCAGCCTGTCTGTTTACCAATTGCTACCTTTTACCACACGGATATTCTTTTATTTCCCTGCCCATTGTTTTAGTTACTTCATGAATAAAGAGAATTTAATTTGCCTCAATCTTAGAGCTACTGCATTTTTAAGTAATTGCAACTGATATGGGACTATCAGAGCTTAGCATATTATAATATGTATTAGCTGCTCCAGCTGGCTCTTGTAAACAACCTCTTTCAGTAATATTTCATTTCTATGCAGCTGGAGGTTTGCCTGAGCATGCAGCATACATATTTTAGCCTAGAAGAGTTAAAAGTACATTTGAAAAGCAGAAATTTGGGAAGTTAGTACTTGCATATCCTGGGCAGTGTTAATGTTCCTGTCACATCGAAAGAATTTTACAGCCTCTTATTTTAAATTAATTTGTGGATTTGAGTCTTGCAGAGAACTTGTAAATAGTCTGTTCTGGATTGGACAGCAATCCATCAGGATTTACAGAAGATGTTTTTAGAGAACAGGGATGTTTCCCCCAAGCCATCCCTCCCCATGCTTTATCTGCCTGCCTCTCCTCCTTCTTTTGTGTGCAGTGAAGTTCTTCTTCATTAACATCCTCTGGAAGATAAGGAATTGAGATCCTCAGAAGTGGCCTTTCCACACCAGGTGTTCTCTTTCATTCCTTTTTCTAACTCATTATCTTATCTTTACCAAAAGGCTTTTCAGGAAGGTCTGCTAGGAATTGCTTATAAAACCAGCCAGCACAGCAAGTAGAGAACTAAGACTGTAATTTTCCACTTTGTCTGGAGTTTAATTAGCCAGAGAGATTTGGGGAGCTCTGAGACTTTCTGAGCAGCATGGTCAGTAGACTGTGTGTGTGTGGATGCTTTCAGGCCAAACGACCCTCTGACTTCAGTCTGGTCAGGTGTTCTCTTTCTGGTTGGAAAGAAGAGAGTGCCAGGTTTTACAGATACTAAGGCCAAATATCCTGTTAGATACACACACACCTCTCCCCTCTTAATTAATCTATTGGCACACTGTGTAAGCTTCTATCAAAGCACCTGAGGACATGAATCACTGCCTTCAAGCACCTTTGGGGAACAGCTGTAGTACTCACAGCTGGAAACTTGACCTTAAGGAGTTCTTAAAGTACATAAATCATATAGACAGAGATGTTCTACGTGTTATTGTCATTTTGCAGGATCAGAGATTTTATTGTTTGACTTTGTATTCATCATTTGTTCTTTGTTCTTATGTGGTGTCTTATCAGAAACTCTTACTCATTTACAAATATTAATGAAACTGTTCATCTACTGCTAGGTCAATTCAGGTGCTGTATGCGCTTCAAAATTGCTCCTCTTTGGTGTCTTTTTGAGTGGTTATCTTTTCTCTGTTCCTGTCTCAGACCTGTCCAGGACAGAAACTGGCAGGTGAAGGTCTTCCCTGCAGTGATCCTTTCTTCATCCACCCTCTGTGCTTCATCTGCTGTGGTTGACTGGCAGCTGGCATGGTCACCATTATCCCCAAATTTCAGAAAAAGTGTAGCTGATGTGACAGCTCTGTTACTCCCACCAGCGGTGTGATAGTGCCAGGAAATTAAATAAGTTGATGTAGACGCAAAACATGAGAATACAAGAAAAGTACTAATAGTGACTAAGTAGAAAGTGCTGTCAAAGTAAAACCAGTTGGGAAAAGAACCATGTTTTCTCTTCTTCTAACTTTGTGTTCTGATAATCTCAGGAGACACAGGATCTGTATGAAGAAATAGCATGTTGTGACTATATGAGGAAAAGCAGTATTGTAGCAGTGGTCTAGTCCTGAGCTTTTGTCAGTGTTTATTGCCTGCACGTTGTTGAGAGTGGCCAAAGCAATAGCAAGCAAACTGAATCATTTAATGAAGTATTGAAGATGTCTTTGGTAGTGTAATCTGACTCAGAGGTTTATTGCAGGACTTGACTTTACTAGAAGGCCAACCTTTACATCTTGAACTTTTGTAGGCACTACTGTTTCATGAGCTGATTAGTGGGTTTATGTACCTCCAAGACTAAAATACCAAATAGCTAAAGCTCTGGTACCATGTGCTTTATTTTCTTTGCTGTTTTAGTTAGCAGCAATTCTATTTTTTGACTCTGTCTTAAGGGAATGTCAGTTTTGAAGTAGCTGTGGTTGGTGCACAAGGGTAGCGTCTGCCTTTGCTATTTGGGATGCTCTTCAAGGAGTGTGTGGGTTTCTGAATGTCCAGTTTGGATTCTCAGTACTGTCCACAGCAACAGTTTGGACGTAATTCAAGCACACAGCTTATTTATCCCTTTGCTGTACACAAATTTATCCCTTATTTATCCCTTTGCTTGAGCAGTTTTGCAGTTGTTCTTGCCAGGTGAGTGCAAGTGGGTCTTGCTGCAGGGGTTTTAGAAGCTGCCCAGCTCAGCCCTGGGCCACTGCCATGCAGAGCAGCCAGCAGGAAGGTTCAGGTCAGGGGCCCAGAGCAGTGTCCTGGCTCAGCTGAGTGTGAGCTGTGCCATCAGAGCAGGAGGTGTGTGCCCAGGCACATCTGCTGGGACCAGGAGTGGTGACCTCT
This sequence comes from Sterrhoptilus dennistouni, assembly GCA_013397095.1. Classification (NCBI taxonomy): domain Eukaryota; kingdom Metazoa; phylum Chordata; class Aves; order Passeriformes; family Zosteropidae; genus Sterrhoptilus; species Sterrhoptilus dennistouni. Next base: position 406,097 of record VWZU01005952.1, read on the forward strand.
GGCAGAGGACTTAGGCAGAGGGCTCAGGGATGACCTTCCAAGCTGTCAGATTTATCAGTGCTCCCGAGCTGGGAAACACAAGCAGAGTTCCCAGGAATACCTGCATGCTTTGTGAGTTCATTTCCCTGTGGAAACAACAGCACAGGCTCATAGGGGGATGCAGATACACTTTTGCTGGCAGGCTTTGCTCCACCTACTCAACACAAGTGCTGTGTGAGGCAGAGGCAGGGAGGCCAAGCCATTAAATCCCATGTCTCCAAGGGGCTCATTAGCTTGGGCTCAGTGCTTTTAACCACAGCTCCACAGCTTTCTGCTTCGGAGCAGTCATCTTCTGAGCTCATCAGACAGGCTGAGAGAGCTCCTGTCTGCAGACAAAATGACAAGCAGACCAACCTCAGAGTCACACTGGCATATGTGGTGGTGATCTTCTCTGAGATTGCAATGCTCTGCTGACTCCAGTAACTAAGAAAAAGTGAAATCATGCCTTTGAGATTATACCTTTGTATGAGGAATATTTAAAACTGAAAATAAATTACCAAATGACTGGGCCAGGCTGCCTCAACCATCTGACAATTCACTGCTGCCACCTGTCCAACCTACAAGGCAGTGACTATTTCAGGTGTTTCCTTGTATCTCCCAGCATGAAGAGTACTCAAATCACACAGGCTGGTGCTTCTTGGCTTTTTAGCTAGGAAAATAATAACTTTCTGAGATTATGTTCCAAAAATCATCATTGTCTCAGACCATAGGAATAAGATCCCAACTAGGCATGCTAAAGATTCAAGCTTTTCTAGTGTCTTTTTAAATTTTTTTAATTCCTTCTTCTGCAACACTGGAAAGCCTGAGATGCTGGTTAGAAACTTAATGTTGACATTTTTTTCCTTAGAAAATCCAATACTTTTCAATCTGAGTTCAATATCTTATTTATTTCTGTAGGCTCAACCATGAGCAATGCACTCAAAAGTTTTGGGTTTGGGGTTTTTTTTAAGAAAAAAATAAACATTTTCTTTTAATAAATTTTAATACTATGTTTGTCTGGGAAATTCAGCAGGATTTTGTCTTTGTACTGATGACTACTGTGAATTCTGTGAATACAGTTTGCATTTGGCATTTAGTTTCAGTAAATAGAAACATATATTTTAAATATCTCCATTACTATATGCTTAATTTGCACTTAGCAAAACTATATTAATGGAAAAAGAATTATGCTATGAAAGAAACATTTCTGGATTGATAACTTGATCTTTAAGTAAAAAGTTGTTGCAATGGCTGTTTCTAACAAGCTCCTTCTCATACAGCTGCAATGCTTTTTTCAAATTTACTTATTTGCTCTTTGACGTGATAAAAACCCCTGCAGTTATTTCATCTGAATGATAAATGATTGCAAGAAGGGAAGAATACCTTGGAACAAAAGATACTAGTGATGCTCTTTTCATTACTGATTGCTTATGAAAAAGATCAAGAAGTGAGAGACCTGCACATCCACTTAGATTATTCATTACTCTTCATAAAATAATCTTCACATTTGAGAGTTTGTTTCAGCTACAGCTGTGGAACTCTGCAGGTTTTAATCACTTTTTCAACCACTTGGATCAAAATAGAAATTTCCCCTCCTGTGAAAAGTTTTCCATTTCCAGTCTTATTGTATGTCTTTATTATAAGCAAAGAAAGGGGTTTTTTTAAAATGCTGAAAGTACAATTTATGGAAGATGAGACAAATTTCTTTTCCTTTACAAAAATGGACTTTAATAAATGGGCATTCATCTGTTTTATCACATGTCCTTATTTGATTCCTTCTTTATTTCAGCTGATTTTTTCCCCTATAGCACAGCATGCATTTGGGAATGGTTACCAAAAATGAAAGAAAAATTATTTTCCGAATTTCTTAAACCTGTTGCTGTATGATGTCCATTTTAGTAATGACTTTTCAGCCTCAGTTTTCCTAGAATAGGGACTTCCCACAGTGTGGGGTGGGCTGGGAGGGCAGAGCCCCTTGACATCCAGATGTGTGGGTAGCAGTCCAAGAGGTGTGCTTGGCTCCTGCCTGGGCAAAGGCAGTTCAGAAAGATCCAGGGGTCACCAGGAGTTGTCTGGTTGCTGAACATTCCTTCTGTTTGCTCCATGCCTGCCACTGTATGAACTTCAAGGAGGATTAAACTTGAGAGTAGCTGATCTCTGACATGGGGAAATCTCTGTGACTGGTAAGTCAAAAGACAGAGAGGCTTGGAACCACCACCTATGGTGGTTCCAAATCTCAAATGTGTGGCTGCACGCTCTTGTTTTCATGTTTCAAGGTCTAGACAGGAAAAATGATTGAAGCATGACTAAAAACAGTGTGAGAGATTGTGTGCGTGTGTATGGACCGAGATGTATCAACTGCTTTCTCATTATGGCAGGTCTGAGAAGAGTTCTAAGGAAGTTCAGTTTTGGTTGGCGACATGCATTTTATCATCACTGTTATTTATTTCTATAGAGTATTCGCTGGCAAGAGTAAGTTTTCTGAGAGTTAGGCACAGACTTCCCTGCAGTGTCACTGGGAGCACTTCTCTGCAGTCAGGATGGAGTTAGGAGTCTCTCCTGGTCTCCCAGGACAGGCTGAGAATGATGAACCCCCTGGCATTACTGCAAGGCTCACATTACCATCCGAATGGTATTTATTCAGGGACTGATGGTTCAGTAGAATATAGATTATCAGTCAACATAATGTGGTAACTGGGCAAATAGTAAAACTAAGAGTTCCTCTTGTATTCCTCTCCTGACATTTGGATGATCCTTCATCCATCAGACCTTGCTGTAGTCCTTTGGTAACATTCTCTGCTATTTTAAGTCATTTTCCAACTAGACTTAAGCATTTCCAGTTGGGAGGCTAGTTTCCCATACTCAATTCTGAAAACATGCTGGAGCCTTTAGAAGCTTATAATGTATCTTTCAGTTCACAGTATCTGCTCTGCCAGGCTGCTTCATAACTTGGTACTTTGTAAATCACTTTGGAACACATTGTACATAAAAACACTATCTGAAAAAAAATTCTAGTCATTGTTTGTTCAAGTGAATTACCACAGCAAGGAATTTCTGCCATAGCCCTCTGTCACAGGAGGGGTTTTGTGCTGATTTTTACGAATTTGCATGAATTCATGAAGAATGAAGAGAATTGGCAAGCCTTGTATACTCAGTCCAGATGTCCTCATTTAAATTACCTGACTAGGTAGAACTTGGAGCATTATTATTGAATGTATCCAGAAAGGCATTTTTGAAAGAGAAATCAATAATGTAATATATTTTTAAACTATTATATTTTAAATAAAGATTAATATATTGTCAGGAAAGAGGAAAATAATGATGATGATCACTAAAAGCATAAATATGTTGGGAAGCCCTGGGGCAAAATAAAAATCTATCATTACACTTGTCCCTTAAAAACCATTTCATAGTGCTCTTGTGAATTCCATTTACAGAAAGTGAGGAGAGATAGGGGATTCTAGAAAATTGCAAAACGTGTTTTAAGCATCACTGGACAGTAAAGCATTTTTTACCACAACATGCAATAGAAGAGCTCGAGTCTTTTTGAAAGACACTGAGGGCATGTCCCTCGAGTAAGAGAATAGGAATGAGGTCATCATGTCAAAAGAGGAAAGCAATTAAAAGGAAAAGAACTGCTGAAAAGCTGTAAGCAAAGCTTGACTTAACAAAGGTTGCATAGAAAGGAAGTTCAGGGCAGTTGTAAGCTATATAAGTGTGTGCTGGTTTGAGGTCAGACCAGCAGGAGGAATTAACTCCACATAAATATCTTGTGAGAGGTTCCAAGTCAGAACTACAATTTAATAGGAAAATTAAAATGAAGGCAATAGTACAGAAACATTGGCTTAAACTGACAAAAGTCAGAATACAACCTGACACCCTGTTGGTGAGGGTGGTGGCAGCAGTCCCATTAAATGGTGGGTGCAGTCCTGTTTGAATGACGAACATGGTTTTGTGGAAGCAGTGATCCTGTAGAAAGACCTAGTCCTTCTCTGGAGGTCTAGTGGTGGTTACCAAGCTCTTGACCCCTGGGAATCCAGTGGTAGTGCTCTCATGGTGTTCCAAACCTCAGAGTATATCCAGGCAGGAATGTTTGATTCCTCCCTCTGGGTTGGGCATCTCACAATGGGATGATGTGATACTGTGAGTCATGCTGTGAGACCTTGATGGCCCATTAGAGGAGACAGCCCCTGGAGGGAGATACCAGAGCTGAATCATGCACTTCACCTTTTTTAACATCTTATGTAGATGGTAATAGAGTACATACTTTTGGTTGCACCCTTCATTGTAACCCAAGACAAAGTGGTGGAAGACAATGTAACAGGGAAGAAAGACAAAGTTGCAGACAGGTTCAGATAAGGCTAGAGACTTTTTTCTCATCACACATTCTGTTTCCTGGAATGCTTTGCCGTCCTTCGGGCAGGTGTACAGTATTTCAGTAAAGCACATAAGTGCTATGAAATAATGAGGATGAGGCAAAAACAGATGTAAAGCAGTTTGCTCAGAGAATGTGGAGGATTTTTTTTTTCAAGTAATTTGGCTACTTTTTTCAAGTAACAAGGCAACATAATCTTGAATGTCATGGCTAGATTACATGACCACAGATCTAGACAGGACAAAATCACTGCTACTTGACAAGGTTTCTTTACAGATTTCCAAACTGAAATCCGGAAAATATATAATCTCACCTGTCCTTCATGGCTTATTGCTTTAGTTGACTAGTTGGGTAGTATTATGTTTGTCACAGAAAGCTTAATGACCCATGATTCTAATTTATAAACAAGAAATTAGTTTTATTAAAAGGCTATCTGCAGACCACACTCTAGATTTGCCTGCCTAGACCTTCTGCCAGTCAAATCATGGTAGCATTTTCTGATAGCACTTGGCACTTTTTATTTGTTTATGCAGTAGAAATACAATGCCTAGAATTATTACTCTTATAAGCAGAAGAGAGCAGAAATTATTCTATTATTATTATTATTTCAATGAATTTCATTCTTGCTCAGGGTGGCAAGTAGCCAGAATCCATTATGTGCCACCATATTGCCTTTTAATGAATTGCTTTTAGTCTCATAAGACATTGCAAATGGTATTAATGCCTCATTAATTAATACCATAACTGTGTTTATTGCACACTGGAGCAGCTGCTATACAAAACTTAACACCGTAACTGCATTTTTATTGAATGTGTCTCTTTGGTATTTTATATTGATGGAGCAAACTTTGAAACAGCCACCTTGTAACAAAAATGAACAGGCTCTGGGGTTTGTCACTTCCTTTACCTCCAGAACAGAATTTTACACTTTTGTAATGGTGAAAATGATTTTGAAAATGATTTCTCATTGATGTGGATTTTTTTTTTCCTGGAACTACATAGATATATGTGTGTGTTTCACCAGTTTCTGTCAATAGATCTTTTTGTTCCACACAGGCAGTGAAGAGCAGCAATGTGCTGTACAGAAAATCAAAAATCAAGAGCATGCCCTTTAAAATTTTAATTCTAATTAGACATTGACATCTGGTATGGACTGTGAATGCTTTTTTGCACACCTGCAGGCTATTTGATATGAAGAAACCCCAAGTACCTGAGGAATTTGCCTGCAGATGGAGTCTAGTACTTTAATTCAATATAGTAATTGTGAAGAATGCATTGAATGTATAAGTATTGTAAAATTTGTATGCCACATAGGTTCTTATGTACTTAAAAGCTGTTCAGTTCATAAATAACACTTTCCCTTTCTGTCGATTTTCATAATTGATAGAAAGACAAAGGGATAATCTTAACAATGTTACAATCTTTGAGAGTAGCAAAGGTTTTGTTGAAAGCCACTTTGATTTTTAATAACATGTAACACAACAGACTGAAGTGGATATCCATGAAGAAAATACATTGTACAGCAAACTCATTTGGGCTAAGTTGTGCCTGAGGAATCTCACATCAAGCAGTCAGAGGACAGTAAAGTTCACTCAACAGTCATAATTATTTTAATGATCTTGTTTGTTCTGGAGTTCAGTCACAGGCTTCATACTAAAAAACATTCCTAAACCTTTGTAAAATTACTGATTTATCCTACCTGTAAGTACTGAATCAACCACAATACTGCAGAACCTTGAAATTAAGGATCACATTTACCAATTTCCTACAGCAATTTTGAAATTTCACATTCCAGAGTCATTCTCCTCTGCTCTCCTTTAGCAGAAATTCCTCTCAAGAAATGAGAACTGGAGACAAGACCCATGTTTTGTATTAAACACTTCCCCCATTTAAAGTTATAGGTGTTCTTATTTTTCTCATTTTTCTGCTGCTTTCAGGCAGAGGAAAAGGCTGGGGAAGAAAAGAAAAAAATGTAAGAGAGGATTTAATTATATATAGAGAAGAAGGACAAAACTTATTACCAGAAATGTTACGTGCTTTGCTTTTTGAACTATCCATCACTTTTGAGGTCCTGACTGTCCTTGCAGGGGATTGCTTCAGTTTTGCATGTTCTAATCCCAAGGATGCAGCACAAAGTCACTAAAGTCACCCCTTCAGCTACTCCAGCAACACATGAGGAAGGGATTCATCCCTGTAAGCTGCAGCAAATGCTGGAACTGTGTTATTTATACTGCAAGGCCCTTTCCTTTTGTATGCAGAATCTGACACATTGCTCTGGGAGGGGAAGCCTGAAGTTTTGCTGCTCTAGAGGCTTATTTAGGACTTGATATATGGTCTGGAATGCAAATCTTTTTAGCTTTTGTTCACCTATGGGCATCTCATATAAGGACTTGCAAGGCACCAAGGCATCTGTCTGGATATCAGATGTATAGTCTATTTTATAGGTTTGTAGCATCTGGAAGATATTATGCATGTGATTTATACCTGCTTTCCAGTTCTCTTGTTTTCAGAATCTCTATCAGAAAAAATCCATTCCGCTCACAGGCTCCTATTTGCTTGAGATAAAACAACCCATATAGCACACACTGCAGTAGTGTCATTAGTATGACCAAAAATAATTAATAATTTGGCTAGGCAAATGTGGTAAATCAAAAAATGAACTTGCCATTAGCATATACAAATTTCTATGGGTTAGGTAATTTTCTTTTAAATAGATATTGGAATAGAAGAAAATGCTTTACCTGAGCAGCATCACTTCTGTGCAAACCATGAAGGAAAGTTTTGGAGGGACCAGAACATGTCCCTTGCTGAAGAATTATCATCCTACTAGCTATGATCTACTTTTACAGCTGTTCAAAAGCAATGACTCTAAACCTTGCTTCTCAATTGCTTATGTGGCAACAGTATCAGAGGGAGACATTGTACAACTTTCATTATATTAATAGTTAATCACAAACATAAATACTGCAACATTAGAACCTGATAATAAGGAAATCCTGCCATGCTCTTTGACCAGACAGGACTGAGTGTCATGGCACTGGTGCTTCCAATTTGCTTTGGCTACAGAATTCTAATAGCAGAAAAGAGAGGCTCCACCAGATGTTGTGGGGTATTTTAAGCTGAGGGTTTTATTTTTTTGTTTTGTCCCCTGTGCAATCTCTGTCATTTTGCCCAAATCCTGAAGAGTAAATATTCCTTTGAAGTTTCTGGCCATTTTACCAAGAGAATGAGATACAAATATTGTTCTGAATGCATTAATTAATCGGTCTTGCTCAGGTCTTTTCTAGGGGGCCTGTAAATCTTGAGGAGCACAAAATAGAGAAGGGAAGCTTGGCTGATGTGATGAGAGAGCCTGTGCTTTAATATGTGCTGCTAAGTCCATAGTGTTCTGCTGCCTTTGTAGAGCTTCTGTCCAAGAAAATCAGTATCATTAAATTTGGTCCAGTCTCTTGAACCAGTGCGTTGTTATTATTTATGTATTTTCACTATTTTTTCCTCTGCTGTCTTCAAGTCACACCTTTATGTTCTTAATGTTAATAATGGAAAATGGAAGATAAATGTATTTGTTTTCCAAGTAACACAGAATGTGACACTATATGGCAAATATACTTTTAAGCATATGGCTGAGAAAGTTAGTATTTTCTTAGTCAAATAAATATATTTTTAAATCTATATGAGCTTGGTTAATGTTTTGCTGTTTTGTTTTCCAGTTAATGTGGTTTATTACCAGAAAGCACCAGAAAGAAGTATTGTTATTTGAGGACAGGTACAAACTGTCTCATACACAGTTAAAGCACCTTTTACTGTAGGCCTTTTCACTTGCATTGTTAAATTTCCTGTAGAAAATAGTAGAAATAACAGGACTAGAAACTTGAGTTTGGTCTCATCATAAGTAGAGAGATTTTCCCTACTCTCAGCAGAGTCCCTGCTAGTTCCCTCCCTAGAATATTGCTCTTTTTCACTTTCTTCAGACCGTGTCATTCACTCAGCTAATTGGGCAATTTTAACTAGGCCAGTCAGCTCATTCTCTGTATGTCTGTCAAGAGCAGAGGTAGATGTACAAGTGCAAACTGAAATATGTCTGATTCTGTTGGCTTTATTCCTTGGCTCATCTGCTGATACAGAATTGGGCTCAGTGTCAGCCAAACCAAGGTCTGAAAACCAGAACCACACAGGCACAAGTGACAAATGTGCACGTTGTGTCCACCTTGCAGAGCTGGAACTCCTCCTTGGCATAACACCTACTTATCGATTACATAATTGATTAACAGAGAGAAACAGCTGTTCTTTGACCTAGAAATGCAGAATACCTTTTCCAAAGCAAGTAAATGGGCTACTGAAAAAAAAAGGAAACACTCAGTGGTCTCTGGGTATTGCAACATAATACTGCCTACACTGACAGGACATTAATTGAAGATAAAGGATGGTGGAATTGCAGGCTTAGTTTTCTTTGCTTTTCTGTGTTTAAACCAGTTTGTAACCCTTCTGTGTCACTGTAGCTCCCCTGAGGGAGTCTGCCTTCCCCAGACTAAATGCAGACTTGTCACTGGTGTCAGCTTCAGCATCATTGGCAGCATCATTGGTATCTGGTTCCCCTCAGCTCCTGTAAGGCTGCACTGCTTTCACCCTCGGGGTCAGTGGTAGCTCAGAGGAGTCACAGTTGCAATAAAACAAGACATCAGGCAGCCAAAGTGCCTGAGGCACAGAGATTTCTCCACGGGAGCACTGACCTGAGCTGTATGATCGTGTGAGAACATGCTAAAACTTTAGCTACCACTAATGGAAAGTTCATTTATGTAATTGGCCAGCAGGCTCTGGAAAACTACAAAGCTCAGTTTGGTTTGGGATCATGCTCTTTCTGACATAGAAATTCAGCTTTTCTCTCTTATTCTTCTGCTACATCTGAGTGTTATTAGGGGTGTGTCTGTGTATCTGCAAGCTTGTGCTTTGGAGAGAAGATACTTGAAAGTTGAAATGTTTAACTCTTTCTCATCTGAAAGCTTGTTTAAAAATTCTGGTTAAATGGGAAAGTGAAAATTAGCATGACCAGCCCCAGAAATTTGCTATTTCATATCATGTGTCACTCACAAAGCAGTTCAAGGTCTCCAGATGTTAGAACAGATTTTGACACCTACCTGACCTGCACAGTGAGTGTTTTGATAGGTCCTGTGTAAATATGGATGCAGCAGTGGGGGGAAGGAAGCAGGAGGCAACAGAGCCTCTCGTGTCATTTACTTGCAGTGCTGTCAATCCCATGAGTAAATCCACTCCAGTTTTCCAGCTGGTTCACCCTTCCATGAGTTGTTATTCTGTGTCACTGAGTGATATTTCAGGAACCAAGTCAAACACGTTAAAAATAACTATCTCCTATCATTTACTTTTATGAATTTATATTATTCTGAGCAGCAATTACTGGCTGACTCAGTCACTGGCAATGGGAAAAGTGTCATTCAAAGTAACTCAGGCCAAGATTTAAACAAGAATGAGACTATTTCATAAGATGTCAAAAAGTGAAGGTTGCAGCCTTGTCAGTAATGACATTGCAAGTTCTCTCATGTCCTGTGCAAACTGTCATAACCTTTGAACAGGGGTTTCAGCAAGATGAATTGCATATGTCGCACAAAGCAATGGGTCAAATCTAGACTGGAATAAATTGAAAGTCCAGTAGGCTCTTATTTTCTGGGGTTCTAAATCAATTCAAATATTTAATAAATAAATTGAACTGTTCATAAAGATTGTAGTACAGTTTCTTTGGCTAAAGAATCCGACTTGAAGACATACAAGAATGTAAATGGTACTGTGTGCTGTGCAGCTTTTGTCTTTGAGTGTAGAAATCCCAGAAGCTGGATGTGATTAAAAAACAAGCTGTTTAGTTTCTTGTAGAATGGGTTATGCTGTATATAGCTGTAAATATAAGGTCTGTCTGTATAGTAGTTCTTGAATTGGAACAAGTATCTTTTTACGGTGAACTTTTTCTTTGGAAGAATTACTCAGATGATCCCACCAATCAATTTTAGAGTTCTATTTTTCATTTGAGTGAAAGTCTACATTTAATTTAAAAGTAAAAAGAGTATTAATTATGTCAAAGATTTCTTCTTCTTTTGAATGGGCAGAAATCCCTCCAATACTAGCAGAAATTAAATGTATAAACAAATGGCTAGATGCATATGTCTAATCTAACCACAGAGAAACAATGCACCAGATGGTGAATGCTCCTGCTCTGCAGCAAAGCTGCTACAATTCACCCCTCCGGTTCCTGAGGATATTGAGTTTGTATAGATAAAGCCACCCCAGAAGTGAGTTGAATTGGCCTGGGAGAAGGTGCAGTCAGCACACCGAGAGGAATGTGAGTCAGCTTTTCCCAGAAGTGAAGTCAGAGGATTCTCTGAATCATGAAAGTTGCTATCTCAGAAGTGTTTACGCAGAGCTGTTCTGTGCAAATAGTCAGTGGAATTAACATCAACAGGAAAAGCATTGAGGGGCTGATAGAAAAGAGGTGGCAAACATGACACAATCTGCCATTTTTGGCCACTGCACAGTCGCTGTTACAGCCACTCACTTGTAGCTGCTCATGTCCACACAGGCAATAACAGGTAGTTATTATTTGTCTTTGTAAACTGCTGAGACTTTCATCTTCTTCCTGCAAAATGAGACATTATTTTCTAACTCCAGATGTAAGGTTTAATAACTCCTACCGTGCTTGGACATGAGAATGTCATCTGGTGTATTTTCTAAAGCATCCCCTTTGTAAGGCTTTTCCAACCTGCTTTATATTTGTACTTTGATGTAAGTGACTTTTTTTCCCCACCTAGCTCATAATACATGAAAGACAAAAAATAATATATCGGTACAATAATTGCCAACAAAGAATATTTGACAGGAAATGACAGTTTTTTTCCATTAAAAAAAAAACACAAAGGTTTTCATATAGATTTATACTAATCTCTTTAACAAATTGTTCTTTTATTAAAAATTTTGCAGCTAATACATGTGTTGCATCAGAAAACAGTCAGACACTTTGAAAGATCCTCATCAAGTTATCATCTCTTTATGAAAAATAACAAAAAAGATCTTTTTTGTTTCCAAAGGTATTTCATTAAAATGTCCAGCTTGATAAATCTCCTGCAGAGAAAATGTCTGTTGTAAAGATAATAGTGACCAGCTTCTGTGACAATCACTCCAGATGACAGACAAAAAGTGAAGGCTCAGTTGGCAGTGCCCTGGCTAACATTCCCCACAGCTATTATTCACTTTTTCTGTCTGCTTCATCTATTCTTGTTTTCCCGCTTTGACTTATTGCCACTATATCTCTTGAGGTGTCTTCTTTTTTTTCCTCCAAATGGTAAAAAATCCAAAATTGCCCTTGGTTTTGTGCCATCCAAAATAGTCTTTATAAGCTTTCTATGTTGCTATCTTTTAAGCCTCATCTAAAGAACGAACTCATGCTCCTAGATCTCATTGTGCCTTAATGTTTATTACTTCTTTTTATGGTAGAGGAAATGAAATGCCTTATCAACATCTAACTTTAAAAAAATCTTTTCTAATTACATCCATTCGTTTCATAACGGTCACCCTCAGGTTATAGAAGTGGTCCTTAGGAGTGTATCATTGCCATAATGTGGTGCAATAGTGGGGGTCTTTTGATCGATTTTTCACTTGCTGAGATGTATGTGCTGTTATCTGGCCAGGGCAGGAACATGGAAGTCTCTCTGTGCTTTTCCAGAATGCTGTACTTTTTACAGAAATTCATCTGCAGTACTTGAGCAGCATGCATAATATGGCCTTCTTTCCATCCCTGCCATTAGCAGAGAGACAAAAAAAAAAGAAATAAAAACTCATCTAGTCTCATTTTTCTTTACATTTAGCTCCAGTCCTGCTCATGGATGGCTCACCAGGGCTATTCACAGCAGCTGAGTGCTTAAACTGAGCCTACCCCAGCTGAGTCCTGCCTATTGCAACTCAGGTGTCTTGGGGTCCAGAACAGCAAATATGTTTCCACTCTGGAACCAAACACCTTTTTTCCTTGCACACTTCCCGGGCGTGGTGCCTTATACCCACTGACTCTGCAATCTGGCATTTGTAGATTCCTCCTCCTCAAAGCGTGGTTCAGATGGGGCTGTCTGGATCATTTCAATAGTTGTTTATGCTCTGAATCCCAGCTCCCAGTGTGGGGGTGGTTATCCCCTCCCCACTGCACTAATGACAGTTTTTTGAGTTTTGCTGAAGATTTGCAGCAGTCTGTTTGCAGACATGAAGCTCAAAGAGCCCCTTCCAGCACAGCTCCCCTTGCCTACCTGCCCTCCCTGCACAGTGCATGCTTTCAGCTGCCTTTGCTCTTTGACAAAACCCTCAAGCAAGTGAAATCCCAGGAGACAGAGCTGCCCAGGCTGAGGAAACACTGCCTGTCTAGTTTGCCAAATTGGTCTACAATAATTACATTCTTAAACTGGTCCATTTTCATGGTTAATTTGGCCGGCATAAAATGAAGAATCTATTTTTGCAGCATATATGCACCATATGAATATAATCACTTGGAAGCATTGCAGACTCCAGGATTGAATGCTTTTTAAAAAAATTTTCTAATGAGCATGAGCAGGCTCTGCAGTTTGCAGTTGCCTGGGTAACTGAGATGAGACCTTTACCTGGCTCTTTCTTGTACCAGTGGAGGAATATACACTAATTCTGATGTTCGGGCTTTACCCTAAAGTATTTTATGGAGATAGGAAAGGTCAAAAAAACATCTTTAAGCCTGCCCTTCCTGCATGCATCTGGGACAACGATCAAGCATTTGATCCCTTTCACAGGAGAGCTGTGTGTGACTGGCATAGAAAGGAGTTGGTTCCCTTCACTTCTGCATCTAATTGCAAATTCTGCCCTGTGATGACAGGCACAAGGAGGCATCGTGGGTGCCTGCTCTGAGTCTGATTGGACTTTGAGACGCAGCTCTGAACCCCAAACATGGGGACTGCAAAGTGGTTTTTATCCACACAGTCAGGAGGTTTGCAGAAACCTGTTCCTGTGGGATCCTGGTCCCTGAGGCTCCAGCCTGGGTTGCTGGGCAAGGCTGGCTCTGCAGAGCACTCAGAAATGTGTCAGTGTAAACAATGTAGACAATGTCTATCTGCCTGTGCAGTGTTGTTTCCTGCAGAGAACACATCTTCTCTGAGCAATTCAATAAGCTGCTTGAAATTTCTGAATTACTTGTGTCCTAGTGTCACAGTAAAGACAGACAAAGACACCTGTTTACTCATGCAGAATGGCCCAGCTTTATTCTCCACAGCTCATATTTATAGGGTTTTCTAAAAGTATCATGTTTAGTTCTAATTGGTCAGTAACCCAGTAACTCAGTTCGTTGGTCAGTAACAGCCAGTGTATGTGTCCATCAAAAACTTTCCTCACTAGGTATGTTTACATTCTTGTCTCGTGGGAAGATATTTCACACAGGTAATCTTTCTCCTCACAGGTGCAAATTGGTTCCCAAAGGAATAGCTTGATATGCAAGCTGATTCTCACTGTTACAATTCCTTTCTCAGGGAATTTACCAGGCTAGCAGTTAGCTGTACCCAGCTGCAGCAGCAAAGCCTGCACCATGATTTTATGAGGTCTTTCTTTTGTAAGATTTTACCTATATGCCACATCCTAGTAAGCTTGGAGACTACGTTCCTCCTACTGCTTCAACTAAGTTGATAGAACCGAAGTTCAGTGGCTTTGGAGCATTCTGCAAGGCTGTTTTATGCTTGGAAAAGGGGGCAGATTTAAAGGTGAAAATGGCACATTATTGGTACATCCCAGGTGTGGTAAGTAGGAAAGGCAAGCCAATCCTTAATGTTGAGATGTATTATACTGCAGATGGCTTGTACAATACAGAGAAGTTGGTGATGATCCAGAGGGGAGATTATAAAAAAATCACACTTCTACCAGGAGATGGAAAAGATGGATAAGCATTTTGAGAAATATTAATTTAAATTTTACTTCAGCTTGTTCCTAACTTGGCATTTGTGACTGAAATAAAGGCTAGAGTATTATTAGCTATAAACATGCTGTTTTCTTCCTGTAGAATGGTGAAAGAAGATCATTATGCAATAATTATGCCAGAATAGGCTATACTGCTAGAGCTTAATGGTAAATCTCTCTTTGTTGACAAGTTCACTGGCTGCCAAACACACGAGGCCCTGAAGTTATTGCTGCCTCTTTCTGCTGCAGTCTGTCTCACAGGGGGTTTCATAGACGAGGAATGAGAATATGAAGTGGATTTTTAAATCCTTTATTTTTTAAACTGTGCAAGAACTGAACAGGGAGCCTGAGATCTTTCTCCTCATTTAAGATTTCAATTTGCCACTTAAGAATAAAATCCCTATTTCTCTAAAGAGGCCAAGAGAACTGCTACTCCAAAACATTCTTATCTGCTGGCTCTCCCAGCTCCTTGAATCACGGGTTCAGCTGTGTGCAGGCTGGGTGCAGGCTGGGCGCAGGCTGGGTGCAGGCTGGGCGCAGGCTGGGTGCAGGCTGGGCGCAGGCTGGGTGCAGGCTGGGCGCAGGCTGGGTGCAGGCTGGGCGCAGGCTGGGTGCAGGCTGGGCGCAGGCTGGGTGCAGGCTGGGCGCAGGCTGGGTGCAGGCTGGGCGCAGGCTGGGTGCAGGCTGGGCGCAGGCTGGGTGCAGGCTGGGCGCAGGCTGGGTGCAGGCTGGGCGCAGGCTGGGTGCAGGCTGGGCGCAGGCTGGGTGCAGGCTGGGCGCAGGCTGGGTGCAGGCTGGGTGCAGGCTGGCAGCAGCGGTCCCCAGGAAGCGTGAAGGCTGACGGTGCTTGGGAAGCATGAAGCTGTTGGAGTCCAGGGCATCCCTTGGGCACCCTGGGAAGGTCATAGACCTCGGTAGAGAGGTCTGGGACCCGAGAAAGGGGGTCTGGGGTTTATGCAGGGGGTTTGCCTGGCACAGGGCCCAGGAAGACACAGGCTTTGATTTTGGTCGATGTGAAAAAAATCCAACACAGAGAAGAATTAGAAGTCACAAAGGTGTAACAGACAGTAGTGTGGTTTATCATCATGTGGAAGATTTTGTAGTTTTGGGATTCTTAGAATGTAGGTATAGGGGAACAAGATGGTGGAATTAGGGTGGAACCCTGAGTCCTTCTCCTCCCTTGGCATCCATCTTCTGCAGTGATGTGGGCACAAGGTAGTTTGAGTGGATTGGGTCAAAGTAGAAATTACTCTTCTTGTATAGGTGTTAGGGCACAGAATTGTAAATAAGAGGCACGTAGTTATCTGAATAAAAGCAGAGCAACCTCCCATCACGGGGAGAGTCACATCATGTCCGAGCTGCTGTGAACACCTTGGCTGGCACAAAGAACTTGTAAGACAAGAATTAATAAACAACATGAGAAACTAAGAAAACCAAGACCTTGAGACTCCAGTTCATTCTTGTGCCAACTCAAAGCCTTCAGAGGTCACAGAGGAAAAAAAAGACACGCTCAAACACCAGCCTGGAATCTCAGGAGAGAGAAAACCAAAACCCAAGATGAGGGGGGTCTGTGCCCAGGAGGCACGGCAGACCCAGCTGGCTGCAGCGGCACCTGCTCCATCGGGAAGGCAGCAGAGCACGAGATGGTCCTGGTGCTGAGATGGTTCCCGGGAATGGTGAAGCAGGGAGAAGCAGGAAAGCTCAGGGAAGCAGGACCACACGGAAAGAAAAGGTGAGGGGGAGAAAGGCCAAGATGACCATCTAAGTGAGCCTCTGATCCCTCCAAGAAACTGTGATAGATGTAGTGTATAAATTCACATATAAAAATATTGTATTAAAAGTTTGGACTATTAAAAGCTATTTGCACTGTCTCTGGGATTCCAAGGCTCATTGTGCAGCTGTGAAACCACAAAATTTGCAACAGAAACGACAGGGCCAGGCTGGAGATGGCCCATTCATCAAGGATGGACTTCTACTTCGCATCTACTCAAGACCTGATATCAATCTTGGTGGAGGATTGGGAGGATGATCAAATCAGCACCGCAAAGGAGGAGTCCGGGAAGACTCTTGGGACGTCTTTCATACTTATGGGAAACCCTTTCAAAACCTTACTTGGGGATAAAGAAATACATGAATATTTGGACTTTCAATAGACTTAGCCTCTGGACAGAAAAACTGTATAAAAGCTGCATGGCCAGACCCAGCATTCATGGGCAAGTTTGGATGGCACCCTTGCTGCTGTTAGCCTGTCCACCAAGCATTTGATCGATGTTGTCCGATTTAATTGTGGCCTTTTAATTTGATCTTGGAAAATTGCTAAATAAATTCTTTTAATTTGGATTGGCTTCTAATAATTTATAACAAAACCCAAAGCAAAACTGGCTCCTGTTGTGAGCATTTAGCTGCTCTCATGTGTTACGGTTCCTCTCACAGTGGATTTCCCACGCGTTCTTCACAGGCATCCCGGCATTTGCCCCACCAGCAGTGAGGCGGGTCACTCACAGTCAGACCCTGGAGCCTTCCTCTGGCCCAATTCACTGCCACAAGTCTCCCCTGGGTCAGGGCTGCAAGCCTTAATAGGAATCTTTCACCTAATGTATAACATACGTTAAGGCATAAATAAAAATCAGATTTGTCTCTCTTGCCTGGAATTTTTCCTAAGTGCCATTTTCCATCTGTATCTGTAAAACTGTGATTGTGTTTTTCAAGTTATTTCAATCGGAAAGCGTGAGTAAAGTCATACTGGATAACATGAAAAAAGATTTATTTTTTTTTCCAAGGAGGGTGAACAGAGTCCACGTATGATATAAATCCACTGAGACACGAATCTTCATGTCAGAAAACCAAATGGGTGTCACTGTTGTCATCTTCCTTCATACACCATGTGCAATGGAATTCTTGCTTAAGAGGGCCATTACTGAGCCTTGTGTTAACACATTTCAGAGCAAGGGAGTTCTGTGCATGGATGAATGCATTGACAGATACCCAGGAAAATGAAGTGGCAGCAGCTCCTAAGATTAGCCTGCTTGCAAGTTCACTTTCAGTGCTCAGAACCACCTTTTTCCTCTGCTCCTCTGCATCTGGAGACTTGAGATTGGACAGGCTATTAGGGAGCACAGGTTTCATAGGAAAAGCAGGAAAAGGAGAGGAAGGCTGCTGTGGCCATTCTATATCTTACTTTCTGATATATATGTTCAGTTTTCTGTTCTCTTTATGGAAAACAGCAGGGGGAGTATTTTGAGTGATTCCTAGCAGGGCATTAGTTTTCTGCCACCTGTAACTTAGAAACACTGCTGAAAACTCAACTGCTTTGTTTTAACTTTTTTCTAATCATGCTTGAGCTGCTGTCATGTGAATGACGGTGAATGGCTAAGGTAGGACAGATTTCTTCAGCAAAATCTTCCTTTGGAAGGTGGCAGATTGTCAGGAACTGAGACTCTATCCTGGGCTCTGTTGCAAATCTGCCTCAGAGTTCCCCAGCAACAGCCAAACATTGCCAAGAACACTTGAAAAGAAGGCTTCAGTTATAGTTTCCTGATGGCCTGAAATGTCTGGCAGTGAGCTCTGCTGACACCACCACCTGTGCCGCAGCCAGGGACAGCCCTGCAGGTGCCCTGTGAGCTCCCACACAGCTCTGAGCCTGACCTGTAACATCTGGAGCTCATCCCCAGCACAGATTGACAACTGTGCCAAATGCTGCTGCCACTCTGGCAGACACTCCTGTTCCTGGGTATTTAAACAGCAGCTCCTGTCCAGCCACGTTCACAGAGTGACCTAAGCAAGCCTGAACTTCTGGGGCTCTGGATGGCAAATGCAAGTAGAGTGCTTTGGGAGTTTTCTCTTGCAGTGCCACTAGCAATTTTTTGTTCAAATGTGTTGCTTGGCTACAAATCTTTCTTCGCATTTGAAAGCTCACATAAAAACCTAAATCAACTTCTCCGGCAGTGTTGGCTGCTGAAAGAATATCTTGCTTTACAACCAGGAGTCTGAAAATGAAAATGTCCTATAATGCTTTGGTTCCTTGCTCCTTATCCTGTTCAAACATTTGTGCCATCCTTCGAATAAAATCTACTCATAAATGGCAGCTGGAATAATTGATGCAGAAAATCACAGAGCACAGCATTCTGTATTTATTGTTTGTTTTTCAGTGACATGGACATTGTTAATTTTAGTGGACTTGATAGCAGTTCTCCCAAGTGAAGTATGTAACATAACTTCATTATGGCTTCTCGCTCTCCTTAGCCTAACTTTGCCATCGCAGTTGTTCAACATGCACTCTCTAAAAAAAGATTAATTCATTTCCATCAGTGATATGGTGAGCAGTGAGGAGACAAAGCACAGGAGACACCAAGATGGCCATGTCTGGTTTCTGCTTGACTAACTGGGGTTGGTCAAGGAGCAGGGGAAAAGATTTCTGCCAGGAAATGATGAGAGTTGTACTGCTGTAGTTTGAATAATTTATCCAGTATGCCTGAGTGTAGTTGTGGCTCGTTTGCTGACAGTCAAATAACAGCCTATAGCCCCTGAACTATTTATTTGGCACTTATTGGGGTGTGGAAAGTTAGCATCCCCTCTAAGCCTTATCCTTACTACCACCCCTGCAGGAACTCACCCCCTGTGATGCAGCTCAGAAACACTGTGGTCTGAGCTCCCTTTGGAGCTTCACATCTCTATTGCCATGCACACTCTGCTCTCTGCCAGAGGTGGGGAGAGTTGGGCTGCCTGGATCTCTCACAGCCTTCTCTCATCAGGTCGGGGTCATCAATCCTTACTGCAGTGCCACAGAAATGTGTTGCAATAGAAGATGGATCCACCTCAAAGCCATCACACAGAGTTTTCACATATCTGCTATGGCCTTAATGAAAAATTCATAGTTTTGATTTTGCTGACCATTTTTTTTGTCATATCCTGATCTGAATATATGATTCCAGATTAGTTTTGTCCATTAACTGAGCTTCCAATTAAACTCACATTTAAAAATTTAGCAGTCAATTTCAAAAACGCTGCGTTTAGTTAAGTGAAGGTGTTGTCAAAGGAGCTGTGTTAAAGGCATCGCAGCTAAATTCTGAATGAAAACAGGTGCCATACTTTCATGAATATTAATTTTGATTAAATTCTTGACTCCAACAAAACTCTGAATCATTCTACTATAGCTTAACTACTCTGTGTTGGAAATAATGTAAGTGTCCCACTTCTGATGCAGCAGCTAATTAGGTTAACAGCCCTAAACATGTGTTAGACTGTAATTAAAATTTAGGCCACACTACCCATAACAAACTAGAGACATATCTGGCTGCAGAAAAGTTTGCCCTTTATTCTGTACCTCTCTGGAGCATGAATGGATTTTACAATGCACAGAAGAAAGAATACATTATTCCTTCCCCTGCCCTTTTTCTACTATTCTAGTACAGTTTCAAGTGGCTCTAAAAAAAACCAAAAAGCTGCTTGAGTAAAAGGCTGTAGCTTTCAGGTCATGCCCTCCTCTTCTAAAACACCTGCATTTTATATTGTGTCTGACTGTCTCAGTTGTGTGGAACAAAGAGGGCAGTCTGAAATCAGGGAGATTTCTAAATGTGTTCATCAGTTTAAACTCTGGACATCCATACTGCTACAGTAATAGTGGATGATGCTATTTTTCCAAGGTTTTCTGGATATTTAAGAAATTGTTATTTATCTTTTGTTGGATATTTGCATCTCCTATATGTAGATACCTAATTTAAAGCATTGACCTCACACACTTATTTCCCTAGACAGTTTACATATTTACAAGAGACAGGTTCCTTGTATTATCTCAGATTCTCTCAAATCATCCTTTGCAAGTCTCTCACCTTTCCTTTTACCTGAAGGAAGATTAGAATACAAATATGGGTATTTTGGCAGTGAGTATCTCCCTAGACCCTTATCATCACACAGCAGGACTGGTACCCTTATGAGACCTCTGGTCTGCATGTCTCTGAATTTCTTTAAGAAGTATCTGCAGTGCCTCTCTCCTTGGAGAGATGCAGAACTTGAGTAGACAAGGCCCAGAGCAACCTGTTCTGCCTCTGAAGTTTGCCTTGCTCTTGTGTGGGACATTGGATCTGTTTTGGTCCTGGCTAGTGTAAATTATTCCGTGCCCCTGAATTCAACAGCTCAGGGCATAACCTGCAAGAGTTTCCTTTAAAGCTCTCAATTCACAACAGGTTCATCCCCTGAAGCAGGAAAAGAAAGAGAATACATAAATCTTATATGTTTATAAATGATACAACTACAATTCTAATGTGGATAGCAAGCAACATGCTCCCAGTGTATCATGTATTTTCCCTTATGAATTTCTGGGCTTTCCTGCTGTTCTTCAAGCTCTAACCATTCCTTGAAAGACAAAGTGCTCATAAACCAGCGAAAATTGTTTATGCTCTATCTAGTAAGTCAGGAGGAAAAACAGTTCAGGATCTGGGGTGGGTTTTACTTGCTCTAGGTCTATTCTGTTGCTCTCTGAAATGGTGCTTGAATATGCTGGATGAAAAGTGCACCCTGAATACAGCACTAAGTAGGTAAAGTGATCTGGATGGGCTCCAAGGGCTGCTTTCCAGCCCATGTGGCTAACGCGGATAATATGCCTGTCTCTTCTGATGAATAGCACAGTGTGGAGAATCCAGTAGTTGCAGGAAAACAGACTGAGAGCATGTGCCAAGAGGATTGTAAGATGGCCTGTTAAGTGCTGAGAACATAGTTTAGAGTGTGTCTTGTTGAAAAGATCTGATTCAGTTGGCACTTGTTTCCAGCTTCAGCAGCATGTCTGGAAACAGAATGCTACTGTGAGTCAAAGCAGGGATTCAGGCAGATAGGAACAGGGAGGAGAAAGCACCCATCTGCTGGAGCTGTCAGCAACATGTGAGGTTCCCCAGGGGCTGTCCACATAAAGGACCTGTCTGGGTGGGAGGTTTGAAGGAAAGCCAGATGGCTGCAGTTGCTTGCAAGAAGGTTGATGTGCCAAATAAATTTTTACATCTCTAATGTGTGAAAAGGGATCGGCCCTTGACTTCAAAGTAACAGAGTGTTTGTCACACTGCCTGATACTTTTCTGGCTTTTTTTTCTGGCTTTTTTCCTTTCCAGACAGCAGGGCTTGCTATAGCCATCCTGAAAATAGATCATAGTGCTTAATCTGTGAGCTGCCTAGCTAGCAGCCCTGCCACTGCAAATGGTGGGGATGTGGTGCTATTTAGATTGGCAGCAAATGCAGCGTTCGGAGTTATGTGTGTCTGGCTGAGTTCCAAATGGATAATTACATTCTGCCTACCTAAAATTCCTCCTTACAGCTTTTTGATATCTGTTGCTCAAAGTTGTTTTTATAATGTTGCTATCTGCTCTTAATTGGTAACTACCTTCCACGCTACAGGCAACTCCATTTCAGTGCCAAGTGAGGTGACCTCATATGCATTGTAGTGTACCCATCATCAATTGCAAATCCATATAAAAAAAGTAAATTTTCCTTCATGCTTCATCCCAGCTGCCATCTCCCCAAGTACATGTTTCTCGTACTATGTACTTGTAAAGTAGTTGCCTCTAGTTTACCTAAAAATTAATTTTTCAAAGTTCTTCTATCGTACAGTTACTTTCTGCTGTTTTCGCAATAAGTCTTTTTTACTTTTTCTCGGTTTTTATCATTTTTTTCACCATGTACAAAACATCACTGGCCTGTATCCCCTGTATTTAAGGTGATCTGAAATTCAATCATGAGAAAGAGATCATTCCAGATGTGGACACCCCCTGCAGAAGCTTCCATGCATCCAGAATCTGGCCATAATGCCCGTGTAATGTTATTATATTAAATATGTCATATTTATAATATAAATATGTTAAATATAATTATATAAATATAAATAATATAACTATGTTAAAAATGTCATAACATTTAATCAGATATAATGAAGTAGTACAAAAGTAGGTGGACCAATATCAGCACCCTCACTGTTGTAGGACATTTTGTTATCCCAGTGACTGGTCCATCCACACGGTTCATGAATTCCATTTTCCTATTTCCAGTGAAAGCTGATCTTGGAGTACTTATCACACAAAGCTCTGAAGTGAGTAGTGCCAGGTGCGGGTGTTGAAGGCTGAAATTATACAAGTTCTCCTATATTTAACTGTAATTAAGCAGATATTTGAGTATCCGTTCATCCGGTTTGTGCTTTTTTAGTCTCGCCACCATTCAGTAAACACATCATTTTAGCTCTATTCCTCACATAAGGTATGTGCCTGGGAGTAATTAAAAATGTTATGCTGTGCAGGGTGGACTTCACATGAATTCCTGTGGAAAATGTGTTTTGATGCCATTTCCATCCTGTCTCCTGCAGCCTCCTGTAAAAAGGAAAAAAAAAAAAAAAGACTTGTTGTAGGAGAGTGTGTTCCTCACTGGGGAAGAGAAGAAAGCACAACAAAATATGTGTAGCACATTGGAGAGTTGCAAACTTGTTCTCAGGTTTTGCAAAAAACATCACAATGAACCTCCCACTTAGAGATCTGTAGTAAAAAAAAAAAAAGAAACTGGGTTGTTCTTGCTAATAACATCACTTTCCATGTTTCAGTAACCTGTTTATGCTCTGAGGCTTTGAAAAACCAACAAAACAAACAAATACTTGAGCAGTGCAAGTTCTAAAGCCTGGTTTAGGGCAGGAGTATCAGCCCTTCTTTCAAGGAAGACTGCTGGTGCTCAAACTCCCACATTGCTTATTTGTTCTCCAAGAATGTATTTCTGCCACAGGCAGTCCTGTGAACCAGATTACATGATTTAATATTTTGCAGGAGTTGTAATAACAAGGCAAGTAGGACTGTCCAACATGGAGCATCTTCCATTTCAACCAGTAGGTGAAGCTGAGATTTATTGGAAAAAAATACTGCCTTCCTGCCATTAATAAAACTAAAGGGTTTGGGTAGTGCTGCACAGTTATTTCTCTTTGTGAATTTATGAGGGCATTTGGGGAGAGCTGTTTTTCTTCACCAGGTTCCCTTTCCCTTGCAGTGAGTGATGGTTGTGCCAAGCTGGCTGCAAGGCGAGAGCAGAGAGCAAACAGTTCATAAATGTAACTACCTTCAGGAGAGTTCCTGGAGCACAGCAAAGTGCTCTAATGGAGCAGGCAGGGTGGGCAGGCTGTAAAATAAATGCATCGCTACTTAAAGTGTTGTCTTTGCTCTGGTTATACCTCACTTGCTGTCTGATACAGACTGAGTGGAAATATTTTCAGTAGAGATGTCTCTGAGTTTTAGGCAGTTCTGCTCATCTTCAATGTGCCCTGTCAGTCACCTACTGCCTCTGTGCCTGTCCTGGTAATCTCTGCTGTGCTGAACAGGGAAAAAAACCCTGAATTTGGGCTGGGAACAACTCATAAGTTTATAAAAGTCACACATCTAATTCTACTTATACCTTGCACACAGTATAAAAGGAAAGATTGCTACTATTTTTAGTTTGTTTCTTAACACCATATAGCTCAGGGAGGAAGTTTGTTTCGTTTCTATGGTTCAAGAAGGACACCTTCTAGGTTCATTAAGAAAAAAAGGAAAGTTTTTAAGAAATGTATGTTCAAAATATAATCTAATAGAAAAATGTCCTTTTTTCTATCAAAATGAGTAGATATTTTTCCTCTAAGGGCAACAAGATAAATACATTGTTTGCACTAAAACACTCATTTCTAATAAATGGCACCGACCTACTTTAGTGCTGTTACATGTGTAATTGGGGCAAAATTATGTGTTAATCTTTCTTTAAATATGGGAGTATCCTGCAAAGCTAAAACACATAAACATAGGGGGGGAAAATAGGAAATGAAGCCCTGAATCCACATTGTCTGCCTGCTGGTTGCCTTTAAATATTGTGCTGTTAAAATTATAACTGTGAATTTGCCAAGCTTGGAGACTTGTAAAATATTCAGCTGATGTGGGTTAATCCAACATACTCTTCACTGTTCTACATTTTTACAACCAATAGTTTTATGTGAAATCCTGTTGGGATGAGTGTAAAACTGAGACAGTTGTTTCTGAATTTTTGTCCTTGCCTGTGACACTAACAGTCATTTTTCTATTTGCAAAATGGGTGGTTCATTTACATCATCAACTCTTTACAATGAGTACCTGGTTAATGATTGCAAAACAGACAGAGGGCTTTAAAATAATTAGTAAATTCTTTCTTATCCTACTCTTATATCGATTAGATCCAGAATCATTTGATGTGGCATCATTTATTTTTGAGCTCTCTGCCTGTTTTCTCGTGCTGTCGCTAGTTACCAGTTCAGTAATTAGCTGGGGTTGTGCAACCTCCCTGTCTTGCCTCTGCACTGAAAAAATCTCTAGAAGGCATTTCTTTTTTAACCTTAGCATCTGATGGATTGGGTAACCACCTATTTCCAGCATATTATGTGACAGACCTGGAGGAGAATTGTCTCATGTGGTACCATTAATCCCAAGAACCATCATCACCTCTTGGAAATGTCAGCAAAAAGTGAACTTGCTATACAGTAGTCTTGAAATTGTTTTTTTTCCTTTCAAATTTCTGAGGAAACTGCCCTGCTGTGTCTATATAAACCTGCATTTTATGTGATTAAGGAAAATTTGTTTTAGGAGAGATCTCTGCTTCATTTATTAGTGTTGTCAAATCAAGAATTCCATCAAGGACATACTTTATATAGGAACAATTAGATAAAAGTACTGGCAAGTGTGTCAATGGGAAAGTACTGAGGAGTGTTAACAGGAAATCAAGCTATGCAATCTCATGCCTCAGACAGCGGCAAAACCGGGAACACTGACAGGCCATTTTTAAAAACAGCTCACTTTTCTCTTACCAGTGGAAGCAGAGCCCCTTGGAGAGGATGTCCCAATAAGCCCTTGTCAACAAGGTTCCTGAAGTGTCTGTATTGCCTCTCATGCCAGTGTTCCATGAAAAAGTTGTTAGATATTACAGATGTGCTGGACTGTTGTGTAACGGTGAGGCTGACCAGTGTGACCTACAGGTTTTGTCCAAGGGGAACTTACTTCTGAAAATAATTTCTTTTGTAGATCTCACATGGTACAGTAACAAACCATATCTTGAGGCACTGCAGTGCACTGATGAATGAAAACACGGTGTACTGGGTACAGAAATAGATGATTTTGCCGAGAGACTTTGTCTTCTAACTGCCAAGAAAAGCAGTAAAACTTCTAGTTTAGACTGGTGTAATAGTAAGTACAGATTGCTATTGCAGCACGTCAGCCACTCAAGCAGTAATGACAGTTAATGTTATTAGAAGGAGCTTGCAAATGCCACACCTCTTATTCCAGGTAATGTAACTCCCAGCACCCTGTGGTGTTTGTAACTTCACTGTTTGCTCGTGTAATGAGAAAGGACACAGAGATCAACAGCCACAACACTCAAGTTAGAGAAAATAATTAAGGAATGGAAGAGAATAAAGAGCACAATTTAAGTTGTTGAAACTATCTCTGAATTTAGATGATAAGAAGTTCCACTGTTTACAGCAGGTCAGCTAGGCTTACATAAGATAACTAACAAATGAGTGAAATTCCAGGAAGTTACACTAACAGCTTTCGAGGCTCACAGCACTCCCTGCTCAAAGCTAAGCTGTAAAAAAATGATGGTTTCTATCATCCACTTCAGGGTTATAACTAAACCCAGCTCACTTAATTGCTGGAGAAGATGACTGAGTCAAGTGCCACGTGTAACAGCAGGCTGTAATCAACTTATGTGTGAAGATATAAATTACAATCCAGTGCTTTTAAAAACAAGAAAAGTCAGCTTGCAATCACTGTGGTAATGCCCAAGTAGACTGCTCTGACAAAAACACAGCCTTTGGCAGTGGTTCAGAACCTCTTTCATACACTCTAGGACCAGTTGTAACACTTCAGAATTTGTGAGGAAGACTTGGCTGCAAGTCTCTTTTGTGTCAGCAGTAGAAGCAAAAAGAGGATGATAAGAACTTTTTTCCTTTGACTCAAGATCAGACTCATGACCTAATGCAATTTCGGTGGAAATTACTCTATGTAAAAAGTCAGCCTGGAATTGAAGTCATTTATACATCAGACTCAAAGAGCATTTATGTTACTAATGCTTTTTGTTGTGCTTGACTTTGAATGTCTTCTGGTTTTGATTATAATTAAATGAATTGAGTACTTTGAATAACAAGTCTTGTAGCTTGTAACAGAAATCAGCCACCCTCAAACTTTAAAGGCAAGTGAAAAATATTTTCTGTTTTTCTTCAAACCAACCTTGGCTACAAATCATCAGAGTGACTGTATGCTTCATCTTCTGCTCTTTAAATACATACTAATTAAAAGCTGAAATTTTTGCAAGTGTTTATGATGGTATAAAGTTCTACAACCAAGCAAATATCTCGCAGAACAGAATAACAAGACAAGTTTTCATAAGTTAGAATTTAAACTCTTAAAATTTTGAAATTGAGAGAATAATAGCAGAAAACATGTTTGGATTGGTTTGTTTGGGCTTTTGTCATTTTACGCAAATCTTCAGAATGTTTTCACAGTCTGATACTTATCATTCTGCTTTAAAGACATATTTCAGACTTGAGCAATCTTAGGCAAAATTAAAATTTCTTCATTTCCATTGGTTAAGTAGTAATTAACAACACATAATATGATAATATTTTCTCAGATGTTGCAACCAGATGAAAGTGAAGATCAGGTTTGAAATTAGTTACTGAATTCATTTTGGGTTCAGCCTTAACAGTTGCTGTTCTGGTATCACTTGGATTCTAGTCTGCCACTCATTTCTGGGATCAGTCAACAGTTTGCCCATTGTCATGATTATTTTGCATTCACAAAAATGACTTCACAAGTCCTTTGTTGCAAAGCAACAAAAAAGTAAGCCTAGGGAATCTTCAGGATAATCATGTATTTGCTTTTTACCTTTAGGTTTCATTATGAGATTTCAGACCAGAAATAGAAATCTGCCAATGTTTGCTCTTCATTTCCTTATCAGAAATTTTGTGATAAACTTTACTCGAAACATAGAGCTGGAACATAGATTGGGAGAGGAAGTTGAATTTGCCAGAGATTGTGACAAGGAAGTGTCTGTACCCAGCCTGAGGAGGTACAGATATCTCTGTTGGGATAACAGTCTGTTAGGCCTGAAATAGTTACAGCATGGAGCATTTGCTTCCAGCCCAATTTTCTTGGCCTTGCCTAATTTTATAAAATAACTACACTGCTGAATAAAAAAGAGGTGCTTCATCAGGTCTGACCCAGTTCTGCTTCCTAATTTTGGTATTTACGTATCATCACCACGTTCTCTAAATGCAGCCTGAGCAAATGGACTCAAATAATTTTTCTGAATTTTTTCTAGATCTCAAATTTTTACTGTGCTTTTGGGTCTCTGTTTATGCTGCCTCACTGCAGTACATCTGATATTCTGCAAAGATGTTGTTTCTGGCATGACTGGGTTAATTTCTCTTGCTTCAGTTATGGATCTTTTTATGGGTATAAGATGTGACGTTTCCCAAAATTACTTAATAATCCCTGTTTCCTTGCAAAAGGTCTGTCTTGAGTCACCTTGCAGTACAAACATAAGCTCCTTTTGTCTCCATGGAACATTGCCTGTAGGCCACTTCTCCTTGACTTCTTGCTTTAGAAAGATCCAGAATAGCTGGACCAGTTTTAGGCACCTGCAGTAATTTACAGTGTGAGTGCATCAGCGTTTACCTCCTACCCCTGTCCTCTCCCACTCCCCCTGCCACTGGCTGCCTGTCAAGTGACTCATTTGCTCTGGAAGAAGGTGACATTTCCTAAGGTTAATGTTATAGCTCTGTGACCTGACAGATGAAGGAGCAAGAAAGATCAGAGCTATGGGTAGAATAACATAGTTAGAAACCTTTCTGGGAAAACCAGTCTTGACTGGGCATACTGTCAAGATTTTAGATTTTATTAACAAGGGTCTGGGGAGAAACACCGTGCCAACAAGTGAATTTTTGTTTTATACTCTTTTGTGGTCTTATAGTTTCTGTCATATTATCCTATTTTATCTATCTAGTTTATTTAAATGCAAACATGCATATCCTAGTTAACTAGTCTGGGAGAGGATGGTAGTATAGAAGGAGATAGGATTTAAAGGAATTTTATTAATATTATTAAAAGAAAATTAATGATTCCAAGGAGCATTTGATAATATTTCATATTATTATGCATTTTATTCTCAGATTCTTAAATAGAAATTTGTGGTAGTCTTCAAGGCCAAGGAAACCTGTGAGCAGGAAGGAGAGATCAGTTTCCTGCGCCCAGTTTAACCTGTGTCCATCCTCCAGTAGCTGACATGGTCCTCTCAGCTCTCCAAGTGTTCTCCATGTGCTGCACAACTGCCAGGAGTGCATTTCTGGACTGAAGTGGTTTTCATGTCATTCTTTCAAAAATGCCTGAAAATAAATTCTCTGGAGAGAACCAGAACAAGTTTGTGCTGTGTACACATTGTACACACCTGTGCCACCAGCCCAGGTGTCACTGGCCATTCCTTCCACAATGCTGCATGATTAGGTCCTGATTCAGCTTTCCCTTGATCTTTGATTGACGGGCAACTGTGCCCTAGCAAATTGGCAATCTTTTTAGCCTCTCTGGTTTTTCTTTCCATTTCATGTAAATAAGTAACTCTTCTCTTTGAGGCACTTTAATATTCAGATTTGGAGAACTGAAATTAGAGTCAGCACATTCTGACAAAAACATAGATGCATAAAAGGTTTTTACATATAAAGGATCTTCTGGTCAGTTTCCAGTTTATTTTCATTTTTTTCTGCTTCCATTTGGAATTTTTCAGCATTGCTGAGTTCCCACATGAACATCTGCAACATAATTTCAGCCTAAGTGTTTTATACTCATACACACTATAAATATTAGATTGTCTTTTAGAGGCCACTCCACTTTGATTTTGAATATTAAGTGGAACAAACAAAAAAAATTATTATTCAGACAATTGCTCTAATTTTGGTGTCCTCATTTCTGGGCTAAAATGTAACTGAATTCTGCTGTTGTTGGTGTTTAAAATACATGGTCTCGTAATTAAGAAGTGTGCAGGATCACTCAGAGAGCTGGACACAGAGGCATACATTGGATAACAGGTATTGGTTTCTTTTCTAACAGCAAACTCAAAGGATTTCTAAATCAGCAGATGAGAGCACAAGGGAGCATTTCCCCATCCTGCAGCAGAAAATGTGATTTATTTAGAAAAACAAGAGACAGATGTGCAAAAAGCCCCATCCAGACATGGATATTGGGCAGGAATTGTGTATTTGCAGTTTACTAAGTAAACCTTTTCTGATTAAATGGGCTTCCAGTTTCCTCACTTTGCCCTACCATATTCTTCACTTGCCTCCCCCATCTGTCTCTCTGTGCTTCCCTTTCCCAGGATCTGGATGGAGATGGCTTCTTACACTGTTGTGCTGCTGGCCAGGACTGTGTCTACCCCAGAGGTCACTTTGCTCAAGCTGCATTATTGTACTTATGCTTAATTAATGTTTAGGAGGGCTTATTGCAGTCTGTTACTCCACTACTCTCAGAATTAATTGGGCCCAAAATTCTTTAATACTTTTTAAATCCTTAAAGATAAACTTTTCTCAGCCATGGAGAGATGGTAAGAATTGTAGAACCTGATGGTGCTGGTTGCTGGTGTTTTCTCTGATTATTGGTGTCTGAAGTGTTTTTATAGATAAGGCAGGTTCCCTAGATGCAGAACACTGTCAAGATATTTTCACTTCTACATTACCCATAAATCAAGAAGGTCACACAGCCTAAAATCCCTGCATTGAAAGCTGCCTCTTCCTACACTTGTGAAAAGTACAGTGGGCCCAAATGTAATAATAGCCCACTACAGGTTTTGGGTGTGCTGGCAGCAATGATATTCCTTACAGCAAGCCAGATAATTTTAGTCTAACTCTCTATTTAAATCAGCACGTAATGTGGGAGACCAGAGCACTCTCCTTATTCACAGAACGAAGTTAACACAGCATCCAGCATTACTGTTTGCAAGCTGAAAACTTCCTTCTTGAATAATATTTGATAATCATACTTGTCTGCATGACCTGTATGTCAGCATATGCTGACAGCACATCTATTTTGAAACCAGTCTTAATAACAGAGCTGCAGCCCTGCAGAAGGGAGAGCTGCCTAAACATGCCTCTGCACTGCTCAGCTACAGCAAAGTTCTGCATCAAGCACTGAAATCTGCTCTGGCCTCAGGAAAGAGCCCTATAATTAACCTATTATTGTAAGATTTTTTTGTTTATTCCCCAAGAAAAGAGCATCTAAGCAAGGCATGAAAAACGTGTTGATATAATACAGTAATAGAATGGTGAAGCTCTGTGGTCTGATTACGTATTAGATTTATGAAAAGCTCTTTTCTATTTATTCCCCACAAGCACAAACTTGGGACTCAAAACCATTATATAATTGTTAATCCATAATACATTTCTCTTGTGAGTTGAATGACAACAGTCTGCACTGACCAAGATTTTTGAATGTAGTTTTTTTGAGCTCTTTTTTCACTCCAGCACTTCCTTTAATACTGCAAGTATTATAGCTCTGCTATAGAATGCTACAGGATAATTTTAGGCTGTGGTCTGTGTCCTGCTAATCAATACAACTGCATTCTTCATTCTCCCCAATCTCCTTTTTCCATTAGTCTTAACTACATGATACTTTCTCTGAACTGTGACTAAAGAAGAATTCTATATCTTGTCAACAAGAAGTGAAAGAGCTTTCTAGCAGATAATTGCAAAGCAGATAAAGCTTGTGGCTGAAATTCCTGTAATACTCAGTTCACTTGGTAATGTTTATCTCCCTGGTCAAACCTTCCCCAGAATGGCTCTTTTGAATGGGTGCTGCATCATCCATATGGGGCAAGAAGAAGAAAAGCTGCTGCTCTTTAAATTAGGAAATAATATAAAAATTTCGGGAAAATGGAATTAAGCCTTAGAGGGGATTTGTGTTATTTGAGACCTTCTTGATTTACAGGTAATGTAGAAGTGAAAATATCAGGTGAAAATGTGGAATAATTTACTTAGCTATAAGTCTTGATAATGTGCACTCCTGAAAGCAAGTGCTACCACTGCACTTTTGCACTGATTTTCAAAAATGAGCTCCACCATGTCTGAAATTTTGCCCTGAAGTTCCAAAAACAAGCTTCTGAAAACAAGGTGCAGATCTTGTCTTTCTTTGATAGCTCTGAAAATGACTGGTTTGTATCTCTATCTTCTAAATTTGTTTTTATATATGCCTATGAACAAGGTTGTTTTTCATTTAATGTGGATCCCTTTAATAAACAGCACATGAGGCATGATTGTGTAAAACTTTTTTTACATATGCAGGAGAGACAGGACTCCTTCCTCCAGCCTTTTGTGTCTAGGATGCAGAGATCTGCAGCTGAGCCTGTTGTTTGGCAGGAATGAGGCAACCCCAAAAAAGAGAATTTTTTTTCTTATTGCTGACTTTCTGGTGAGCTTTCTGCTACAATTAATAATACCTTTTTTCTATAAAATAGTCTTCAAAAACGAGATATCATTTGAAAAAATATTTGTAAATTATATGTCACAACCTCTCCTTCCTTGCCAATAGCACCAGCATAGCTCTCTCATGCAGTCTGCTCCTATCCTATAAGAGAGAAGTTTTCTCTAGTGTTGGATGAGATGAAGCAATCACAGGGAGAATGCTAATTATGTAGGCTAGCTATAAAAAATTGAGAAGGGCTCTTTCCAGTGTTGACTCAAGGATGCAAAAGGAAAACACCATCAGTGCTCTGTTGTAGCATCCCTTTTCCAACAAAGAGAAGTATTTCCTCAATACTTTTTGCTGGCTTACAATTGCAGTGCTCACAACTGGAAGATAAAGCCATTTTTATTTGGGAATAAAAATGCCAAATTGTGTCTACTGCATGCTAGGGTGTATAATGCTATCTTCCTTCTGGTTTCTTTCTTGTTAAGTTTTTAAAAAGAAAGTTCACAAGTTGCATAAAAATGCCTACAACTTCCCATTATAATATGACATACATAAAATAATTTTAAAATAAACATAGGCCTGCCTGAGAAGGCTTGAGACAGGCAAGTATAAGATAGTTCTTCTGTGATGTGCAGATCCATCTGTACATGTTATAAACCACACTTGGAAAGAACTTGCCACTGTGATCCCCTGTGTCTGCCAACCCAGTGTGCCTTCCAGCTCTTCTAACAAAATGAATAAATAATTATCTTGTTTCTCTCTTTTTCTCGAATGTGTTCACATGCCCTGGATACTTTATGTGATGGATACAGGCAAGGGCTATCTGTGAAAGTTTGTCACAGTGCAGGCTAAATCATGAACACAGTGACTTCACAGATGTTTAGGACAGAAATGTAGTACAACCTTACCAATGCTGCAAGTTTCATTCATTGATTAAATACAGGAAGAAGAAAATAAAAGAGGCTTTCAAAACATGAATGGTGGCCTTGGTTTTTATAAGGTAGAGTTAACAGCTGCTTATTGCAGTGATTACATTGCTGTTGTGTTTATTCCATATGCAAAATCCCCCTTAGGAGACAGGCTTGTCAATTGCTTTTCACAAACAGGAAGTTTTCCAGAGTACAAAACCGTTAGGCAAAAAGTGTCTCTTCCAGGAATAGCACGATGCACTTTTTTTAGTTAATAGAAGATGGATATTTTAATCCACATGCAAATGGCAAAGAAAAAATTGTTCTTTACATTGTTCCTCTGAACTGCCTGATGACACAAGTTACCAAATGGCACCCCATACTCTACAGAAAGGGTATGCCAGTGCTCCTTTTGTTGCAAAGAAATTTTCTTTTTTCAATAGCTGCCTGATGACACTGTGAATGATACCATTTTAATTTACAGCGTATTGTTCACTTCATTCTTCCTTCAAATAGAAATCTTGAAAACTTTCTGGGACACGCTTTCTTCTATGGCTTTTTGGGAGAGGTGCAAAGGTTTTCACACTTTGGTTACTGCTTCACATTTCAGACATTTTGATGCAGCTTCTGAAAATAATGTGAGTACTGCATCTACCCTCCTGTACTAACACCATCTTACACATTTATCATCTCACATCTTAGTGTAACTGAGTGTCTGGCTGACATATTCCTGTATGGGTAAGTCACCTTTGCTATAAACAGATAGTAGTTTAATCACTTCTATGTTGATTGTCTGGCTCATTCCAAATGCAGAAGTTCAGGAATTGGGATACCTAGATATGTTTCAGATTTTTGCCCATCTCTGGAGACTATAGTTTTTCCCCTGGAAGCACAGAGAAGAGTGACAAAAAATTGCACTGTGGGGAGGAGTGCTTTTTTCTAAGAGGACAAATAAAAGAGGTAATGATCCATTATAATTGTATATAATGAATATATCTCTGTGGGTCTAGAAATTATGAGGAGCATCTACACAAGGAGGGAGGGGACTTGTCCTAGGCTAGATTGCCCTGTTATCTCCTAGAAAACCATGTGGGAGTTACAGATGGGAAAACTGTGTCTGCCCTGTTGAAAAGTGCCCACAGTGCATCCACCAGTAATAGAATAGAAAGAAAGAAAGAAGGGTAAATAGTTTCTTGAAACTGAAACTTTTCATGTTTTCAATTAGGAAATGATGACAACAACATTAATTGACTGAAACTTTACGAAAGAGTGGACAATGAGACACCAAAAGCTAATGCTGTATGATTATATAGCGATAGAGGGGGGATTGTCATGGATGTTCCCCTACATGGTTTACCTGAATTGGCTGCCTCCTACTTACTAGCTTTTGTGAGTTTGAGAACACAGAGACTTCTTTCTGTCCCCTCCTTTCCAAGTCTGACAGGTGCTGAGCTGCAGCTCAGCCAAGGGCTCTCCATGTATTTCTCATCCTGTTGCACAGGGACAGGGTGATGAGCACAAAGCAGCTTTCTGCAGTCCTGACCTTTCTGCTGTTTCTGACCTTGTCCCATGGAAAGTCTCAAAATCCCACTCAGAAATCAAGCAGGAGTTTACTGATTCCTTTTGAAGGCAGTCTTTCAGAAGTGGCTGACAAAGGGGAGCTCAAGCAAGGCTTCAATAGTTCTAAGTGTGCCAGCACTGGGAAAAGCACTTGTTGTAATCACTATGCTGAAGTGAAATAGATGGCAAATCCCAAACATAATGGTGTTGGAAAAGTCTGCATCACCTTGATCTTTCTCTTTCAGGGTATGAATTGTGGTGCTGAAGCTTCACTAACCAGATGAAAGCAGGCCAGCTACTTTAGTGAAATATGTTGAAAAAATCCACACTTCACGGGTTCTTTCAAGGATATCTCTGTGAAAATATAAATCAAATAAGCGTGTAAAATATTCTAGAATTGCAGAAAGTGGATTTTATGAAGCTCTTTCAGAAAGAGTTTCAAAAGGGGCAAACACATTAAATATATTACCAATTGAGTGCAATTTTTTGTAGCTTTTCTGCCATACAGAAGATGACATAACACATCAAACTTACAGCAAGTTGGGATATTCTTGCAAGAAGATGTCTGAAATATAGAAAATTGTCATTTTACAGAAGGACGTATCTTTGAGTTCTTTCTTCTTTCCTGTAAGGTGATCTGCTAACATTGATGGCACATTTAGTATCCTTTATGTTTTTAGTGATCTGAAATAAAAAAGTTTTGTTTGCTTCTGCTACTTTTTCACTCCCAGCACTGAAGTTCACAGGTCAAGAAAGGCATTATCTTGCTGCTTTGATTACGCATGCAGTTATTTAATTCCCCCACAGAGAGCACAGAGCACTTGCTGAGTTCTGTGTGGTTTATGAGGAGCAGCTCTACATTTCCTGCAACACATTCAGGTGCCTGATGGCAGCAATTGGCCTCTCTCTTCATGGATATGACACTATTTGACTACTGCCTTTCAAAGACAGTCGGGAGGAGGGCTGATTTCCAAACTAAGTCATTTCATTAGTTCATTTATACAGTAGGAAATTTGTTGAGATGGAGTGCAGAGAGACCCTCTCTTGAATGTCAAGCAGGCTTGCCTAATTGTGATTTGTGAAGCTTTAGAAAGACTTTCTCAGGGGAAGTTGTGGAAGACATGGTTCTATTATGTATAAAGCTGCCTTAATTAATCTTGTCTGCTTTTATTTTTAGCAATATGCCTGAAATTATTGGGGGTTTTTAATTTATAAATTCTAAGGTATTTCAGCCTACCTTGATGTATCTCAGATACAGAATGAAGTGTTCTGATAGGTAGTGTGTAATTCTGTCACCTGCAACTTATATGTATATATATATATGTATGTATAATGTGGTTAAATATATATGTAGTACAATATGTATCTGGGTCACTTTCACTACATTTTCACTGTTTGTTTTTTGGTAACCACCAACATAGGAATTTCTTCCTTTTCATTATAAAATCCTTCAGCACCACAGTTTAAAGATTGCACTGTAAGGACATGGCTCTAAGTTAGTGTATGTTGAATATAACTTTGATTTCAGTCAAATATTCATTCATTTGCACACTGGCAGAGTAGTTTGCTCTTCCTCCAAGGATCAAACAGATTTTTGAATATGATTAAGGGGCTAGTTTTTTTCCTGAAGAAATTGGATACTCCGTATTTCCCCCAGTTTAAATTAGATGGATTCAGTTCACCTATTTTGTTCAGTGGAACCTTGAAGCTGCACAAGGCCAGTGACTTTTATTTTTAGTTTGCTTTTGCATATATAGTGCCTTGTATTGTATGGCAGCTTCCAGTTCTCAAACTCACACTGTTTGAGCGAGATTTTGCTGTGTTCAGACTGAGCATTACAGCACCTTCTCTTGCCTGGCTGGAGCCCGAGCTCTGGCAGGCTGGATCACACCTGCAGTGAGTGTGTGAACAAATCAGAACACAAGCTTTCAATGATAATTGAAGGATTAGTATTGGGAGATTTAATTCCTTTATCTCTGCAACCCATAAAACATCCATTGTTTTAGTGCTGGCTGGCATTTTCCTTTCAAATTAGATTTCTTTGAAGACTTCAGAAAACTGTTACCTGTGTGTAAATGTGATTAAGCTGATGCTGCAGTTCTCTATTATCTGAGCTATTAAGATTCAACACTTGAACCAGTCCCTGTATAAGAACGAACAGGAAAAGTATTGTAACAAAGTCAGACATTTTAAGAAAAGTGTCTGAATAGATTTGGTGGCACTTTATCATTTGAAAAATATTATACAGGATTTGTGATGGAAAAGCCAATGTTTACCACTGTTAAATTTGCTTCATCTATGTCAATTTTCTGTTATAAGACACAGAAAACAGATTTTAGATATTTTTTTTTGTCCCCAGAGATAGAAATAGATTTTCCCATTTTGAAGATTTTGTTGTGTCTTTTATTCTGTGCATTCTCTGCAGAAGTTCTGAGTTCAAAAAACATGCAATGCTCTGAGCAGGAGACTTGTCTTTGTGTTAAACCTCTGCTTGCAAAACATGAAGGGAGTTTTCTCCCAGGATGGAACTGGATTTCAGCACTTGTCACACGTTTGTCTTTCAGCCTGCCGTGAATGGCTTTGTCTGTGGACTCGGCTTTGCCCCGTTGGCAGCGCCGGGGAGCTCATGGTCCCTCCCAGGCTCCATCAGAATCAACACCACTGCTGCCTTCTGTCAGAGACAAACCAAAACTCCATCTAAACAAGTGGAGGATTGTGCTGCCTGACAATGGGAGACACTGGGAAGACTGGAAACAAGTTTCTACATTTTATTCTAGAAACAGGATACAGACCACAAAATACACATGGTTCACGTTTCTGCCCCAAAGTCTTTTGGGACAGTTTCACAGGTAAAAAAATTCATTCAATATTCTGTCAGATTCAAGAAATCTCTCTGAAACAGTGATATTTGAGTGTGATGGAGAAGGGCTGCTTTTGTGATTGCAATAGTACTAAAACTTAGGTGATTTGTAACAAAATGACATTCAGTTGATGCTGAAATGGCAGATTAAAACAAGCACAGGGAGTGCTCAGCTCTGCTGTGACCAGCTTTTTTGATTGAATGCTGCCACAGTTGTCTTTGTAAAAAACTCAAGTTTTTATTTAAAAATCCTTCTGGTTTTGTGTTGCATAAACCTCTGCTTTTTAGAGCACAAAAAGAATTCATTGGATGTGTTGAGACACTGATGAAATTCTGTGGATTTCAGCAGCTCAGTTCTGATATATTTTTAATGTCACAAAGTGACTGTCTACCAATGTAGAGATAGTATATATGTATGTGCTAGTGCAAGATCCGTTTTCTTTGCAAGTGCTGGTTTAAAATTATGTAAACCCCCTACCATAAAGAATCAAGTCAAAAAGATGCCCAGGGAACCATCATCATAATAAATAGAAATGGAAGTTGTATATCTGTCTCTAGCTTTGAAATTTACATTCTTTATACTAGATTGGCCCATTCCTAGTTCAAACTGCCACTGGCAGAACCCTTCATGGACTCCTGATGGAAACATTTCTGTAATTAATTTGTTAGTTTTTTAAGGTTTGTTTGGCATTTGCTTAATTTTGTTCTTATTTTCAAGACTGAAGTGGTGAGGGGCCATTAAAGACCTTGGAGATCCCAGCAACAAATAATGTTTCTAACATGTGAGAAAACTGAAACTAGCTATAATAGTATGAAAATGTATGTCACAGGCTCTTCTGAAGGAAAAATTAGCATCTTGGTTAAGCAGCTGATTAATTCATTCTGGAGAAAAGGAAAGGGGGTAGAGGAGTGAAATTATTAATGTTCCTTTGACAGAGAATGGAAGTTGCTCATTAAGGAAAGGATACATTCTAATTTCTGACTACTTTTAACTTATTTTATACCTTTTCAGGTTGGGTAATCTTTACTTTTTGTTTCTGGTGGTTCTGAACTGTTTCCCACAAGTGGAAGTCTTCCACAGGGAGATTACCATGCTGCCTCTGGTTGTGGTGCTGCTTACCAGCATGATGAAGGATGCTATCGAAGACTACAGAAAATACCAGTATGATAAGACAATAAACTTCACTAAAACCAGGGTATATGA
Organism: Sterrhoptilus dennistouni; assembly: GCA_013397095.1. NCBI lineage: Eukaryota > Metazoa > Chordata > Aves > Passeriformes > Zosteropidae > Sterrhoptilus > Sterrhoptilus dennistouni. The sequence continues at coordinate 444,431 of VWZU01005952.1, forward strand.
CAAGTAAGTAAACTAAATCGATTATTTGCTTCCTTGCTTCTGTTATGTTGCCCATCTTATTTTACAGTAACTCCCTCACTGACCTTTCAGAGTACTGTAAGTTTGGAAAAACCATTACAAAATATTTTTTCTACCTTTAAATATGCCTTATTTATTTCACTTAAATCATCTCAATATCACTGAGGCTTTGTTTCATATCACAACAGTGTGTGCTGATATATACAGGTTTTCATTCCAAGTTTTCAGAGCAGCTTGCCAACACACACAACATCCTCTACTGGCAGCAGAAGGATCTGGAGGATAAGTGGAACTTACTCAAGTCTGGAAGAGAAAAGTGGGGCTGTACAGAAAATTGGAACAGCGTCTTTCAGATGTTTCACGCTAAAACCAGTAAGACAGAAATTAATGATCAACTGCAATCAAGGTGAATCATAATCAGGAGTCGAAAAAAGTTGTAGGACTTTCAGTAAGCAGAGAGATCAAGACAGCCGGCTTGGCTTTGGAGCTGGAGCAACACCTGCATGAAGCTGTTTGCTCAATACTGACTCAGAAGGAGGAAATGTTTTCCCTGCAATTCTTATTGCAACATTTCAATTTCATCAGAGTCCAAGTAGTAGTCTGTGGGCTCAATGTTTTCTGAGCTTGAGAAGAGCTAGATCTTCTCAAGGGAAAATATTGAGCCCACAGTAATCTTGTCCAAGTACTCACTTGAGACTGTTTAACTTGTCTCTGCATCCTGAAGCAGATAGGAGTTTTCATTTAAAATAAGTTTAAATATTTGTGTGCTTTCCTTTTTTCACCTGCCCTTAAGCCCAGGCCACAGAGATAAAAAATGCTATGGTTTACATGCATGTCATTAGCTCTTCTGGCAATTAGCCCTCATCTGTGCTGACATACTTTTGTGTCAGAGGAAGAAGGATCAAAGGGGAAGGGGTATCTGGGTGAGAGAGGAAGGTTTGGGGTCTCCTGGGGAGAAGGATCAGGCTGAGGGGTAATCCAGGTACATTGCACTTCACTTGCTTATGTCTGTATGATTCCTCTGACTACAAAATCATAGGTTTACTCAGCTTGGGAAAATGGGGGTTGGTTGTTTGTTTAATAATAATCCATGTTATGGTCATGTAAACAAACAACAGGTAGAGGAAATAAAAGAGAAATACTGTCTGTACTGAGGCTTGTAGCAATCTTCTGTTGACATCTGGGACATGAAGCTCTGCCCATTACCTTTGAGCTTCCTGGCAACTCCCAGGGTTATAAAGTGATTCTGAAGCTCCTGGAGTGACCTGTGAACGTCGTGTGTATGTTCTCAGCTTTGCCACTGCTCTGTGTTAGAGCAGAGACACTTCATGAGAGCAGAGAGCTACTGCCAGGGAAATGGTCTAAACTGGGCCTGGAGGCATCTGCTGATGGGAGGAACAAAACATTCAGGATGGTTTTGGCATAGGTGAGGTGCAGCCGCCCCAGCAGGCTCTAGGACCTGGTGCAGCTGAGTCAGGATTCCCTACCCTGTCTCTGGGTAGGAAAAGGTTGGAGTGGAGGAGGCTGCCCTGGGCTTCAGACATCTCAATCCTTCTCTCCACCATTTGGGATTCATTTGGACTATTGAACTCTTCTAACTTTATAGGGTTTCAACTTGAAGCTTTTTTTTTTCCAACTTTTTTTGAAAGAAAAACAAGATGTCAAGGAGGATTGTTCCAGGCTGCTTCTCTTCAATGATATGGAAAAAACATTTTTTCAAGGAATCCTGCTGCCAATGTGGTGGTTCAGATGTGGAAATCCAAAATGAGGAGCTGGAGAAGAGAGGGAAAGTAAGGAAAAGAAAGAAGAAAAATGAAAATAAACGTGTGATTGTCTCCAATTTGACCTTTGGAAGCAAGAGGTGGAAGGAAAATCCAAACAGATACTACGACTCCAATGAAATTGAGACCACAAAATATACCATCTTAACCTTCCTCCCTAAAAATATCTATGAGCAGTTTCACCGCTTTGCCAATATTTATTTTGTGTTCATTGCACTGCTGAATTTTGTGCCAGTGCTGAATGCTTTCCAGCCAGAGGTGTCTGTGATCCCAATTTGTGTGATAATGGCCATTACAGCCATTAAAGATGCTTGGGAGGACTTCCGGCGCTATAAATTGGACAAAGAAATCAATCATATGGGATGCTACATTTACAGCAGGTAAGATTCATATAGCTTTGATTACCAAAAACATTGGCTCAAGATCCTTTAGCAATGGTGAGGCTTTTTGTTTAAAAAAAAAATTAATAAATAACTGCTGGAAAACTGCAGTCATTAGGTGAAATAGGGCAAAGTCATGGCCACTATATATCACCTGGTGTTTGTTCTCATACAGGGAGAGTTGCTTGGTTTGGGGGTTTTTTTAAGCATATTTGTACTGGGAATTTAAGTTTGAGTTTCATTATATTGGTGTGTCTGTCAGCCTCTTAGACATGCAGCGCACTGAAAATAGGTGCTTAAAGAGCTACAAGAAGCTGAATTTCTAAGACATTTTCTAGAGAGTTTATTTCTATCAATATAAGGTGGCACAGAACAAGATCTATCATGGGACTTGTTTGCATTCTTAGATGCTAAGAAATCACTTAAAAACCTGGCCCTTTGAACTACATTTTATTTTATACTCCACATTGTTGACTAGCTTCGAGTTATTTTTTCTTTCTTAGGTAGTATGTAAAATGCATCTGTAAAAACAGTGTAGATATGAAGGATAGTAATATATGCTTCTGTTTAGTCACCTCTAAATGAATTAACTACAAGTGTCTGTGCTCACTTCTTCAAAGTGTTTCATGACTTCTTGCTTTTAAGACATTCAGAAGATGGAAAATTATGTTTTATTGTATCAAAACTGTTCTTTCAGCAAAGTAGCAAATGACTTCTCCCTGATAAAATATCACATCTGGGAGTCAGAAGTGCAAAACTTTCCATCTCCGTGAATGTGCCTGTCATCTCTCAAATTAATCAACAGCACTTTATTTAACATGTCCTTTCATGAGCAAGATCTTGCAGAACTCTGGCTTTTATCACATGGGGCCGTCATTTCTGTTTGTCTCCCCTGCAGATGTTTGTCAGATTTTTATTTTTGTGTTATTTTTTATTTTTATTTTTATGTTAAACAGGAAAGCAGTAAGTTTGCTTTTTTGGGAGCTAAACTTAAGCTCACATATAGATAATGATTTGTCAGGAAAAAAAACTGCACTCCTCTCCTTGCCAACTTTTTTTAAAAAGCTGGCATTTTACAATTTTCTTAATATTGTGGATTTAAGATTTCTTCTGTGGTGAATAATGTCAAGAATTGCAGCTCTTTGGGTAGGGTGGCAAACTGCCTCTTCTGCCTATCTTTGAAATTTCAATCTGGTTGAATTTTCTAGCTTTTCCAGTGTTGCCTTAGCCTTTGAGTAATGGATTATTTATTAATGCTTGTTAAAACCAGTACAGGACAGAATAAGTGGGACAGCAGGTGCTAATGAATAAATACGTAGAGGGATCTTATTTATTTCCTCTTTACACACAGAAACCATGTCAGTTTAGATCTGAAAGCCTTTTACTGTGGGAACATGAGAAGTAGGGAATACATTAGAAATTATTTTGTTTAAGGGGAAAATGTCCACCATGAAATTACAACATATATTCAGATCCAGAGTCAAGGTTATTATGCAGAAACACGAGATGGGCCTGCCTTAAAATTGGTTATTCCATCCCATAAAAAAGATTTTGATCTATGAATCAGTCTTGTCTAGGATCTTGTCTTTCACCAAAGTTTTATGGCCCTAAAAGGTGATGTAAGGGAAAGGAAAATGAAAAAGGCTTTAGACTACAGCATTCATCCTGTCTGGGAAAACTGTGGGTAATAACAATTGCCATCAGACCAGTCACTACAGCTCATTAGATTATGAATAATTTCAGTCAGGCTTCTCTGGTACTTCAGGAAGCTGATATTTCTTGTTCTTCTTGCTAGCTGCAAAGTCATGGAAGGGCATGATGTTTTCTAATGTTCTTGCATATGAATTATGAAAATAGGTAATTGTTTTTACACAGGTGAAAGTCTTTTTGGGACACTACAAATTTTGTTGATCTTCTGGCAGCGAAAAGTTGTTTCTAATACAACAACTGATCTTCCATCCTAGATGAAATATTACTTAGATTTTAAGAAATAATCTTGGAGTATATGTTGTCTTTATTTCAGATTTTAATAAGAACTCTGGCACCTGTTCCAAAATAAATAGAAAGGCAAACCAAACTTTTCCAGATGCTGAATGTTCTCCAAAACTTTCTTGTTGACCAAGGGAAATGCAATAACTTGTCTTCTTTCAACAGAGAGCAAATTAAAATTAAATAGGCTGGACTGTAAACATATTTGTTCTAATTTTCTTTTCACAGAGATCAGCTGAAATGGGAAATCTAGTGTTCTGGTTAAATGAAAGAAAAGACACTTCCAGTAGTGTATTTAGAGAATGTTTAATTGAAAAAATGAGAAACAATTAATAGGCATTAAAGTGTCTTGGGGAGATGCAATAACCTGGATGTTTGATTGAGGAGTTTGTACTTTTGGAACGAAATCTTTTGGAATCATACTCTGTAGACAAACTGCTGTGCTGTTGGAACAAATCACACAACACCAAAACGAGAGAACAAAAACTTGAGTTGCAAATGGTACAGACCTATGTTAAAATGCCTGCTTTCTCATGGTGTTCTTTAAAGTATACTTTGTCCACTTTAAAATTTTCCAGGCAAGGCAGAGTTCCATTACTACAAAATGCAAAAGCATTTTCTATGATACTAAACTTCAGTATCCCTCTTTAATTGCATTTAAATTTCTCAAGTCACCTGATTTCATGGAATCCTAATTAGTTAGACTCTATCCATAATAGTTAATTAAAATCTTCAAATATGTGTGATTTTTATTATATTCGTTTTGTTGCACCCAGATGTGGGTGTGGGTCTGTAGTGATGCAGAGTCCCCAGGCAGGTGCAAATGAGAGCCCTTTATTGCAAAAACCAGGCCTTTTTAAGCAGTTAGTCCATTATGAGTTACACAGTTTTAAATCATAACAAACATAATTCAACCAATGGCCATACACCAGGATGTGAACAGGCAACGGTTACGTTACTTGTTTTTCTACCTCTAATTCAGCTGAGTCTCTTTCCCATAATCCTCTTCTACTGAAGCAGCAGGCCTGAGCCATGATTCTACACAGCTTTTTTTTAAAGCCTTATTTTATAAGGCATTACCTATATACAACACCCAGAGAACTTTTAGTCAGGACTGGCATAGATTTTTCTTTTTGTCTTTCGTGTCAGTCAGTCCGTCCAAACCTCCCATGGTTAACTTTCTCTAAACTCCCTTCAGTTTGTCATTAATTTACTAACAGGGGCCAGCACTGAATGTGGTACACAAACCTGAAAGTGAATGCCAATGCAACAGGTGCTAGAAGTTATTATTCGATTTTCTTAAAGTTCTATAATGTTCAAGGAACTAACTGATATGTAATTATTATATAGCTTGGCTGTGGTATACCCCAAAGGTTATATCAAGTTCTGTAAATACTCCATACCATCCAGACAGGTTTTTGCATCATTTTCACATTTTTGGAAGATTAAACCCACTTTTTCCTCAGCATTTTAGTAGACACTAAAATAAAAATACAAGGGCTATGCACAGTTCACTATGGCATGGAAGCAGCCACAAAAACATTAACATTATTTAAGCTATTTATATTTCTTAATAGATCTTAATTCAGATATCTGAGACAGTGACTCAGAGAAACCTTGTTTATATGTCTTGAATCATCCTGTGGGCCTTTTGGAGAAGTAGGTAAGCCAATAAATGAGGTCGTCTGATTATTCTTTCCATAACAAGTTCCTCCGTAATGCTTTCATGCCCTGTGGTTTTCAGGTAGTTCCTACAAGCATCAATCTCCTCCTCTCTAAGTCCACTCATGTCTGTGGTACAAAAGATTTAGGCTGCCTTCACTCTGACTCTGACTCTTTGTTGCTCAGTGGAAGGTTTTAGAACATTTAAAGATTTTTGCATCAGCACTAACGCTGGGTTAGCCCTAGAGCAGAGGTATGAAAGAAAGAAAACACAAAGTGCTCATAACTGTGTTGCATGAAATCAGAACTGCCAACAGCTGAAAAGCTGAAAGTGGCTTAATCTGGACCCACTGTTTTGAAAGAGAATTAATTTTTTTCAGTCAATTTTCTCTCTCTGTGCTGCAATATTCTCTCTGACAGCAATGGAGATTTGCTTGCCTACAGGTGTCCATACATACAGGGTGCCTTATGTTTTCTGTGGGAAGCTGGGCAGCAAAGGCAAAGGCTGCCCTTCAGTTTGAACCTCCTTCATATGCTCTGTTCAGCTGGATTTCTGAACAGAGGAGATTGTACCTCCTGTGGATGTTCCCTGTCTGGGATAGTGCCTGGGACTGGCCAGGGATGCAGTGACCAACAGAAGTATGGGGCACCTGGGAGAAGCAGAGAAAAGGGTGAGGGACATGCTTGAAGATAGGAATTGACTTACTATTAAATCTCAGAGTGTAAAGAAAAACAGTTTTTCTCTGGACCAGGAAATATCATATGCAAGTCATTCAGCCCAAAAGTTTGTACAGTAGAAAGCAGGATGAGAGGAAAATCCCATTCTGCCAAGGGCACAGTGAGCAGAAAGATTTCTTGCCAACACTTTAAATTAAAGTGTTGGTCAGCAGCACTGAGTTTTCATTTGTTAAAGAGCTTTTTCTTTCTGCTTTATTATTTTTGTTTTCTGACAAAGTGTAACTTTAAAGACCAGAAGCCTGCTGGAGGCTTTAGTGGGTTCATTTTATACACAAAAAGAAAAAATCTAAAGCCTGTTTCCCACTCAAAAGCTCACCGCAGGCAAAATTGCAATCAGTTTTCTTGGACATAGCAAAATCAAGGCTTCTATACCTCAGTGGTACCTTCCCTGAACACTGCAGGAATGTCATCAGTTGGAGGCTGAAGACCTCCTGAGCAGGTGCATTTCTGTGACAGCCACAAAGCATGTACTCAGAGCAGTTGCCAGCTACTACCCCCCTGCCTAACATCAAACATGAGTGTGTTGTTCTCTGGCAATGGGCACCCCTGCCCTGTCATCCCTGTAATTTTTGTCTGTATTTCATGTACTATGGAAATTTTGTGCCGAGTTTAGCTGTGGATACCTGAATAAGCAGTGAGTTTGACTGAAGGCACAAACAGTGCCTTCTGCTTGAGTCATTCATCAGCCTCTCAGTGAGCTGAGAAAATGTCCTTAACCAACAGTACACTCAGGTGTGCTATGTCACCATGACACTGCTTGAAACCAGGGGTACCAAAACCATGAAGAAAATGAAACATTTTATGTGAGATATGATGATTCAGTTGTGAAGAATTATGGGGCATACTGAACTGACTAAATGCAAACCAACTCTCAGCTGGTCCAGGCAGTACCACTTGAAAATGGAAGAGCTGTGAGCCAGTGCTTGTTGTCAGTCAGGGTGTATCACTGCAGTGAGGATCCTTGGTCTCTGTGGAAGAAAATCCATTAAATACATTAGTAAAGCTACCACTGCTTCGTGTATTGCTTTATCAGAGCTTTCTTCAAGATCTATTACCTGCCAAGGCATTTAAAGCTGCTTCACAGAAAAGGTGCAATGGCTTAGCTGACAGCAGCAGGAGCTAATGACTAAACATTAAGATCAAATAAATAAGAATCTCTGGCTTTGGCTCAGAGACCTGCAGAATCATGGTTTTATGGAATTAAGATTCATACTAACTGCCTAAACTTTTAAAATGGCATTAAAAACCCAGAGTGGCAGGTTTCTACAATGTGACCTCAAGAGCTACGTGGTCATATAAGGATATGGATATAAAAAAGCTGATGTAGGCTGTGCTTTCTAGAAACTTCACAAGTTAATGAGAGCCCCTAGAAACTAATGCTAATGATTAGGAGACATTAGCTGAGTGACCTTGGAATTATCTGTTCCTTCCAGCTGGTGCTAGGAAGAATTGTAACAATAGTATTTTGTTCAAGGCAGTAAAAAAAAAACCACCTAAATTTTCCTAAATACAAGAATCTACAATTTACAAAATTAACCTTGTAAAGTCTAAACATCATGCTGTTTATATTTTATTTTATTTCTTCAATGCCAATTTAAAAGAAATCCAAAACCATTTATATGAACAAGTAATACATTTATAAAATTCTTGTACTTACTTATAGTTTATGTAAACTTCAATTGGTTACAGAAGGTGAGCATAGGCTTGTATCACTGAGAAAATAAGTTACTTGTTATGATGCTGTGGGCAGTTTAAGCACAGAAGATAGGATCTGTTATTAGCATTGAGGAATTTGGAATGCCAGTGTGATATAAGCGTATGTACTTTATTAGACTTTAGACAGATTTCATTCCAGTTATTTTTAAAAGAATCTTTTACTATCTTAACATAGTCCTCAAATCCTGAGAGTTTGGTGCTGTGGAGGGAGGCTGGGGCTGGTACAGGACTGGCCACTGCTCAGTGCCATGGTTGGTGCTGCTGGGCTGAAGTGCTGGCACAAAGACCCTCCTGTGTGGGATGGGGCCATGGCAGGGGCCAGTGACACACCCACAGGCAGACTCTGGCACCAGGCCATCCTCAGGCAGTATCTGCAGCCCAACATTATCAGCCACCTGTGCTGTACTCTGACCTACGGACAGTGTTCACAATCAGTTCCTGTCTGATCTAGTTCCTGCCTTCCTTGAGTCCTAAATCTGCTCCTTTGTTGTCTTTTTTTTTTTTTTTTTTTTTTTTTTTTTTTTTTTTTTTTTTTTTTTTTTTTTTTTTCTGTGGCAGTAACTCCTGATGGCGAGGTTCTGGACATGAAGTGATCTTTGAAAATATTTTTTGAGGGCCTTGCATATAAAAGCTGATATAATCTTTGATAGAATAAAACTGTGCAAGATTTTTATTTGCAAAAAATAGACTGTGAAGGGTAAGCAGCTGGGTGATTCAAGCTGTTGCCCATGTAGAGCCAGAACCCCAGAATATTGATGTTTTCTATAAAATAGGTGGTGCTTGAAGGAGGCCATTTTTTAAATATAACATTCCAGCAAATTTATATACAACAAAATATAAATATGTATGTTTCTCTACTGATGAGACTGATATATTTTTCTAGGTGCCATGACCTGGTGGCAGTTTTGGGGGTGTATAATGAAGGGCAAACAGTATCTTTATTTTGAACTGCAAAGGATCCCAAGACAGAGCTTGCAGTAATTCTAGGGAATAAGATTCACTGGACTAATTGTCTGACAAAGTGTTTCTAGATGACAAAGATTTCTGAAGATCTTTCCCTAAGACAATATAGGAGACATACATGCTATGGAGTGCATGTGAAAAATTACTTTTATTTTAATATTTTCTGTATAGCAGAACAATAATTTTTATTTTCCTCCATTCACCACGCATTTTGATCCACTTTTTGTTTGAAATTTATCATTATTGAATTCAAGGAAGTGAAATCAAATTGTTGACACAAAGTCAATAATTTATTCAAGTTCCCCCATGATCTCCAACTGCAGCAGGACTTTTTTATGGCCTTTTTATTTTTCCCAGAAATTACTTCATAAAATCTGTTTAGTTTAGGCCTTCTGCTCAGATTTGATGAGTTCAATTACAGTTCTGGCAGGCATCATTTTGACTGTTCAAGGCCTCTTTTCATTGGCAGTATCCTCTGATGGGCATCATCATGACATCTATTAGCAAGGGAACACTTTTTGAATGTGTTTTTGATAAATTGCCTGGTAAAAGAGAGAAGAGACTGAGGAAATTTTACATCTTGCCTTCAGTGTTCCACAGCCCTGATACCACATGCTATGAGAACCAAATATCCAGATTCTCACCTATTGGAAATCACCACACCTTGTTTATTTTATTGGTTCAACACATTTGCCCTTTTTATATGTTTCCCATCAGACCATTCTGGGTTTATTAGGCTCCTCTGTTTATTTAGCAACCAGAGCTTGTGCTATTAACTTTAATCACTGAGCAGAAAATGGGCAGTGTTCCCAGTTACAGGAATTGCTAAAGGAAACTGCTTCATCTGAAAAATCTTGTTAGACAACTAGGACAGAGCTGCCGTGGGGTGCACCAGTTCCATCGTGAAGTACTTTTCTTTCCTTTCATCCCCTGGCAATTCCCTACAAAGTTGTAGAAAAGCTTTGTACTATAACAAATTTTTAATCTTATGGGTCCAGATGAAGAGTTTTGTTCAGAGGCAGAAAATGTGTGTTCTTTGAATACTCACTGGGACAGAGTGACAGTTCCCCTGAATGCAGGTTTGGGATTCCAGCAATGCCTGAACTGCAGTCCCTGTGCTAAGGCTTTTCCCCTGCTCTGAAAGAGGTCATTTGGCTTTTCTGACTCACTGTCTCCTCTGTAATTAGTGATTGGGTAGAACCCTGAAGCTTTACGTGTAATATAAGTTTCCTAGGGAGTTATTGAAAAAGTATTACAAATCTGTGGTTTCTGTGGATTATTTGGGCTAATCTGGTTTCTTTCAGCTGATGTGGAACACAGCCAGGTGGACAAGCCCCTTCTATAGCATTTTATGAGTGGGCCAAATCTGAAATATGCTCTGTAAACTTCTGAATTGTGCAAGAGATGACGTACAGAGAGGTAGGATTGCCTGCAGAAGCCACAGCAAACATTATATGCAAACTATAAATGGCATCCAAATGTCTAGGATGGCAAGACAAGACATCTACTTCCTCTAAACTGATCTTGAACTCTTTCTTTCATGTTTTAAACAAACAAATTCAGAAATCCTAACCATAATGTATTTGGCATGAAAAGGATTGCTACTTACATAGTTGATTTGTTATATTAACTTAGTATCTGCTTTGTAGAGGATTAAATACTCAGCATATATTTGCTAAAATACTTTTCAAATAGAAATTTAGCTAGACTTTTTTTAAATGCATAGCAACATCTAATTAACTTACAACAAACCTTTGCTCTTCAGTGTGGTCTTTTATGTCTGTTGCTGTGGAAAAGTAAAAGGACCTGCAGGTAAGTAGAGTCAGACAAAATGAGAAGAATGAAAAATTCAGGAAAGAAAAATTAATGTAAGATGAAAAAAAAATATTGCTACAACCCCCATCATTTAGTAAGTGCTTCAAAAGCAGCAGTAAAGGGATTCAAATAATTAGGTTGGGAGGTTCTTTTTTTGACTAAAAAGTGAGTGCTCCTGGGAAATGGGCAGAATTTAACTTCTTGCATAACCTGTACAGGTAATTGCTAGTTGATGCTGTTTTTCAGATGAGGGCACAAGCCAAGTGTGAGGGTTTGCCTGGCAGCAGTGTGGCTGGCTCTGCTCTGCAGAGAGCCAGGAAAGTAGGTTATCAGGAGGCAGCCCTTGGCCTGGCTGTGAAGCAGTGCTTGGATATGTGCTTTGAACTGTAGCAAAACACTTTATCTCTTCTATCACTTCTCCCCTTCTCATGATGCAAACACTTCAATGAAAGGCAATATTCTCCATGCAATAGATGGGGATGATTAAAAACTTAACTAAAACTGAGACTCTGAGTCATTACAAAAGGACTTTTATTGTTTATCATGAGCATTTTCCCTCTCAAAGAGCAAGGCATAAGATGATTCAGTTATTCATGCTGAAAAAATAATTTCTTTTCAAGGAGTTAGAGGAACCAAGCCATTGTTGCAGTGCATTTTTCTCTAATTAACTTATTTTAAAGCTTTTTGAGTAGTTTCTGGTCTGCTTAGATGGTTAAGAGCAGTTGAAGGATTAATTACTGAAAATGCAATGTCAAAAAAAGTCTGCTATTTGCTGAACTTAGTTAGTTGATGAAAAGTAGTTTCTGTTCCTTGAAGCCCATAGGCTCTTTTACTTTTTTTAAATTTTTTTTATTAATTTAGAAGCTCTTTGTTTCTCACTTTAACTTTTCTGTTAAACTTGGGCTCTTGTACTTGTTGCTTTTGTTTGGTTGGTTTTTTTTGCTTAATACTAAGGGATCATTTGTCAGCTCTTCTACCTTTCAAAGTTGTTTCTGTGCACTAAGCTCAAGATTTGTAACTACCTCTGGAGAGTTACAAACTGGAGGGACCTGAAGCAAGTGTGGCTGAGGTATCAATTTGCTTCTTCCAGGATCTATATGCTGATGTTGGAAAGTATCTAGGAAACAGTCACAGACAAAAACAATAATCTAAATTTCTTCAAGAAGATACTCAAAAATACCTCTGTTAGTCTGAACTGCCTTCATATTTTGCTGTGCAGATTATAGGACCAGTGCTAGAATGAAAGAGAACTGCTGTAAATTTTTTTGTTCCATGTAAAGATTTAGTTTGAATGTGACATATGGTGGAGTGCTGCTATGGAAGTGTCTGAACCATTAATTTCTAGCTTCTGTGCTGTGTCCTTTAAAAAAAGCTCAGTGTGCCTCCATCCCTGATTTTCTCTTTTTGAAGCCCCACAACCCAGCAGTCCTGCCTTCCTAAACTCATCTCACCACCCTTGATATGCTTTTAATGCAACAGGGAGGAACATGCTTACGTGGAGAAGTGCTGGAAAGATGTCAGAGTGGGGGACTTTGTGCAGCTGCAGTGTAACGAGATCATCCCAGCAGACATCCTGCTGCTCTACTCCTCTGATCAGAAGGGCATCTGCCACCTGGAGACTGCCAACCTCGATGGGGAGACCAACCTCAAACAACGGCAGGTGGTGATGGGCTTCAGCAGCCAGGTGAGCCTGAAAATGCAGCCCACGGGCAGTTTGTCTCCAGCTACGGCCACTGTGCCCCAGCAAAGCCACTACACTGAGGGATTTGTTTCTGCATGGCAGCTGGAAGGAAGCTCATGGTCCTCTGCCAAAGCATCCATGGGTTTCCTTATGGATTCTGTGTCTCCGTTGTGGCTGACACACCACACTCACTTCACAGGTGGGTGGAGGTGTGGTGGCTCAACTGGGAGCTGCTCTAAGGCACACTGGGTGGGAAACATTTCAAGAATGGAATCCTGTGTAGGTCTATATTGAACAGTTTAATAGGAACTCAAGGTAAATTCGAATTTAAAATAAAAGTTATGTTTGACGTCAGTTTGTGATTCAGTTTGAATTCTTAAAATCACCATTTCTTTTTCATAGATAGTATTGTTTCTTTTTTACACTTTACTGCTATATTCACTTGGCTCATGTTGGATAAACCTGAAGTAGACTAGAATATATGACTTAGGGAGAGTTTTTCAAACAACCCAGAACAAGTTTAAGGAGTGGTAGCATGTGAGGAGGAAACCTTTGTTCCATTGGAATCACTCCAGCAGACAGGAAATAAAGCCTCATTGATAATTCTAGGAATTACATTAATTTATTTAGCAATTAGTACCAGTGCCAGTAGGAAGATCTTTTGGGGTTACTGGTGTGTGGGTCACAGCTGGCAGGAAGCAAGCAGATATTAAATAAAAGCTCACCATTTCCATGGCCAGTTGAGATCAGGTGCTGTACTCCTGTTAGCTCCAGTGTTATTTTCTTGTTGTTCAAATGGAAATCACTTTGCAAAGACAATTAAGGGCTTTCTCATATTGTGGATGCCATAGCACACAGCACAGGCCTTTTCCAGTGCCTTCCAGTGACAATCAGGGAGAGGTTTTGTTCCTGAGAAACACTGGAAATTTTAATATGTAGAGATTTAGCAGAAAAACAGTAAAGTGGCAACTTAACATTTTTTTAAATGTTGCATTTTTGTCTTGTAGTTCTAGTTTACATGTTAGGTTTTCTATCTATTTCTCTTTTTTTTAGAGGAGAACAGGGTGCTCTACCATTACACAAAATGCAAACTTTTACCTCAGTTGTTCCTAACATGAAGAAGTCTCCCACTATATCAGAAAATGCCTACGTGCTAAATGATGCCCCAGATTGCCTATTCCTGGTAATTTTCTTTAGACTTTGAGTTGATATTGAGATAAACTGTATTCCTAAGAATGCCTATTCCTAAGAACTCCTGTTAATTAACAGGGTGGAATGCAATTCTGGCCATGGTGAAAGCCAGTGCTCAGGACAGTCAGAGCTGGCAAAACCACCTATATTGTGGTGTCTTTGTGTAAACAGTGCAGGTTTTAGTGTGCCAACTTCTTCCTTGTTCTTTGAACTTTGCTTATGTGATTTATGAACTGCATAAAACCCCCTCAGATGTAATTCTGTCTATAAAGTGACTTTTTAAACAGGGAGGAAATACAAATGAACTGGGGTTGGTTCTTCAGTTTAGGATGCAAGAAAGGTGGAGAGAGACTATTTGCAAGAACACAGAAGGACAGGACAAGGGGGAATGGCTCCAAACTGACAGAGAGTAGGTTTAGATGAGATATTAGGAAGCAATTCTTCCCTTTGAGGGGGGCGAAGCTCTGGCACAGGTTGTCCAGAGAAATTTTGGGTGCCCTGGAAGTGTCCAAGGCCAGGTTAAACTGGGCTCTGAATCAACCTGGTCTAGTGGAAGGTGTCCCTGCCCATGGGAGGGGTTGTAACACGTTGATCTTTAAGGTCCTTTCCAACCCAAACCATTCTGATTCTGTGATATGCTTAGGAATATTGAATACAATTCTCTGTAAAAGACTGGAAGAAAGGATTTTTTTTTTTTCCTTTTATGACATTTTCCAATTTGAATTTTCAAACATAAAATTCTTGTCATCAAAAGAGACAAAATTTGAGACAAGAACCATTCTTCTGTACCCCTTTCTATCTAGAAGCCTTGTTGTTTTCTTTTTCAGCAATGAACAATCCAGGTGACCTTTGTATCTTCCTGTTCTCCTGTTGTACAAATACTTCTAGCTAAACTAAATATGAACTGATTTTCCTGTTGAGTTCACAGAGTTGAACAAGATTCAGCAGAGGTGAAAATTCTCTCTTAACAGACATTCTAAAAATACTCAGCCAGATGGGTTGGAAGGTATACAAAATGTGCAAAAATACCTGAAGCTTTTATATTTTTTCCAACCATTTTTTAATCATAATCTCTACTTTTTTATACTTATATATATGTATATAGTAAAAAAAGGAATATATGTATTTTCTCTTGTAGGATACTGTGTTTGAACCGGAATTTTTCCAAAACACCATTGTCTGTGAAATGCCAAACAATGATCTCAATAAATTCAAAGGATATATGTAAGTACTTGTTATCCATAAATACATTTGGGATCTGTACTTTGATATTACTCTTGGAGGAATTGGATGGGAGGAACATATTTTGAGGAAATTTATGGTTGTCACTATTATCTATTCCCAGATTCAGAAGTCGATATAAAATGTAGACTTGGACTCTGTTTTGTAGCAAGGTAGAACCAAGGCTTGGCATGGCATTTGCAGTTATTTCATACAAACTATTTTCACAAAGCTTCAAGTCTGTTCAAGACTTAGACATAAGCCCATTTACATTTTACCTGGTGATTAAGCTAAGCTAGATTTTAAATAAATCCTTCCAGTTGTTTAAAGGATTCCAGCTGCACGTTTCATCCAGCTCTAGTTTCTTCTCACTTACAGCCACAGGGAAAAGGTCTCCAAGATCTAATAAACAATCCAGAGTTTCTTCTTATTAGAAAGGTAGAAAAAACAAACATGAATGCAAAATGCTCTTGAACCAATGCATTAGACTAGTATAAAAAAGTAGGGTAAGTTTCTTTTTTTGTCTTTCTTCATTGAATAAATCCAGCACAGGCATTAACAGCAAAATCAGCAGATTTAACCCCATTTATGAATTATAAGGAAAATTTCTGTCATGGCTCATGTCTTAAAATTCTCTTACCCTCCACCTTAGAGCAGCCTTTCCCAAGGCCCTCTTCAGAGCAGCCATCAGCCCATGCTTATTCCCACAGCATAGCAGAGAATTGTCCAAAATCCCTGCTGCCCCAGACCACATGCCTGCCCCATTATTCTGCAAATAATTGAACTGCATGAATGTTCTGGCATCCCCATCCATGCCCCAGCTTTGCTAAATTTGCCAGGAGCTACACTAGGAGTTAATGGCTCTGCAAGGAGCAGTGAGTGCTGTACCTGAAGGAGCAGCAGAAGGCCAGCTCTCTGACAGGGTGAACCATTCTGTTCTCTCCCATCAGCACTGACCGTGTCTGATCTGCTTTTGAGGTTGTGCCCTGTAAGAATGGTGCCTCTAATGGCAATGCCATTTCTCCTCTGCTGCAGTATCTTACAAGGGAAAAAGAGGTCAAGTTTGTCTTGATTGCCGGCTGTGGTTGTTGGCTTCAAGGACCACTGGGTAGGATCTAAATTGAAGCAATCCCTCCAGTTAGCAAAGGGCACTGAGATTATAGAAATGTAGGAGACATGCCACAAGAAAACACACACAAATACACACCCTTAGGACACAGGACTGGCTTCAAAATATTCAACTCTCAACTGAAAGTCTGTTACAGAAATCTCTGCGGTGAATGCTTATTACCTCACTTGATGGAACATGCAATTAGCTGCCTTCCTCTCCCCTCTACAGGGGCAGAAGAAAGAATTTGCTGGGGAAAATTACTTGCTAAGAGTTAGTGGAGTTTCTGTCTTCAGTCTGCTGAGATTTGAGTTATTTTGTAAACACAAACTACTTGAAGCAAGCTACCGTTTTCTCCAAGAACCCTTAATAAATTATTGAGGCTCTATTGCCTGCTATAAAGTAGCAGAAGTACACTCTGTTAAAAATTATAAGAAATAACTTAGAGACATCCATCTGACACGCCTGATCACAGAAAATTCTGTTCAAGGAGATGCAAGAAGGCTTCTATTAAATGAGTTCCCCAAGGCTGAATTTAGATTCCAAGAAAAACAGATTTCTGGCATTATGTTTTTACAATTCCACCAGCTCTAGGTTGTTGGCACCTACACCTTTTCCCTTGTCTGGTTTAAGTTATGTAACCATGTGCAGCTGCAGTTAGGCATAGGACTGCACTTAGCTCTGATATAACGCCTTGCCCTTCATTTGAGAGATGAGATTATTTACTGGTAAATGAAACACAAAATACCAAATGGAAAGTAGAGAGAAATTATTATTCTAGGAAAAAAAAGTCTTTTCCCACCCTGACCTTTACATAACAAAACAAGATAAAGTACCTGAAATAGAAGCTCTCAGCTTTGTAAAGATCTCAGGAGAAACCTGCCAGTGTAAAATAAAAGCTCTGGGTAGGGGTAGGTGTGTGCCATGAATTTTCAGAGGCAAGTAACAAATTGCCTGACTGATGGAGCACCAACCTGATGGTTGTCACCAGTTTGTTCTGCAAGCAGAAGGATCTGGTATGTGATGGGGCATCTTTAGCCAGGATGAAAATCTCCTGTCCAGGATGAGAATGAGGAAGAGCTCCTCAGCCTGAGGACTGCTTGACTGAACAAAGACCTTTGGTGGCTGACATGGTGACAGAGGCTCTTGCAAAGTGCAGATGTATTTGTCTGAATCTCTGCTCATCTTTCTAAAATAAATTTGTCAGCAAGAAGTTGCAAAATTACTCTTGTTTTCTTTCATAAGATATTGAATCTGCCAGATAAGGTTTCAAGTGAAAGCAAAACTTGCTTTGTATTGGCATCACAACACACACTGTTCAAGTAGTCTTTAAAAGACTTGGATTTCTCTATTTTTTCTTAAATCTTCCTTGAAACTGAGAGAAATAAAAGCAAAATAGGGCCTAGAAAATTACTTGATTTCAATGTGAAACAGACATGTTGCCCAGGGTTCCAACACTCACAAAAATTTTCTTTAACATTCCAATAGAACAGAAAAATTAATTGCTCTATTTGACTTTATTTCTTCTAGGGAGCAGCCAAACCATGAACACGTAGGTTTCAACATTGAAAACCTCTTGCTTCGTGGATGTACCATCAGAAATACTGAGGCCGTAGTAGGAATTGTTATATATGCAGGTAAGACGTGCTTTTTATTTAGGTAAACTGAGAATTTCCCTGTAAATATCCTTAAAAAAATAAGTATAGTTTTATATTGCAATATAATTTGACATTTTGCTTTAATGTATAAAAAGTATATATTTTTTTTAAGTGGAGGTATGACTCATCCATCTCCAAAGCCAGTAACTCTTGCACAGGGTCTTTGGCAAGTGACAGGATCCTTGTGCATGTCAAATATCTTGTAAAAATATCTAGACAAGTAAAAAATTGCTCAGGTGTATTTAACCCTCAGCTCTGGCTATACTACTAATTCCATCTGTCATAAAATCTACACAGCTGCCCTAAGAGAGGTCTCAGTGGTCCTCAGGGTAAAAACTGGAGCAGCTGAAGACCTAATTAGGAAGAAAAAAAAAAGTCATCTGTGAATTTCATTCATCCATTCAGTCTGTGCCAGTGCCAGTGCCAGCACACAGGAGGCAGTGAGGCAGCAGCTGGAGGTGACAGAAAAGGTAGCAGCAGCACAGGTTTGTGCTGACATAGACATAGTGTGTCTGTGCAACCATGAACTTCCTGCAGGAGACACATGGATAAAGAAAGACTGTTGGTGCCCAGATCAAATGCAGCAGTGCCAGGTTCAGCAGTGGGTCAATTCATCTGTTTCTCAGCATTTTTTGCCTTTGGAGTGTTACCACTGCTTTTACTCAGTGAGCATGATTTATCACTGGCTCTGCCAGCTGTGCCCTCCTCTGCATCAGACAGAGTGTATCAGCTACCCTCTTCTTCGGAGATTAAATAAAAATCAATTCAAACACAACAATTAATCCCATGAGCTATTATTATCTTTCAGTAGACTTATATTAAATGTTTTATGTCTGATCAGCAGCAAGGGGTTCAGAGTTGAGCCACCTAAGAGAAAAGAGAAGTCACATCTTTACAAGAGTCATTTAGCTTCCAATAATCTCCACAGCCTGGAACAATTTACCTGACAACAGACTGTCTATTTCACTACTACACAGCTGGGCTCTAAATGTCTGTAGCTCCAATATGTGCCCCAGGTACCTTTGGCTTTGTGGGTCTTTCACCACATACAAGGGTGGTGCCCACCAGGCAGAGGAGGAGAGCCAGAGCCAAACTCAACAACCTTCTTTTTTCGAATTAACTACTGTATAAAAATCTCAGTAGGGACCACTCCTGATATAATTGGAGTAATTTATCTTCCCTTCTGCTGTTGCAGTTCCTAATTTTCTTCTGTTTAGCTCAGATTTCCCAGTATGTTCCCTTGACCACCAACACAGATCCTAATATGGATCTCTGTTTATGTCGCTTAAGCTGCCAAGAGCAAAGGTTGGAGTTTTAAAGTTATTCCCAAGACATGGTCGTTTTCATACGAGTAGGTCTTCAAATCAATTTCCAACTGAGTTCTTATTGTTAATGTCAGCATAAAAGTTTAATTTTTTTCCTAAAACTAGACTGGCTTCAGTCAGTATCAATTTCATTTCTAGGGTTCTTTGACATTGATTATGGTCTGGCTTTTAATCATGGTCTGTGACCTTTTCTGAACAATCAAGATCAGTCACATAATAAGATGGCACACTTTCCATTTTTATGGCTCTATTACTCCTCAAACTTTCTTTCTAATGGAAGCCTTTGTGAGGAGTACAGGCATCACTTAGTGCAATTGCTTGGTCTGTGCAGTTCTCATCTGACCTGAGGACAGTTGTACTCTTCACGGCTACCCAAATTGTTCCACACAAAGCAATAGCACTAAAACACAAAAACCTCATTACAGAGTGACAGCCAATGTGGTTTTCTCCTTGTGATTGAGACAGAAGTAAGATCTATATGCTTTTCATAAAGTACCAGAAAGAAGTTTTAGAGGAATCCATCAGTATCTAGAAATAGAGAGACAAGGTACCAATGGGGTAGTAGGTGAGGTGCTATGTTTCACAGCACAGGAAAGTGTGAGGATTAGAGAACAAAGCAGTTCATTCTTCATATTTCTGATTTTGTGTTCCTTACACAGTGATAACTGTGTTATAGAAGTGTCTTTTTCCTGATGATCACTTGAAGTGGAAAGGAATGGTAGAATTGATATTTGAAAGAATTTCATCACAATTTCTTCCTGAAATAAATTCATCAACATTTCCTTGAGGGTTTTCTGGGAGGGATTCGAGGGCTTTGGCTTGTTTTTATTTCAATACAAAGCATTCCATTACGCCTGACATGAAAGAAAATTGAGGAATAAGATTCACTCAGTGCTGGAGGAACAGAAATGCAAGCAGCAGTGCCCTCCCCTTCAGTGGAGATTGGTGGTTAAGAGATTTTGTTCTCCAAAGGGAAGGATTAGAGTTTGTTCCCAGCTCTGCCTATAATGGGAGTGAACACACATCTCCTGCTCCACAGGCTGTACACTGAACACCTGCCTAAGTGGAACAAGAGGGTTTGTACTTATGTGTGAGTTGGAAAGGCAGGAGCACTGGTGGTATAAACTGGTCCCTCTGACACAGCTCCAGGTTGTGCAAATAATTAGGTATTCATTGGAATAGTAAGCCAGGAGCTGCAGCTCTTGAGTGAATGTCCTGAACATAAGGCTGGAGAGTAATTTTCTCTCTAGCTCTCTTCTTAATTAATAACTGCTGATGTACACCTGGAATGAATCCAGCAGGTGTGATTGAACTGCACCTAACTCCGTTTTTGGGTTAAATCACTTCCCCAGAGAAAGCTAAAAGGCAGCTTGGAAAACAGTCCTTGTTGCACACATCATGCACATACAAATGAAAGCTAAATACAAGTCTGAAGGGTCTGTATTCTCAGGGAAAGGGACTGTAGAAATAAACATAAAAGATACCATTCAATATAACAACAGATGGTGTCCAGATATCCCTGTTGTGGAGCCATATTTTAGATAACATTAATGGAATTGAAAAAGTAATTTCTGCTTCTTGACTTCTTGCAGCACTCCTCTTTTTTCATTAGTAGTATAGCAGCTCAATTCTAACTCATTAAGTTTAAGGATTGGGGTTTTTTATTTCTCATCCTACTGTTTTGTCAGCACTTTACAACTGAATAGTGAAAAGCTAAATATTATTGGTTTTCACTGACTTGTTGAATTCTATTTAATATACAAAATTTATCTAGTGGCTTTCGAATTGCTTCTGAAAAATATTCAAATGTTATTTTCAGGTATCTGTATATCACCTAAACAATTTGTTCATAAAATGCAAAACTATAATACTATTGTTCATTTTCTTTTTCTTCTCATGGATATTTGGCTTTTGATAATTTATACAAACCTTATGATCCTACTGAATCTGCTGTTATTGAGACAGAAAAATGTATATGAGAGCTGAAACCTGTGATATAATGGAGGTTTTTCGTTAACTTCAAGATTTAGTCTCAGATATAGTCAGTCAAATAGGAAGACGGACAAGAAATGTTCTGAAGGTCAACATCAGTCATCCTGCTCTCATCTAAGGAGAGAATACTTTTTAAAAAACCAAACCAAAATACAAAATATTACATAAACATGATAATATTCATTTGTGTTTTGAAGGTCACGAAACAAAGGCCATGCTAAATAACAGAGGTCCCCGTTACAAGCGCAGCAGGATTGAGCAGAGGATGAATATGGATATTTTCTTATGTGTGGGACTCCTGTTTGTGATGTGCCTTGTTGGAGCTGTAGGTATGAAGCATTGACAAAAATCTTTTTCCTAAATGGTGATTAAAATTGATGCTATTGACATGAGTGAGATCTACAGCTGAATGCTCTTGAGGTCTTCATGCTCCTTGGTCTTTCCAATAGGTGAGTTAAAATGGCAAATCTGAGCAATTCAGATGAAGGAAACATGGCTATAGATGAGATAGGATTCATCCCCACCATGGCATAATACATGTAAAACTAGAGAAAGCCACTCTGTGACTGCATTGTAAGAATTGATATTTGTCAGCTGAGCTCTTCCTTCCTTCCTGAGGGGGTGTTTGTTCCTGGTGCATAAGAGCAAAAGTAAAATGATTTTGCTTTACTTTCTTTTCACTGGTGTCTTCCTCTAATATGTTTGGGAGTTATCTTAAACAGAGACACACAATTTAGAACCCATGAGCTGCTCGTAACTAATTCATTCAGTTTACATCCTCCACGGCTTCCTTCCTTCTCAAAAGCCCCTTTATATAAGGCTGTGAAATGGAATAATTGCTTACATTGGAATAGCCTGCATTTTTCTGGCGTCCTTGCAGGTGAGCACATGCGAATTTAGTAGCTGGTGTTTGTTAACTGACTGGAGTTTACTGGATTGGTAATCTCAAAAAGGTCATTTCACTGCATATAAGCACCTGCTTCCTTCCAGCTCCCACTGCAATCTGTCCCAGGCAGGGATCCAGAATAGGATCTCATCATTTGGAGCAAAAGACCAAATTTTAAGTCTACTGACTTTTGAATGGGGCAATGCTTTAAAGAGATAACAGGGGCTCCCAAGAGCCCCTTTTTCTTTTAATGGATTTTGTTTCAGCGAGAACTTGCTTAGTGCTGCTGCTCTGATTAAAGGACAGTCAAATCAGGTTTTCTGAGCCTGCCCTGGAGGTGTGTGATGTGGCACTCCAGTCACTCATCCAGTGTAATACCATGGGAAGTAAGGACCATCCGAAAGAGGTGAACAATTGAACTGACTTGATCACTTCTTTAGTATTAATGCTTCATATTGCAGTGGGGGCCTTTTCAGCACTGAAATGGGATTTCAGTTTCACAACTGAGCTCTGTGTGAGGGAGAGATTTTATTTTCCTTGTTCCCTGGCTGCTGTCATGTGGATTTAGAGACTTGCCTTTTCTGGTGTGTAGGGGCTTGTTGTGGTTTGAAAGCAAAACGAATGAGAGGCTCCAAGTCAGAGATATAATTTAATAGGAAGAAAGGTAAAAAGGTAAAAATAAAATAAAATAAATGCAATAACACAAAGGATCACTGACAGAGTCAGAATACAACCTGAGCAGGATGGTGGAAGCAGTCCAGGTGAGGTGCTCTTCCTGAAGCAGTGATCCTGTAGAAAGGTCTGGGAGCTCTGGTCCTCTGGGAATCCAGTGGGTAAGTGCCCTAGCACTGTCCCACATACCAACTTATATCCAGGTGAGAATGCTTGGCTCCTCCCCCTGGGCAGAGCATCTCACAATGGGATGAGAAGTGTGAAGTGGGTCCTTGACGGCCCATTAACAGAGATAACCCCTGGAGGGAGTTATCTGTGACTCATGGGCCCAGGCGTTAATGGGCCATTAGCAGAAGACACCCCAAAGGCCATTAGCAGAAGAGGCAGGGGGCTTGGGAAAACACTAGCCCACCTGGTTTCAACAGTTCATGAAAATGGTGATAGAATAAATACTTTGTGTACATCCTACACTGCAACCCAGGACAGGGCTCTTGAGTAATGAAGTCCTTCAATTTAAGATTAAAAGAAGTATCAGATTTTAAAAATCAGCATTTAAAAATAATTTATCTGCTCAGGTTAAAAAAAAAGATTCACAGTCTAAGCGAAACATATAAAAGAGTGAAAAGTCCATTATCTTTCATCCATCCAAAATGTCCAGAGGCTCTGCCGTGAGTTCTTGCTTTGCAGCCTTGTCTGAATGTAGGGTTCTAGGAATAAAGTATCACTGGTAGATCAGTTATCAGGACTGTTCTTGCACACAGTGATAAATTGGGGTAAGAAGTGACTTGTAGAGCAGAGTTGCCCTTGTTCAGAAGTGACTGCGGTCTGAAGCAGCCAAAGAGCATTGCTGAAATAATTTGAATATTTTTGGCAGCATTTTAGTAGGCAGATGCTGCAAAATAACTGCTTGGTTAACTGGTGTTAATGGAAATTTGATTTGAGCTCTGAAGTGGACTGATAGAGGTTTTTGGCATCTGGACAACTAATGCAATGAGGGAAACCAGATTGTTTGCCTTAGCTCAGTGGGGAGCTTCTGATGCTGTAAATTTAGTAACCTCCTTGACAAAAGTTTATTTCAATACGGACAATATGGAAAGTGGTAAAGCAATTGTGATGGGATGTTGCTAAGTCCTGGAACAAAGGCTTTGTTGTAGCAGTGCAATGATATCTACTGGTATTCAAAAGATGGAGGAAGAAGGATTTTGAGCTATGATTTAATTGAAGGAATGTAAAGATTAGTTGCCCAGACTGAATTTAGGGGGTTTGTCAACTCCTAACAAAGATAGATTGGAATCAAGAATGGTCAGGGAGAATAAGAAATATTTTAGTTTGTCTATATATAAAGATTCTAAGGTTTATTTCTGTGAGAGGAAAAAGAGTCTTCAGCACTGAGGATTTTTATGGATAGGTGATAGAGATGGAGTCTTCCAGCAGGGAAAGGCAGAATGAGAAAATATCTGTGCAGAGCTCAAAGCCATGGGAAACACCTGATGAAGCAGAGGTGAATGAAACTATCCCTGAATACTTATTTCTCACTAGCATATTAATTATGTGCATGTGCTACAGAGCTCTGCAGGTGCTTTGCATTCTCCAAAAGATTTGCAGCATTATTTTGGAAATGCTCTCTCTGTTTCATTAGCAGAGCAGTCCACGTCTGCACATTTCAGAAGTTTTGTCACTCACTTCACTGCTCAACTGATTTCAATCTTGTATCTCATTCCCAGGGCATGGCATTTGGACAGGAAACTTTTCAGAGCACCCACCTTATGATGTCCCAGATAGCAATGGCAATTTTCCCTCTCCAGTTCTTGCTGGTTTCTACATGTTCCTGACAATGATAATCCTGTTGCAGGTAAAAGACAAGAACCTCTTCATTACCTCCAAGGAAGAAGCTACTCAAAATTGAGTATAATCACTAATGAACAATTACTATCAATTAATAGCTGTGCAGAGCCTTCTTAATCCTATTTGAAAATATTGCTAGGAGTGTTTTAAATCATCCAGATGTGAAATAATGCTTTTTTCTTTTTTTTTTTCCTGTTTTTTTCTTTCTAACTGCAGATTTTTTCTTGCTACTGACACCCCACAAGGGTATAGACAGGAATCACATGGATAATATCTTTAATTCAGAATAGCTAGCAGATGCAATAAAGAAGATATTTACATCCAAATGTCAGCTTTTTTTTGTTTGGTTTTTTTTTTTTTTCCTTCCAATATCCAGAATTCCAAAATAAGAAGGCCACTTAACATCTTAGAAAAACAGTGAAACAAAAATTGCCAATTTGCCAGCGGGGAATAATAACTAGGTATGGTTCATCTGGTCTAGGAAAGAAGCTAAATTAGAAGTAGGATACTTGTATACCTGAGTGTGATTAAGCCTAATTGGGAAAGAATATTTTATTGGGTGAGGAAAAAGTTACATTTACTTTTCCGATTTCTTGATGTCACTGCTGAGATTTAAGTGGACAGAATTTCTTTATTACTAAAAAATCTGAATATAACTTTCAGAGCTGCTCAGAGATTCCTTGGGGGATTATTCTTCATTACTGAAACAGAATATTTGTGCATCTTATGAGTTCATTATTATTTCAGGGCAAGGAAGCTTGTTGTGTGCAAAGTAATAGTTTGTGAAACTTTTCTGCACTAAGAGTTACTCTGTGCTAGTCCATCCTTTCAGCATTTCAGAAGGGTAAGAGCAAGCATGATCCTATGTCCAGAAAATGTGCCTTGTAAGGGCATCCTCTGAAAGACCCACCTTTGAATTTATTACTCTAGGAATTTAGTCTGAAGTTGGCCACTTATTATCCCTGTTTCTCCATTGCTATTGTTAACCAGATTTCTTTTCACCCCTGACTTATTCATCAGTCCCACAATATGTCTCTGTTGGAAGAATCTTCTCTACAGGAAGAACAGTTTCTTTGGAAATCATTAGTATACCTGTGCCTGGACATTGCCAGTAGAAAGCAGCAAAATTTATCTCACCCCTCATTGAGAATTTAAATTCTCTTTCAGATTTTAATCCCCGTATCTCTTTATGTGTCAATTGAGTTGGTCAAGCTGGGCCAAGTCTTCTTAATTCACAATGACATTGACCTGTATGATGAAGAAGCAGATTTGCCCATTGAGTGCCGTGCCCTCACTATTACTGAAGACCTTGGACAAATCCAGTATATCTTCTCAGACAAAACTGGGACACTCACAGAAAACAAAATGGTATTTCGACGCTGTACTGTTGATGGAATTGAGTTTTCCCATCAGGAAAATGGTGAGAGACACTTTTTTATACTTGCTTTTTTTGTCTGAGCAATTAAATGTTATTAATTTAAATATTAATACCCTAAAAATACTGAGTCCTCTGATTGAATGTAGAGTTTTGTGGAATAGTCACTATTTTGTGAGGGACTGCTGTTATAAAGAGTTATAAAAGTGAAGGCATTTTAAATTATTCAGAAGTCAGATGGGAAAGCTTTTCCAGATCCCTCTGCAGGCACCTCCAGGATTTGCCCTGAATTCTAAGAGCACGCAAAGAGAACATTTTCTCTTTCATTTCTGAATGAACACCACACAACCTTTTATAAGCTCACACACTGATATTAGTTAAACTCAGTGGGTCCAAAAGTCATTTCTGTGAATATGTAAATGTACACTTCTGAGTGATATGAAAAATACAGGATTCTGGAGTGGATCCTGGCTGCAGTCTGGATCTGAAGGATCTTAGCAGTCGGTGCTCCAAATTGATGGTGTTGACTCAGCCCCTTCTTCGTCATTACTTCCATGCTCTATGTAACAGAAAGGATCCTGTTAAGCTGGCAAGCAGCTGCCAAAAAGATGTTTGTGTTCTGTGACTGAAAATTAGCAAATTTGTGCATTACCATATTTCGCTCTCCTGTTCCAACTGCAAAAAGCAGCTGAAGAGACAAAACATTAAGAGAAGCCCATGAAAGTGACAGATCACTTTGAAAACTCATTTTTATTTTCTTGCAATGGTAACAGTGGCAATTGCCATAAACTGCTGTGGACAATGAAATTTTTCTGGTGACGCCTTTTGAAATGTTTTGGGTTTGGTTTAGTTTGTTTCAGTCCATCTTCATATAAAAGTCCTTCTTCAGCTTTCACTAGGCAAATCTTGCCCTCCTTTAAACAAGATGAGGGCACTCCAAATTCAGAATCTCCCAGCAGTCCCTTTCATGCATATCAGTACGAACACATGTACATATTACCTCCAAAATGTCCTTGTTTTGGGCCTGGAAATCACTCAAGATTAGTCACTATTTTATCTTTTCATAAAGCCCTTTTCCTGTCAGATTTTCCTAGCTGATGAAAATAGAATTGTCTTCAGATTGGTATTTTTTAACTGATCAAGGAATTCCTCCCAAACGATGAGGGGAAAAAAAAAGTATCAGACACAAGATTCCATTTTTCTCTTACAGACAGGCGACTGAAAATACAGAAAGAGCTGGATTTAGACAACGAGGACTTTGCAAAACTTCAGCATTTCACTCTTCCTCCCATGAACCTTGAGAGACCTGGCACTTACCAGCACAGCACCGTGAGGCCTCTGAGGAGGTGCCAGAGCGCCCGGGCGCGTTTCCAGGGCCACAAGAGGAGCAGGTCAGTCGGCCGACGTGACAGCAACCAGTCCCAGGTGGCCTTCAGCAGCCCCATCGTGAGTACCAGCAGACCAGCACCTGCTAAGTTACCCCTTCTGATGCATTTTGTGGTGGAAAGCCAATAGCTAGAGAGGGGAAATCCAAGCCTTGTTGGAGCTAAGGGAGGGAAGGAGGAGACAAAGAATTGGAGTCCTCAATTGGAACATGCGGGCTGCAGTCAGGGGGGGCAGAATCTGTTGCAATTTAGGTCTGAAACTTCACAAATTCACACACAGCCTAATTAAAGTCAGACTGTTCTGCTCTTCTTGAAAGTTATTTAACAGACATTTTGTGGGCTCATTATTTTCTGAGCCTGAGAAGAGCTAGCTCTAGCTCTTCTCAAGAGAAACGTTTCAACAGTTTTCTTTTCCCCAAAACAACCTTGTGTGAACAATATTCCTTTCCCATAACAACAGGTGTTGTTTGCTATTTCTGTTACTGAGCCAATGGAAAGGTGTCAGCCCTATGGACCAATAATGTGCCTTTAGCACAGCGTGTTATAGAAGGGCTGAATGGATTGTAAATAAACCTGATTCCTACTGCCTCCTGACTGGAGTCAAACCTCTTTATTTCGTGTCCTATTGCAACAGAGGGGGAAGGGAGAGACAAAGAATCAGAGTCCTTGACTGGAGCATGCAGGCTGCAGTCAAGGGGGAGCAGAATCTGTTGTAATTTGGGTCTGAAACTTCCCAAATTCACACACAGCCTAATTAAAGTCAGACTGTTCTGCTCTTCTTGAAAGTTATTTAACAGACATTTCAGACAAGGATCTTGTGAAGACTAAAAGAGCATAATTCACTTTCAAAATTAGAATTCCAATTAAAATTAAAGGCCTGAAAATCCATCCAAATCTTCATTTTTAAAAAAAAAAAAAAGTTTAATAAATGCAGAATTCTCAGAACTTTATTTCCTGCAGTTGTTATAAGATCCTTACTTACCTCAAGTAAGTAGAAAGTACCGCTCAGAGCTCCTACTGTTCTTAGAATATGGGAGTTCTCTAAGTTTTTATCCTAGATTTTACCAGCCCAAACCTCATGAGTTACTGAGTACATCTCCACGGATTCTTAAGAACCCATTAGTCATGACTTCTGAAAATTTCTTATAGGTCATGACTACTGAAGGATGATAAAGAAATTTCTTGCCATTATATTTTCCAATTACATTTTTTTACTGCCAGGCCTTTTCTTTTTCTTTTATAATTTTTTTTTAATCAACTGGAAAGTAATATTTGAGGAACTACTACCAAATGCCTCTTTTGTAGAAGAAGATTAAGCTGCTTTTATGGACATAGCCAGTCTTAGCTGCTCACAGGTGTCAGTCTATCTGGATAAATTGTTTTAATGCTCGGTGACAATTGTGAAAATGTTGTAAAAATAAGAGACATTTAGATACTGCACAGAGCCTGCCCTGTATGACCTTTAAATTAGACATAGTAGTATCCTTCTTTGCCACCTGAGCAAATTTCTTATTAATAAAATGGGAATAATAAATTTTTTCAGTGTCTCTATGGTTCCTGCCCTTTGGAACTTACATCTCCTTATCTGATGCATTTTTACTCTGCTACAAATCTGCAGCATCCTGAGTACTCCTGGTATATACAGTGTGTTTACAGACCTGTGTGTATCTCAGCAGACAGAGCTTTGTAAGAGAAATCCATCTTTCAACAGTGGAACACGATAGAAAATTAACATTTATTCTCTCTACCTTTAGGTGTTCTTATGAATTAAGAGAGTGACAGTACATTTCCTTCTAGATTTAATAGTTCCAATAAGTAGTGCCTTGCTATTAGAAACATTTAATGAAGGTTTTCATTGTCCCATGGTCATCAGGTTTTCATGCCATCAAGTAGCAGAAATGCAATTGAGTTAATGAGAAAACCTTAAATGAATGGCAGTAGCCATTTTATATCAGCATTTTCACTAACAAAATTGTTAACATTGAAAAGGTGGCAAATTTAAGTGATTATTATCATTAGTGCTGTTTTATTCAGTTTTCTTTTTTGCTTGGTTAGGGTTTTTAATATATGTTCAGGCTGAAAACTCAGGTCAGCACTGTTTTCACTTAATGGGAAAAAAAAGACGGAAAAATTGTTCTGATAAATATTGATTTTTTTATTGTTTTGTTTTTAAAACCTGTCTCTGAGGCCACAATTAGCCTGAAAATTTTCAATATTTCCAGAGGAAACTTTTTGAGTTCAGAAAGTTGCTGCTGAAGTGAAATGCCCAGGAGTGCATTGTCCTTTTTGACAAGAACTTGCAGCAGACATTGAGGACAAATGAAAAGGAAATTGAGGGGCATGATGACAGATAGGAGAGGCTGAGATACACATGTAATAATCTGGTGTTTGTGATGTCCATTCTAATTGTGGCAATGCATGAAGAAACTGGATGAAAAATTGTGCAAGGTGTTGGTGAGATTCTAATCTTTCTTGTTTCAAATTTAATAGAATTCCCAACATAACTGTTGGACATAGCTGTTTGGACAGGTGTATCTGCACATATGTTTTCTTCATTGGAATTGTCCTGTTAAGCTATTTGGGATTGTTTTATGTACAAAGCATAGCATTGGCATAGTCCCATCACCCACAGAACCACTGCAGTGCAACATTGTGAAATGGTTTCTTAAAATCAGCAGCTTTAATTTTTCAGCCTCTGCTTCTTTTTGAGACCTGAGAAGATAACTAAAATTCTGGCTTATCCTTAGCATGTTTTTGTTTGTTAGAGAAAGGACTGCATCAATACTGCAAACATGTCCCTGTATGGGAAGTAAAAAACCATTAAAATACTGAGGTAGAAGAACCAGAGCTTTCTGCAGCAGGGAAAGTGCAAAAAGCCTTGTTCCAGCTTTGGATTTCAGTTGGGCTGCAAAATGAGCAGTAGATTCATTTGCAATTATTAGGATTATTTAACAACTGCTTGTCACTTTAGCAAGCAGGAGTTGGAATGTAACATTCAGCTCTGCACAGTTCAGCCAAAAAGGTGCTTGGGTGACTTCTGTTGCATGTTTACAGAACTTGGGAAAACTGTGCCAGATTGAATGGGGTGAGGGTAAGAGCTGAGATGAACTAGAAACAGCTAAATAACTTTGGCAGTTCCTTAAAGAAGCCATGAAAACTGTTGGCTCATGCAAAGACGTCTTTTAAATTTGGAATTCCTTGTTAAATGTGGCCCTGAATTTAATCCAAACCAGATTCTAATAGCATGAAATTTCTATTAAAAGTAATACACCCATAGCTCTACATCAAATTAAAATTGTAGGGAAGTGACATTGTTAAGTAGTTTGGCTTGCAAATTTAGGTTTGATTAGAAAGAAAGTGGCAGAAAAGTAGAGAAACATTTCAGGAACAAGTAAATCTGTAAATATTTATTTATTTATTGCAAAAACTGAAGAAGAAAAGTTTGAGAGTGCTTCCCTTTCTGGGTGCAAAATGAAACTGCTCTGGAAACAAAAAGTGACACTGCTGCAACTAAACCATCAGCACAAAATGTTCTCTGTTGAAATAACTATCAACTCCCACAATGAACTGGGAGATCCCAAGTATACATTTTTCTAGAATGCCCTTTAATTCAGGGTTCAGCAGTTTCAAAGTTAAGGGATACAGTATAGATTTTTCTGACTTTTAGTAGATCTTAAAAGAAATAAAATTCTGAGATCATCTTCCTTTTGAAGATGTGTTTCTTTCTAATTATCTAGTAGTGCAGCTCTTTGAAAAGTATCTTTTTTCCCATAGATGTTAAGTACAAAGGGAATTTTCTAGGTCTAAATTCAAGAAGTCTATGAAGTTGCCAGTTATTCCGTGAGAACAAGGGTAAATTAAAATAATCCTAATTTCTCTATTTCTCTAGGAAAAGGACGTGACTCCTGACAGCAGGCTGTTGTGGCGAGTGCGAGAAGCTGCCCTCCAGACTGAAAGTCTTTCTCCTTTTATACATATGAAGACTTCCTCATCCTTTACTGACTTTTTTCTTGCTCTTGCCATTTGCAATACAGTTCTGGTCTCCACAGCTACTGAGCCAAGACAAAGGGTAATGTAACTTTAAATACGTGAGGAAAATGGATCATGCTTCCATTTAACAACATAGAGTAGTGCTCAGTGAAAACTGAAGTGGTGAAAAATTGTTTGTTTGAAGAGTTGTCCTCTAGCTCCTTTACCTTTTCTGTAATATCTACTGCTTCCCTGCCTGTGTGTCCCTTCTTAGCTTGTCTTCTTATGTTTGATAAATAGCTAAGGCTACCACAGGGTCTGCAGTTGTTCTTTTAGATTTTGTATTATATATGCTGGAAGAAGTTTGTTGAACACACTGGGTTTTCTCTGATCTGCCAGGCAATTGGCAGAACTACTGGGGCTTAATTACGTCTTTGCTTCAGAGGTAGAGCTACAAATCACCATCCATTTTGGATTCCATTTCGAATATGACATCTCTATGAATATGAATCCTTCCACCACAGTTAAATGGCAGGAGAGGGGAAAAGGGGAAGTTGCAGATGTTATTATTATTGTCATTTAGATGCAGAAGAGTTGAGGGAGGTTTTGAGAAGGTTCTTGAAGTTCAGGTTTGTTTATTTTTAACCTCGTTTTTTCTCATTTTTCTAGGTCACAATCCCACCACCAATGAAACCTTCAGGAATCACCCTGGAGAAAATTCATCAGATATTTCAAAGGCTAAAATTAGCAAGCCTTAGCCAATCTTTTTCATCATCTCAGTCTAGTTCACAGCTTGGTGCCAGTTTCAGTGCAAAGAACGCCGAGGAGCCTCTTGCAGTGCTGGAAGGCTGTGACGATGAGAACGACTGCTCTGCCAGCAGCAAAGGCCAGGAACTCCAGGACAAGGCCAGCACAGATATTGGCACTGCCTCTTTGGAGGAAGTTTTTAGGTCTGCAGCTAACAGTTCTCTGCCAACAGACTTTTGTTACGAGGCTGAGAGCCCAGATGAGGCAGCCCTTGTCTATGCTGCCCAGGCCTACAGCTTCATCCTCGTGTCCCGGACACCCGAGCAGGTCACAGTGCAGCTGCCACAGGGCACACTCCTGACCTTTGACATCCTCTGCACACTGGGGTTTGACTCAGTCAGGAAAAGGATGTCTGTAGTGGTGAGACACCCTCTAACCAAGGAGATTGTTGTCTACACAAAAGGTGCTGACTCTGTGATAATGGACCTGCTGGATGACTCTGGCAAAGGTAATTAGCCAGGGAGTATTTCTGTTGTGTCTCCTCACAAAGAAGTTTGCAGTAGTCTTTTATGCAGAAAATATTATATCTAGGTATTAGAAGTATAAAGAAAAGAATACGCTTTCTCTAGTTTTTGATCTGATCTTGCAGAACTGAGGTATTTATTTAACCTATGGAATATGGAATGGGATAAGTAAAATTCAGTGATAACACTAACTCATGTGGATTGTGTATTCTGCAATAATACTGTCAATAAGGGCCTGACCATTGTTTTCCAGGTTGTCAGCAAGCTTGCTATAATATTAACAAACAAAAACATGAGTAGTTATCGTAAAGGAAAAAAGAATTTTTAGCAAGATTTCAGCTTCTGCATGGCCAACATTTTTGATCTTTCAAAGAAGTTGGTATTATAATGGAATCCACTTTTCTCTAATGCTCACTCTTTTTTAATCTTAGGCCATTAGATAGAAAATTATCTGTGCTTAAAATATGGAATCTTTTCCTTGTGTTTCACAGGTGACATTAGCACAGAGAGGAGACTGAAAAGAATAAAAGAAAGAACACAGAAGCATTTGGATTACTATTCCCGTGATGGACTGAGAACTCTGTGCATAGCTAAGAAGGTAGGAGAGCACCAGCTCCTGTACATGTCAACAGAATTACTAGAAAAATATAGTGGTTATAATTCTGCTTCAGACAGCCAGCCAGATATAGCCCATCTTTTTGTCCCTCTATTTGCCTTGTCTGGAGTCTTTTTTCCCTCTTTTTCCTCAATGTGACCAAATGATGGATTGCTAGTCAGTCTCAAAACATTTATTTCTGTTTCTCCTATAGTAACTCTAGCTGGCCTACTCTACAGGACTCCCAAGAAAGAAACAAAGAGTCTGCAGAGCAGCCAACCTTCTTCTCTTTTGCTTGGCATTCAGCTTTCAAAAATCTTGCTCTCAGCCTGAGTTAGTGTATCTTAGTGTCATACTTTCATACAGAAGTTGTCAATGTGCAACAAATAGATCATATTCAAGCTCTGTAGAAATGTAGATCAACCCTCAGAACCTGTGTGCTCTCAGCTAAGCAAGAGTTGTGTGAGCAAGAGTTTCTCTACGTCATCTTTTTGTATAAACTACTTGTTCTTGCAGTTTTCTCTTGGAAAAGTCAGCGTTATTTTAAAGATGACACAGTACTTTACCAGTGTGGATAGGAGTTAAGTCTCTGTGATCCAGAATGTTGGATTTCTCTCTTATTTAAATTTCAAATAAGTGCTGTTTAAATTGTGTTATGCAGGTCTTGAATGAAGATGACTTTCAAAAATGGGCCAATTTTCGTCGGGAGGCAGAAGCTGCTATTGACAACAGAGAGGAGCTGTTAATAGAGACAGCACAGCATCTGGAGACCAAACTCACCCTGCTGGGTAGCTAAAAATAAGAACTGTCATTGCGTGAAGTATCACTTGCTCTCCTGTGATAGTCTTGGCAGGGAGACAGACAACAGCTTATACTAATTTATATCTACAGGACTTCCTCTGTGGTTTGGAAATCTCCAGACTAGGGAGATAAAATCCAATGATAGTGACTATACAAGTTCTCATGTATTTTGGGCAGCAGTATCTTTGAAAAGTGTACTGAAACTATTGTGTGCCCCAAGCAAAGGACATGCACCTCAGCTCTTACTGTGGCTCAGCTGACATAGTAGATAATGAAGTTCCCACAATTCAGTTGTGTCCACATCCTTAGATAAACCTATAAAATACTATAAATTAACTTCAGTTTTGAGCACAAATTCCAAGGGAATTTTGGTAATTGAACTGTATTATAAAATCCAGTAACTTAAACATGTAGGCATTTTGCTACTGAGTTCCTGCTGTTGTTGCATTGTTGTGCTTACTTTGTGCACTTTGTAAAAAGACATTTAGCATTAAAACTTACATTGATTGACATTTCTGCATCATTCATTACTGTCATATCTAACAACATCATCCTGTTAAATTATGGAGCACTTCAGTGCTTTCTGTTCTGTTTGCAAACATTTTGTTTTTTACGACTCTGATTTTTGGAGTTGTCTCGGTCTCAATTTCTTCTGACTATAATTTGTGCCCAATTGTACTTGGTTAAATTTCAGCAATTGCAAGTAATAACTTGCATTATGGCTTCTCATAATCTCTGCAGTGATTTTAAAAATTAGAATAATAATGGTAAGTGCCATAAGCAGACCACATAAGAGGTAATGTAGATCTTGTCAGAATCTGTTACCTTTGCCAATTACTAAGGCTCTATGTGCTTTCACACTTTAATTTGCAAAAAGTGTTCCTTAGCCTAAATCAATATCTATCTTTAATGTGCCACAGTTACAGCATCTTCAAACTGACCTCTAGTGGAAGGGATAAGGAGTATTGTAACATTCAGATGGTGATTTCCCAGCATCATCAGGATGAGTGTTGGCATCTGCTCCTAAGTTTGTACATGTTCAAAAAGAAAATGTACTGTACTGTTTCTTCTGCCTTTGATGGCTGAAGCACCTGACTTGACAATGGGGACAGCGTTCATTTAAACAGTCAAAGTTCATCTTTTCTGGTTGTTTTGATGGGACTTAATGCAGCATTTTTAAAATGCATATGGTGTGATTCCTCTGCCAGCACATTGTCACTTTGGATTATTAGGAAGAAATGAAATGCATTGTTCTTGCAATGAGTAAAATGAAGAAGCAGAACTTGATTGTTGACACATTCAGACCTTAATCCAAATGCAGATCATGTGCTTGTGTGTTTATTTCTTGGACAAAACCTTGGTTCAATTTTCAATAAGTTCAGAAGCATGACTGGAAAGCAAAGAGCTTTTCTAAACAAGGAAAAATAAAAATTTTTCTTTTCCTGTTTGCCCAGGAGCAACAGGGATTGAAGATCGTCTGCAGGATGGAGTTCCTGACACTATTGTGTCTCTCCGAGAAGCTGGGATAAAAATTTGGGTGTTGACAGGAGACAAACAGGAGACAGCAGTTAACATTGCATACTCCTGTAAACTTCTGAACCAAAGGGACACTGTCTTCACCATTAACACTGAAAATAAGGTGAGTAAAGAAAGACAAAATGCACAGAATTTGCTGTCTTACCCTTTCTTTGTGTCTTGCAGTTTGGCATTCCTTTGCTTCAGACCTCACTCAACAAACAGTCAAAAAACCCCAAACAGCATTAGGCCAGAAACTCTGTTGACAACACATAATAGAATGAATTGAAATATAAGACAATAACGTAGAGTTTCATTCAATTAGAACTGATTTTTCCAAATGAAAACGCTGTTTTCAAAAATTGCCTGCATTGCTAGATATTACCTGAATTAGTATCTTTAGGAAGAAATTAATATGCAATTTAAGTGCCTAATTCCTTAATAATATGAATATCTGGATTTCCACCTTACAATGGAAATGTCAGTTTAACCCTAAGTGAGATCTGTTAAAAGACATTTGGAAAGTGCTGTATGAGTCAGCCAAGAAAAAGTATGAAGGTGTAGATTTAAGTAAATTCAGAACTTTCTAACTGCATATTCCTTAATAGCATTAGCCTTAATCAGAAATTTATTAGCAAAAAATTTAATCCATTATATCTTTGCTTAAGAAGAGGCCAGTTAAAAAACATAGTCACTTTCTTGGCATTCCATGGTGGCAAACACAGTTGCTGATGTATTCAAAAATTCCCTGCATTTCCATGGGCAACAAGAAGGGCAGGCTGTAGGCAAAGGTAACATGGTCCAAAATAAGGATAAGCACTTCAAGGGCAGGTCTGTCAGTTCCTGTGAGTCACTAAAACACAGTGAGCAATCTGTGGTGCAATCTGTGGCCATTCCTGACAATATCTGAACTGAAGAGAGAAAATAGAGTCCCAGCTTCCAAAGAGGGTTGTTATAAACGCAACGGCAAAAAATCGGATTAAGAAAGAAACAATTTATTAATAAAACGATCCCAATCACCAATAAAAAGAGAAAACCACAAAATAGGATATTTGCAGCGCCGCGCCGGGTGGATGAGGCGTCTGCACACCAAGGTACAGGTCACCCAAATCCACCCCGAATGATTCTCAGTTCGCTGTTTTATAGGGGTTTTTTGTCCTGAGGCAGTACAGGTGTCCAGGATGGACCAAATAGTCCAAATTTCTTCTAGATGGCCTTCCCGGATTTGCCGAGTCCCATGGATCCGTTCCGGGAAGGTCTTTTTCTTATGCGAATTGAGCCAGCCAGTCTTATGTTGATTCTGGTATGCATATTGTGCCGGGGAATTTTCGTCATCGGGGAATCCTGCTTCACTGTTCAAGAAGGAATTCTCCTTGCATCGGATGGGATGTGATTCTTATCGGGGCTGGCTAGTGTCTTTGTTTGGTCTGATGGTCCTTGTCCTGCTTTTTTGTTTCACAGCTGGAGCCGCGGAGACTTGGCTAGGTACAGATTTCTACCTGCTAGGTTTTTACAGTTTATTAACACCATTATATTATACATTTGATTATTATTTTATTTACGAATTTTTATACCAGATTTATCACAGGGTGAATGCCATTATGGATGGTGAAAGGAAAAAGCTTTAGACAAGCCAGCTTGGCTTTTGCTGGATGTGGAAGAAAATAAGCAAGGTATCAGGAAAATCATGCCTTAATGTCAGGAAGTGGATTGGCCATCACTATGCACAGCCCCTCACCCCTTCAAGCACCTGGGTGGGACAGGCTGCCCAGTGGATGGATTATGGGGACACTGTGTCCAGGCATTGAGGTTAAACCAGACCCATTTCCTAAGGAAGGTCAGCCCTGACCATTTCTAAACACAAAAAGGTCCAAAATGCCATTCTGATGCCCTATTTTCTTGCTGGTGACATCTTAATTCCCACTGAGACCTGAAAGCCCCTGAGGTGCCTTCAGAGCAGCTGCTGCCTTTTCTCTGCTCCTTTTTTTGCAGCATCACTCATGGCCCTCACTCAGCAGCAACAAGAGGCACAGTGAGTTCAGCTCTTCCAAGGGCTGGCACGAGGCTGTAGAGGGCAGGCAGGGCTTCCTTATATCACCAGAAAAGTCACCCAACTGTGTTGTCTCACCTTTTCTCCCTGGAGAACCAGGGTTACCAACACAAGCTTGCTTTTCTCAATAAATTATAAATTAATAAATAATCCTCAATAATTGTGTAAGTAAATATTGCTAAAATACTGGCTGTTTTCCTTATGGTAGGCAACTGCATGGAGCAGTGAGATGGCCCACTTTCTAACTGCTTTTGTCTGCAGCTAGTAGCTCTCCAAATGAGAAAAACATCCTATGCAAATATCTGTCTCCTTTAATGTAATGGAAATAGAGAAACAGGGGAAGATGATGTGGAATCTGGAACGGAAAACATTCCCATGTGAAATTTCATTTGAAATGCATCTCTGCTTTAACAGGAAGCAGAATGAATACATTTAGGATGGGAATGATAAGGTGGTTTCTGCCAGGGCAGAGATGCTACAGGCAGGACCACCCTGGCTCCAGGAAATGCTGGCCTGGGTTCTCACCCACAGCAGCCTCTGTGGCCCTGGATCCAGGCTCAGAAGCAACCCTGCAAGCACATGGGGACTTGTGGGAATCCCCATGGTCCAGGGGACAGTGGAGATTCTCCACAATAAGATTTAGTTCCCTCACTTTCAAAATTAAACCAAAGACAAACTTCCGACAGAGGCTCCCAATAGCAGCAGTGAGGAACACAAGTAATATATACAAAGCATTTAACCTGTTAATTTTGCCAAAGTTAGGTCTTGAAGTGGCATCACTGAAGAAGGGCCTCTCCTTACCCCTGAGTCCAGCAGATTATTCAAACACTGAAAATTAAATATCTTCCAAGAAGATGCAACATAATTAGGTAGCTTGGCGGATTTGTTTCAAAAGGCAAGTTAAGGCAAACCAGGAATTTCCACTACTGTTTTTGGTTTGTTCACAGAAAGATGATATTTTTCAATATTTTTAAGGGTTTCAAGTGTGAAGGCTAGGTGCAGGTTTTTATTAGATGTCAGAGGTACATTTGATTCCAGAACCTCCCACTTAAGTGTAATTTAAATCTTGCAAACATCCTACACATGTACCTTATGCTACATAAAGTGAAAATAACATTATAGAACTGAATCACCAGTCAATAAAGCTGACAGAAAAGGCAGAAAAAGGAGTGATTCGCTCCTCAGATATTCAGGGCAATGCCACAGAAGGAGGACTTTGAGTAAGAGGGAGCAAAATAACTTTTGATATTATTTTGGATTTTCTCTGATAGTCTTGTGCCAATTTAGGAGATCAGGATGAGAGAGGTAATAGCTTTCCTTTAAATCTGTTTCTATCTATTACGAAGTCAATTCCGGCATTCTATCTATTTCTATCTATTACGAAGTCAATTGTTGGCATCTAAAAGGGGACTTGATCCAACATGCAGCAGATTTGCTAAGACAGGGCTTTGTGTTTGAGGCACAGTGCTGGAAAATATGAAGTTTTATTTCTGTTCCTAATTGTGACATACTCCTGATATGTGACTTAGAAAAGGTTGAACACTGAAAGTTATGGATGATTTTGAAAATCTGACCTTTTGTTTCTCTTACCACAGTTTATTTTTCATGGAAGCCAGTGCTGCAATGTCTCACATCATTCATATCAGAACTAGATTTTTCAGTCTCGTTAAAAGAAAATATTTCCTTTTTAATTCCTGAACTCTCCGCATAAACACACATATGTCTTCCTGATGTAAAGGTTACTATATTTTCTTTTAAAATAATTCCTTACCTCAGTTAACTGGCTGATAAAACGTGCAATGTTTTCACTGAGGGACTGGATGGTGTCATAGTGAAATAATCTCCAATCAGATGAATCAGTGCATTTCTCAGTAAATTTCCCCTAATGTTTATCTGATAGTCTTGAACCCACTGGCGTGATTATACAAACATACATTTGGCAAGGAGCTGTGCTGTAGAGGGAGATGGAGATAACTATTTCTAGAACCACGTCTGTTTTCTCACAGGAAACCTGCGAATCTCTCTTGAATTTAACCCTGGAAGAGGTGAAGAAGAACTACGAGCGCGACAAACCGCAGAGGAAACTTTTTGGCATCATCCCAACATCCCCCTCAGCCCCTGAGGCCCCCAGCCCCGAGTTTGGGCTGGTGATTGATGGGCAGACCCTGAACATCATCTTCCAGGGCGGGCTGGAGGAGAAGCTGCTGGCACTGGCGCAGCACTGCCGCTCGGTGCTGTGCTGCCGCACCACGCCGCTGCACAAGAGCATGGTGGTCAAACTGGTGCGGAGACAGCTCAAAGTCATGACCCTCTCCATAGGTACCTCAACTCTGCATCTCACAGGAGATAGGGGAAGCGGGTTCTTTCTCTCAGGTTTTATGTTTCTTTTTGCCCAAGATTTCAGGCTGGTGGTTTATGTGGGTGTTTTTCTGTCTCTGTTCTCTCTGTGACCTCTGAAGGTTTTAAGTCTGTGTCTGACACGGTGCGAGAATGGAGTCTCAAGGCCTTGGTTTTCTTGGTTTCTCACGTTGTTTATTAATTCTTATCTTACAAATCCTTTGTCCAGCCAAGGTGTTCACAGCAGCTCAGACAGGATGTGATTCCCCCCGTGATTGGAGGTCACTCTGCTTTTATACAGATAACTACGTGTCTCTTATTTACAATTCTGTTCCAATGTCTAACTCCTATACAAGAAGGGTCTTTTCTACTTTGACCCAATCCCCTCAACCTACCTTGTGCCCATGTCACTACAAAAGATGGATGCCAAGGGAGAAAGAGAAGGGCTCAGGGTACCACCCTAATTCCACCATCTTGTCCCCTTGCATCTACATTTTAAAAATCCCAAAACTACAAAATCTTCTACATGATGATTACTACACTACTATGTGTTACACATTTGTGCCTTGTAATTCCTCTCTCTATTGGATGTTTTTCTCATGGACCAAAATCAAAGACTGTGTCTTTCTGGGCTCTGTGCCACACAAACCCCCCTGCAGAGACCCCAGACCCCCTTTCTCAGGTCCCAGGCCTTTCTACCGAGGTCTGTGACTTTCCAGGGTGCCCAGAGGGATGCCTTGGACTCCGACACTTTCTTTAGGAGAAATATATGGGATGTGTTGTATTGGGAGGATTTTTGTACCTCAGGTAGACACAGGGAGGAAATGGCATTGATTAATCTTTCCGGATCAAAACCCATATAAAAGTCCTTCTTCAGCTTTCACTAGGCAAATCTTGCCCTCCTTTAAACAAGATGAGGGCACTCCAAATTCAGAATCTCCCAGCAGTCCCTTTCATGCATATCAGTACGAACACATGTACATATTACCTCCAAAATGTCCTTGTTTTGGGCCTGGAAATCACTCAAGATTAGTCACTATTTTATCTTTTCATAAAGCCCTTTTCCTGTCAGATTTTCCTAGCTGATGAAAACAGAATTATCTCCATATTGGTATTAAGCACTGACTCATTTGCCTTTTACCTCCAAATAATATGAAATGCTTTGAGTTTTCTTCCACACTTTTGGTAAGTGATGCCACTGAAATCCTTCATTAATTGATTTAGATGACTCCAAACTAAAAAAATACACCTCTGTGCACAAAACATAAAAGGAAGGGTCTATTGTATTTTTGAAATATTACTTTGCCTTCAAACCATAAGATTTCAGCCTTCAGCTTCATTTACTTTTCCAGCTAATCTTATTTACAATGTCCACATTGCAAGGAGTAAGCATGGCTGTTCTTTCCCCAGAAAGAACATATTTAACATATTGCTGTGAGTTGAAATGAGCAAAAGAAATCTTGAAACTGGCTTGTTACATTGTCATCTGCAATCAAATTTGTCGTAGATTCAGGGAATTCAGTGAAATAGGGTGCTGCAAAACATGTTCCTGAGCATATGGATTTGGCCATGCAGAAACACAAAATGGTGGTGATGTAAATGGTGTTGGGATTGCTGTGTCACCACCCAGCTAGTCCCAATGCTGGATTTTGCCCGGGTGGAGCCAGGTCTCCTGGGAAAGAGGGAGACTAAGATCAGAGCCTTGATGTCGTGCTTGATGCCATGTATCAGTTCTCCTGATCAAGATGCCCGGTAATACAGAATACTTGAATAATCAACTAAGATTGTTCCCTTCTTCTGATGGAGGCACCTTTTCTTGCACTGTTAATGTTCCCTCCTGTCTTCCCACTCCAGGGGATGGTGCAAACGATGTAAGCATGATTCAAGCAGCTGATGTTGGCATTGGAATATCTGGTCAAGACGGCATGCAGGTAATCTCTCAGTTTCTTTCCTCTTTTTTCAGGTAGTCCCTTGAGGCTTAATAAGTTTCATAGCAGCCCTACACTCTCAAGTGTCATCTTAAAAATGTAATTTGGCATCACAAATTAATATACAGTTTGTAATTGTAAGCCAGGGAAAAAAAAAAGGCATTTTGAGCCAAAAATTAGCATGTGAGGACAAACCCATGTTTGCTCATGAGACTGGAAAATTAGCAGATGTCTGCCCAGTGTTAGGTGAACATCTGGTTTCTGAATCTTCTCAGCTGCTGCATTTCTAGGTTTCCAGGTTTTGTGGATTCTCTTCCACTATCTTCTGCCCTGAATCCTCTCCCACATATCCCCCTACCT
Organism: Sterrhoptilus dennistouni; assembly: GCA_013397095.1. NCBI lineage: Eukaryota > Metazoa > Chordata > Aves > Passeriformes > Zosteropidae > Sterrhoptilus > Sterrhoptilus dennistouni. The sequence goes on from VWZU01005952.1 coordinate 486,658, forward strand.
TGTTCCCCTTAAATGGAGAGATCTGCAGAGATAGAAAGTTCCAACTATGTTCTCGAGGGTTCATTTGTTGGTTTGTTTCTTCTACGATATTCAATAGTAGGAAATTATTTCAATGTCTGTGTTCAAATTTCATACAGCATTTGAAAATGGTGTGTTGTAAATGACCTTCTATTCCTTTTCCCAAAGGCTGTGATGGCCAGTGACTTTGCAATATCCCGATTTAAGCATCTCAAAAAGCTCCTTCTTGTCCATGGACATTGGTGCTATACTCGCCTGGCAAAGATGGTGATTTACTTTTTCTACAAAAATGTGGTAAGATGATTAAAATTATGAAGTTTTCATCCTAGAAAAAGTTAATTCAAATTCCAGGTTTGGGGGTTTTCTTGGTTGTTTGGTTTTGGTTTTTGCAGGTTAGACTCATTTTTTATTAAGCTACACTTTGTGTTTCTTCACAAGTTTATAGTATGCCCCTTCCTTCTTAGGAAGGTGCTGCATAGAGCATTGAGGAAAATACAGGTTCTAAATATATTTTGAAATATCATTATTCCAGAGACAAAAAAGACTCAAGGCTTAGTAACTTTATATAGTAGTACAAAAAACTTTATTAATAATACCCATGAGCCTCAAAATAAAATTTGCATAAGGGAGATCAGATTATTAGCAATCAAATGTAGATGAGTGTGCACTAAGAATTGCCTGCCTGTGAAAACTCTGAATTTTTATAGGAACCACTTGCAAGTAATGATGCAGTCATATGTGTCATTTTTATTTAAAATTTAATGTGTATGCAAATGAGCTGTGCATTGAAGTATGATATAAAGTGGAAAAAATGAAGTAATTTAGTTTCTACAAGACTGGGCAAACAAGTCCATTTGACATGAAATACACTCTGAGCTTGAAAGGCTTTTTACTTAGAATTCAAGTTATCTGGTTTTTGTGGAGTTTTTAATAATTTTCAATAAGGATTACTTCTTATCACTGTTAAAATTTGTAGTAGAAATTAACATTTTCCCCTTTATGACTGGACATCCTTTTAGGATTCAAAGGCTATTTGCAATGTGAAATAGTTCTCCAGACTAGGATGCTGCTGTTCTTTAATCTCCCCCAGAGCATTAGGGAGCAGCACGCCTTTGATTCCACATGGAGATTCTAAAGGATTCTAAAATCTGGTGCTCAGGACTGTGAACAGTTTACTTAATTATTCTCTGATATGTTCTTAAAGAACTATAATGGCTTTTAAAAAGCTGTATCACATTGGATCACTGTGAGACAGACCCTGAAGGTATATTGCTTTATGGAATGAAGTGCAGTGCTCTCGGGTTTGTTTTTTTTTGCCCGAGATTCAGGTGGTGCTTCTAGTGGGTCTTTTTCCCTCTGAAGGTTTTGAGTCTGTGCTTGGTGTGAGAATGAATTGGAGTCTTCAAGGTCTTATTTCTTCTCTGGTTTCTTGTGTTGTTTATTATTTATTATCTTACAAGTTTCTGTGCCTGGCCAAGGTGTTCACAGCTTCTCTGACATGATGTGACTCCCCCCACGATGGGAGGTCACTACCTCTTATACAGATAATTGTGTATCTATTATTTACAATTTCATACCAATGCCTAGTGCCTATACTAGAAGGGTCATTTCTACTTTGATCCAATCCCATTAAACTACTTTGTGTCATCACTGCCTCAGAAGATGGAGGATGAAGGAGAGGAACTCAGGGCAGCACCCTAAATCCTCCATCTTGTTCCCCTGCACCTACATCCTAAAAACCCCAAAACTACCAAATTCTCCACCCTGTGATAAGCTACACTACTGTCTGTTACACATTTGTGACTTGTAATTCTCTGTGTTGGAAGTTTTTCTCAAAGACTAAAATCAAAGCCTGTGTCTCAAACCCCCCTGCACAGACCCCAGACCCTCTTTCTCCGGTCCCAGGCCTCTCTGCCGAGTTCTGTGATCTTCCAGGGTGCCCAGAGGAATGCCCTGGACTCCGACACAGTACCTTTAACCAAAATCCTCTCAGGAGACTCTGTTAATAACCAGTGTCTCACATGAAGGTCACAGGAGGAATTATGTGTTTGTATTTGCTTCTCCCCAGTGCTACGTCAACTTGCTCTTCTGGTACCAGTTCTTCTGTGGTTTCTCAGGCAGCTCCATGGTAGATTACTGGCAGATGATTTTTTTCAACCTCTTCTTCACCTCACTGCCCCCTCTTCTCTTTGGAATCCTTGATAAAGACGTTTCTGCAGAAACACTCCTACATCTGCCTGAGCTGTACAAGAATGGACAAAATTCAGAGGTTTGTCATGATTGCTGAAATAACTGCGTGATAACCCAAATTATTACAGGGTTTTTTTGTTTAGGAATGAGGGAAGGAAGAAAAGAGTTTAGACTTACTTGAAGCGTTGAAACAACAGGAGCCCAATCTTTTGTCTCTCCAGTAATGCATTCTCCCATTCTCCATGGGAGCTGTGACACCACAGGTAACTAGACAAGTTTAAATATGACAAACAGTCAAATTAAAATGGCACAAAATAAATGTTTCATTAGAAGAAAGGGGTTTTGACCAATTTTATAACTCTAGAAAGAGCTTGAAAAAAGAATTTGAGGAATAAGATCTCTTATGAAGGGACGAGACATTGGCAAAATTCAGCTTTTAAGACTCTTGGTTGACTTGGCAATATTCCTAATGTCTATCTTTACTTAACACAGATAAAATGTCTGTTTAGAGATAAGCCTTTAGTTTAATCAGCTGCTCAGGAGGCATTTACTCATTGAAGGAGACCAGTTAGCAATAATTAGCAGTCTGAATGGAAGAAAAACAGACAGCGATTATATTTACAGGACACGCTAGAGATGTATATCCCATCATAATGACTGTTTATCTATAAACTCCTGCAGATATACAACTTGTCAACTTTTATTATTACAATGTTGGATGCCTTCTATCAAAGCCTCATTTGCTTTTTTATCCCCTATTTGGTAAGTAACAGGCTTATTAATATTCTCACTCTCCTGTCCTCCTTAGAAGTAGTGAATTCAGTTCTGAATAGTCAGGATTCACCACAGTCTCTCTGCCTGTTTTGCAGACGTACAAAGACTCTGACATAGATGTATTTTCCTTTGGAAACCCCATCAACACCATCTCCCTCCTGACCATTCTCTTGCACCAGGCTCTAGAAATGAAAACATGGGTATGTGTTTGACCTGTCCTCTTCACAGCTCTGTTTTTCTTTTGTGAATGTTGCATCTTGTCTAGGCATGGAATTCTCTTTCAGAGTAATTTACCTGAATTCTGGGTCACAAAAAGTAACAGGTGCATTAAGATTTCACGAAGTGCCAGAATTTGTTATTAGCCCCAGGTTAATACCTTCATGTGCACAGTGAGAATTTGTTTCTATCGTGCCTTTGGACAGGACAGTACAAAATATTTACATGCCTCAATATATGAGGAAGTGTTACTTGGAGAACTATATTCACTGCTGTTTTCTAAATTCATTTCTGGCTATTTCTCCTTCTGAAGATTTCAGTAAAATGTACTATTAGATGCATTATTTTCAACCAGCTTTGTCTCCCCCTGTCTTACACCAGTCAGAGTCTCACAGGCATCATTTGTGCTTGCAGACTGTGGTGCAGCTGGTGACAATGATCTGCAGTGTGGCTTTATACTTCACCTTCTCATTAATCTACAATGCCACCTGCCTGACCTGCAACCCTCCCACCAACCCTTACCAGATCATGGAGAGACAGCTCACGGACCCCATCTTCTATTTTCTGTGCCTTATTACCCCTGTCACCGCGCTCTTACCAAGGTTTGAACGTTTTCCTCTCACTTTTCCTTTTGTGGGTTTGTAGACATGTGAGTGAAGAAACAGTAATGATGTGTACAGATATGTGATGTGTCAGGCACAATGCTGCGCAGGGATAAATGATCAGTGTGGGAGTCAGATGCCTGAGTTCAACCTTCCAGTTCATGAACCATTCATTTATTCAGTTACATAACCCTAGATCAGTCACTATATATCTTCTTCCTTTCCCTTCAGGAAAACCTTTCTTTTTGGGGTGCATCAAAGTTTACCAGTACAGATCTGCTACGTAATTGTTCACTGTCATAGCCACAAAGTTGTTGAGCAGATCAAGACTATAAGCAAATATTTGAAATATTCCTATATATTTGAGAGTTACTAAATATATTCTTGGTTTTAAGTATATTATGGTGCATTGCTAAGCATTTCTATATGAAAAATATCATTGCATCCAGAATTTAATTTTACTTTGTATTACAAAAAATCTGATATGTTAAAGATAACTTTAATTGAGACTGGATAATATTTGGAGAGGGATAATTATTATGATGTGTTGCTGAAAAGAACAGTTTTTAAAATGCAATGATTCTGTTCCTATATACAAATATGGGAACATTAATACTTTTGGTTTTCAATACATTACTTATTCTTAAAGCCGATATGTTTTGAGTTGCACCACTTGTTTCAATTTTTTTTTAATTTGCTTGGACATTGAAAGAAATGGGTTGGTTTGACTGCCTTGCTAGTTTCCTTCTCATCCTAATTCCCATAGGTAATGCAGCACACTGGTATTACAAAATTCAGGACAATGTTTTAAGCATCTGATTTTTTAAATGCTTTAAGGCATTAGAATCTGAGCCTTATCTTTGAGTGAAAAGGAACTTTTCAAAAATAGATGGTGTTTTTCTTCAAACTACTATTACTTTCCTATTTGAGTTGAGATGCTCTTGTGATTTTATGTTATATTATATAAGTTCAGATCAGAATAAACAACACAATTCAGCAAGGTCTCATGTCTTCTAGGCAGGGCATCCTTTTGCAGTCTGTTTTGCTCCTGCATCACTTTTGTTTTCCTTTCAGCCCTCATTCACAGTGTCATTTTTGACCCTGAGCTTTCTACTGAGAGCTGCACCAAACACGTGGTTAGAGAACTCATGTCTCCATCTTGGGAATTTAGCACAGTTACGATCCTTGCTGCCTCAGCAGGTTACTGAAGTTAAGAGTTATATATTCATATCTTCAAAATCTGGATAACTGCTGTTCCTTCGTAGAGGTACCCCAGATTATTTTCTGCCCAGTCCTTCATCTGCAGAATATCCAGGACCTGTTTCCACTACAACTGAGCTGTGCCAGCAGATCACAGCAGTGGTGGAACCACCCTTGGCTAAAATGCACTAAATTTTAAGTTCCATTCCATGGTCCATTGCACTGTGCTGCCTGCTCCCCATCTCCTCACTTGGTGTCTGGAGGTTCTGGTTTTCTTCTAAAAGGTTTTTTCAAAATAATTGCTCTCCTGAGTTCTTCCCCTCAGTACTGCCTTTTGTTTGAGCTGCAGCACTCAGGGGGAGGCTTGGCCTGAGCCCTGCCTGCTTCAGGCTTTCCCTGGAGCACCATCTGGCAGTGCGTTGTACATCTGCATCTCCAAACTTCCTCTGCACTATGTTTTGGGACACAAACTACACAGCATTAAGTACAAAAGCCCTCAAGTCTGAACAGAAGAAAGGGGTCTGAATTTCATGTTATCCATTGGCAAGGGAAGGCAGTGTTTCTTGGAGTTTTCCCACATATGAACCTGATTATTTCCTCAGCTGTGGAAGGCAGACTGTGCTCTGCTAGGACACCTGCAGAGACCCTGAGGTAACTGAGTCTCACCCTGCAGAGACCTAACAGGGCCTCACACCCTGCAGGGCTGTGGGAAGGGCAGCAGCCAGTGAGAGCAGTTTATAGGACAGGAGACACGGTTTCCCATCCCTTCTCTGCCCTCCTATCTGGTTTACCTGGAACTTGCACAAAAGATACAGAGAAGGAGCTGAGGGGAAAGAGACAGGATAATGTGATCCACAGCAGATCTACACCGAAAGTTTTGGGCTCTCCCATGCCCTTAACCTCCTGACCAGACCTGCGATTCCATTGGGATTGACCACCCTGAGCACAGGCACAGCAAATAAACTTTATCCACTTCTGCTTGTGCAAGCCCAAGAAATCCATTGCCTTAAAAGCCCTTTCTGTACTGAGTGTTGCTTGTTAGTCTTTTTAATCTTGTAATTCTTGTTCATACATACATAAAGCAGCAGGATGTGAGGATGGCACCTTTTTAAGTACAATTTTACATAGTACACATGTTTATTTTAAAATACATGTTGAAGACACCTATGTAAAGGTCAAATCCTAATTAAAAGATGCTTTGAAAGAGACTTTGATTTTCACACAAAGCCGACATGAGATGGAGAGAGGATATTAATAATATTTAGTTACATAAGTTCTCTGTCCTGCAAAGGGCAGATAGGACACTCTCATTGCTGCTTTCTGAGAAATCCAAAAGCTGAGGTTTTTAACTTCTGAGGTTTTTTAATCTAACAAATTAAGATCTCTTCTTTAGCCTGTTTTAGCAGTATAAATACAACTTCCATATTTTCAAATATTGCATCTCTTGAGATTTTTTGTATTTTTCTTCACTGTTCAGCAAACAAGGAGTTATAAATACAAAAAAGAATTATCATATATACATATAGTTGACTTTATACACTTCAATCTAAATATATAACAACATGTTGTGTTAAGATCCAGGAGTCAACTTTCATCTGCCAGGTATAAGGTGTAGAGCAATGGAAAATCAGTATCTGTATTTGGGATGTGTGATGTAGATTATAGAATGAAACTACTGGTATAAAAATCCATTCTCTTCCTCCTTCATCAGGTTCCTTATTTCTGTTCTACGAGGAACCTTCGGAACATCTCTTATTCTGAAAGCTCAGCAAGTAGATAAACTTCCTAAGGAGCAACAGGACCTTGAAATCCAGAAACTAAGATCAAGAAAAGAAGCTACTTCTCGTGCACCTGTGGCATCACCTGCATCTAATGATGACCTCGACCAAAGCATCAGCCACTTATGTGTATCACCATTTCTACATCCAGCAGCAACAGCAGCCTTGTCTCAGAGGGACACAGAAAATCAGGGAGCTTCTGCCTCTGGTCCTCTCGGGAGAAGGACATATGAGGAAGGCTATTTCTTCTTTAATAGGTGGGCAGAGGAAGAATCTGCTGCTGATGATTCTTCAGCAGAGCCTTTCTCTAGAAATCATTCCTTTGTACCCAGTGGAGAAACAGCTCCTGGGCAGGATGGAGCCAAACTGACTAAAGGTTATCCCAACAACTTTAACTACGGAAGCCACCGGCGGTCAGTGAGCTCAGTGACACTCTGAAGAAACATTCAGACATGGAACCCACAGCCCATGTGGAGAAGGACTCAACAGGGAAAATAAAAATGTTCATGCTTAGCCATTATGCTCACTAGAAATGGAGAGAGAGGTGACTGGAGTAGTGCAGTAGCAACTCCAATATGCAACTTTAGCCGAATGCATCACCTGGGTTTCTCATTACATGACTTTTTGATCTTCCTGGTTTGGTCATGTTACAGGAACATTACATGAGCATCATGCAGTTGCTGAGAATTGCACAATTACTTTCTTTCAACAAATATTTTTATATCATATTAATAGGGAATACTTGTGAAGTTTCAATGTTGTTGTTATTATGCAATTGAGTCAATAGAAAGATAATCTATTCTTTACTAAACCAAGTCTTAAAGAAACATATCCCACTCTAGATTTTTACTGTCAAAATCTTAAAGAGAGCTTACTAACTTAAAAATTATAATTCTGCATGAAAAATTATTACCTGCAGATACTAAAGGTACTTGCAGAATAACAACAATGGAGAGACATTAGAGAATGTTCCAGGTTTTAATATATGTTCTTTACACATACAACAATATCAGCCCTACAGCCTGTTTTGCCAAAAGAGTAAGCTTAGGGTTTTTATGCAGATAGTAGTTTGACCTGATATTGTTAAGAAAAGAACAAATGAGCTTATAAAGATGAAGAATACAAACACTGAACTACGTGAACTGCCAAGACAACTCGATGATAAGTGGAGTCTACTTCTTCATACTTACAAAACTAGAGAGATATAACAAGTCACATTCAACGATTTAGGTCCTAGAATTCTAAAGTTGTCCCTGATTTTTACACTAGAAATTCAGTTTCTTATTTCAATTCCCTATATTGTTATGTGGTGCTGCTGCATTCAATCAACTATGAATCATGCTCCTCCACACAGCTGGTCACATCCATTAGTTGATGGATGTCAGTAATGGAGATTTTGACAAGCCATATATGAATGTCACTAATCATATTGTAGTAAGTACATGGTGTAAAATGACCAAAACATGCATAATGTGTTAACCCTTTTTAGTATCTCAGGGCAAAAAGATGCAGGATGTAAGCTGCCACCATCATAACTACTTATTGCAATGCAATGAAAGGTGACTTTGGTATTTCTTATAGAAATGTTGACTAGTAAGACCATTTCCCAAGTTTTTCTTCACAATGTGGGATGAAATCTTACCTAGTTTAAAATTCAAACCATCTGTACTTCTGTGAATCTACCACTGTTTCTGATTTAATAGGTTTTTTAGCCTTTTTTATACATGCTGTTTTTAGCTATTTACTGCCTATGACATGTGACCTTTCTAATAACCTATTTAGCAAATGCTAATTTAAGTTGTGTATGTTATAATAATTACTGTAGCTAGAGTCTTGAAATTACTACCTTAAAACAACTCAGGCAAAATTGAGTACCATATCTCCCACTGGGATTTCTGATGGCCAGAGCATGATAATATATAAGAACTCCTTTTGTCAGTGTTAATTGTCAGCAGTTAAACAATTCAGTAAGACATCTTTTTTTCTTGATGAACAAAATGAAAGAAATTAGGTATAGATGAGATTATTGTTAATGGAGGGTGAGATTGCTCAGATGTTTGCTTACTACCTGGGAATGGACCTGGGGCAACAAGACTAAAGATCAATCCTTTACCATTCACAGCTCTTTTTTTACATTAAGTGGTCCATTTCCTTTGAACTTAAAGAAGATGTTAATTCCTTACACATTGTACTACAAAATGTGAAGTGTCTCACAGAAATAAGTGTGATGAGATCATGCCTTGCTGTGTTGTTGAGAGGACAAAAACAGACGTGAAGGAGTGCTTTTCCTACTGTCACCCATGAGCAGCAAGCTCATGTTTCCAGAGGCTGCTCCTCTGCATAGTAGGAATGCTTATCACAAGAACTAGATGATAAATATATCTGAATGTGCAAGGGGCTAGGCAGGTTGTGTTTAACCAAATCTGGAAGACTTCCTAAATTGAATGCCAATTGTATGCCTTTCCTGAATTGAAAGCCATGAATTAATCTCATGTTTTCTCATCAGTCTCTGCAAAAAGGTCCTACCATGCATTTTGCCTTGGCTTTGGATGAGAAATAGCATAGAGGGGAGGGTGCTTTTCAGAAAGTGAGGGAAAACAGGATTAGGAACTCCATATAACCCCTAAAAGCTATTTAGTGATGCATTTCCTGCTATGTCTGGGAATAAAAGAAGTGGACGAGTCCTTTTCTAAGTAGTTTCTAGGCTTTAACCAAAAATAGTTATGTTGGTTAAAAGAAAGAAAAAAATAATCCAATTTTGCATGGATGCCTTAAATAATCCTGTACTTAACATACAAACTGATAATTCTATTGTGTGGTAGATTACCACAAATGGTCCAATGGACAAATTTAGCTGGAGAGTTTGCAACATAGAGGAAAACCACCCCTTCCTTTTCCTTGATCCTTGAGGAAAGAGAAAGCTGAAATAAACAGAAATAAAAGGCAGCACCATGCAAGGCTTGACCTCTGCATTCCAGCTGGCTCCAGAGCTTTCTATATCTCCCCTCCTGGGTGTCAGTGCTGCCAGCTGTCCTCTGAAGCAGATGCTGTTCTGGACTCATATTAACTGCTAAGCAGTGTGATCTTCCTTCTGCTCCTGGCTATGCACTTACCATGAACCATCTCATGTAAAAAAATGTCAAACAGGCACTTACATCCCTTTGATCATGAGGTAAATTAGCTGAGACTATCCATCCTTTGGGGATGTAAGATCAAGAGAAAAAGCTTTTTTTTTTCCAGTGAAAACAAGCCTACAGCAAGACAGACAGTCTCCTAAGGAATTTCTTGGGAAGAAGGGAAGTGTCTTTACTAAATGGGTTATTTAGACCTAACTGGATTTCCAAGGTAGCTTTATTTATTTATTTCAAGACATATTTAATAATACTGTCAAGGTCCATGTTCCATTAGTTCTAATGTGAATGCTTCATAATAGAACAGGTGTCTCATTTTTAATGTATCCTCTGGTGATATTCAATATTTCATATGCTTGGACAATAAAACCTTAAAATTAATGGAGGGATGGGTGAAATGACTGCATTCCTTTTATTCTTGTCTATGATGTGTTTTTAATGATACTGCATATGGAGCAGTGCTTTGAGCTATACAGAGCTTTACCTACATGAAATAGAGGAGGTGACATCTCACACAGAGGTGGGCAAGAACTGACCTGCCAGGTCTGTTGGCTAACAGATGCAGTCCCCTGCTGCTTGCAAGGGTCAGTGAAGAGCCATCCCTCATGTTCTCAGAACTCAAATTCTGGGCTCTTTCGGCACGAGATGGAGGAAGTGCAAACACGTGTAGCCTTTGCTCATGTCTGTCTCCATACAGCCAGTTGGAGATGTCTTTGACAGTTATTGCTGATTATCTGCTGCAAGTCAGCAAAAACTGTGCAGTGTAAAACCCAGAACTATTCAGGTGTGAGAGAGGAAGGATTCCAGTTTATTCTCTTTCCTTACATATCTCACTTTTAATACTCTGTGGGGATGGGTTCTCTGCTGTACCACAGTGAACAGCTACTTTTCTGGAAGATGAATTGGATATACTTTCTTCTTCATTGGCTGATGCTGCAATGTTTAATACATTTGTTTGGTTGTAGTTTGAGGTGGTGTATGAGTACAGAGCTATTATCTTTAGGGGTAAGGTGACTGCAGGCAGGATGTGGCATGATTAGATACTTGTAAGCAGCACTGATGAGTAAAAATATAAACGTGGAGACAAGAGGCTCTTGAAGATAATGATCACAGAGGGTGGGATTTAAAGAGATGACCAAATAATACTGAAGAGCTATAAAGTACTTTTGACATTGCCAGTGACTGGAACTTGCTGCAATTATCAGTACATGAGACAACTGCAAACAGAACTTGCTGTCTGGCTCTTTAATATAACACCAGCTTATCCTCATTTACATGAAAAACATTGAGACTGAACAGAGCCTGAATCAGTATTTTTCAAAAGAGATCTGAGGATCTGTTGTCTGAAGGTAGAGAAGGCAACAGTTATTCATCCACATTCCCAGTGCAGTTACTGAAATATATTTCCATGTCCAGCCATACTTCCCATGTTAGTGCCCAGAGAACCAGTGTGCTTACTGTGTTCTTCAGCAGGAGAGCAGAGCTCTATGAATTATCAAGATAAATGACAAAAGGGTCAAGTTTTGGTTCACAGAGACTAAATTTTGACCTTCACAGAAACCATGTCATGCTGCTGCTTTCTTGTACCCATTACTGTACAACACCATAAAGCTGAGTCAAAGATTTAATGAAACTGGGAGGGGAAGCCGTAAAAATATTTGCAGTAAGTAGACAATAGAATGGAAGAAGAGTCTAAACAGAGATGGTTCCTGCCTTTTGTATGCTTGTATTCCCCTCTATTTTACTAACGTTTTTCTATTTAACCTCAAACAGATCATTTAGGAACTTCCAGACATTTATTGGTTTTATTCAAAAAGGGACAAATGGAAATCAATAGGCTGCAGGCAGGTCAGTTGAGCTCATTTGAAATCAGCTGGCTTCCACTGGAGCTTTATTAGTGCCTGTCTTGTTTTGTTAATACTTTAATTCTAAGGACTTTTGCCAAGAAGGACAAACATCTACATAAGCTCAATCTGAATAGATCCTGTGAATGTTTAGGCAGTTTGTGGCCAGTGATTTCATGGTCTAAATCAAGATCTGAAGAGCAGAGGAGACTCTTCATTCTGTTCCCATGTACACAGGATGGAATGGGAGGTGGATTATTAGTACCAGGAGTGCACTGTAACCATAAAGGAAGAACATGAATGCATCCAAGACCTTCTGGAGCTTTCCAAACAAATCCTTGAACTGCTTTCCATAATTGTCCAGACATCATTAAGGGCTTTAAGTGTCCACCTAACATGCTTTGTGAGCAGAACAAGTGAAATGTGCATTCATGCATGTTTGTGGTTAAGTGCAGAGGACTGTGAAGAATAGCCACACTCTTGCAGTAGCTCAAATAAACATGGTTTTAATCCTGTTTTGAGAGGAGGTAATGCTATAAAGATTCAAATTGGATTTCTCAAAAAATTTAAATGTATAAATACTGGGAATCTGTTCTTAAGATCCTTTGCTCAATGTCATAATCTTCAATATCACGGTAGGGAGGGAATATAGTACACAGACATCAAAGAGGCAGAATTGTGCTTGCAGCTATCAGTTCTTAAATAAAAAACCCAAAGGTAAAATTTAGAGCCAATAGGATTCTAACTCTCCAACTCTCTTCAATAATGCAGTCCAAACACCACACCAAATAAATATTTTAAGTCCTAATACTGATTTTGAAGGCAGATCATTTAAAAGGAATGTTCTGGCACCACATGTGCATTTGACTTGCATTCTTTAAAATTTAAAATAATTTTCCGTTTCTTGGAGATTACTTAACATAAGTTGTTACTTGTGATATATTTTCACAGAATCAAGCAGCAGTCCAGTCTCTCAGGAGAAAAAGAATCCATGTCACCTATTTGTCTACACAAGTCTTTATTAACAAAAAAACCCAAACTTAAACCCTGTGAGAAAGGAGATTAGCCCTACAGTGGTGCATGCTTGAGAACCTACTTATGGGAGTTTTGAAGATTTATCCACTATCTGTCATCAAAATAAAGTTTTTCTTTACTTCTAGTTTGTAGAAATATATCACAATAATGGTAGGGATCCAGAACAAGCTCATATGCTGTGATAAATGACAAGACTTCCATGGTGTTCAAAGCATTATCAGAATCTATTTCATACCTCATCTGTTATTGTAAGCATAAAATGTGCAAATGCTCCCCACTGCTGTAAATGTCAGCATGCTGGGGGCAAATGCTTTGATTTTCTATCAGCAAATAATGTTAAATTATATAGTGTTTAATCATGCTTAGTGAGAGTGATGAACTTTAAGGAATGAGTTTCCTTCCAATCATTCCATCTTCAGTTCTGAAAATCATTTATAAAATCCTGAAAATCATTTATAAAATCCTGAAAATAACTTCCACAGCCTGGAGGCTTTCTGATGGTTCAAGGCTGATGGCAGAGCACTAAAATGCAAACCATTTAGAAATAAACATTACTTTGATAGAGGAAATCAGGGATTTGAGCACATAATTTGCAAATAAATTTTCAAAATCAGACCTCTCTGAATTTCTGGCACCTCCAGGCAGTGAAATTTTCTGCATTTTTAGAAGAGTCCACATTATTTGGTAGGACACAGCCTAAAACCTGATGATTTCTAAATAAAGCAGTTGTCTTTTCCAGGCCAGAATATAAGTGGTTGGAAGGTGGGAGTGCTCCACTAAAGGTCTGGGGTTTTATACATGGGGAGAATCTCACCTACACTCCCCACCTGCTCATTCCAAAAGGAAAAGTGCAGGTAAAGACATGGAGGAGAGTTGTACAGGGGTTAAAAAATATAAAATTTCAAATAGCAAAGACATAGTGAAAGATAATAATGGTAGTATCTTAGCAACCAAAGAAACTTCAGGAAAAGCTGTACAGGGAAATCAGCTATAGCCCATCATAAGGCCTCTCTCTGGTTTACATTTGTTACGTGTTTCTGAAACTGGATTTTTAGTCATAGTATTTGAAAAAATAGAATTTTTTTATTGGAGGACTTTATCATCTTTGGTTTCTGCTGAGGGAAGATACAGTTTTATATTTGGATCAGTAATTTCTGATTTATTAGAGCAATTTCATTAGCATGTGCCTGCCTTGAAGGCAGATTAGAAGAGACAGCAGTGAAAGGAGGGGTTGGTGCTGTGCTGGATGGAAAACCCTGTGCCCTGTGGGGTCTGGTCTTTCAGTGGCACAGAGACAGGGCTGCATGTCCTGAGAATCAGGAAAGTTTGTGTCAGATCTTCACCTTTTTTTCCTGATTACAGTGGTTTCATCTCTGTAACTACAGTCTAGATTTCTGGGATTTCTGTGTCACACCGATATACTGAAAATGAGAGGGCTTTTTTTTTAATCATCTGAAATAAAGATACTTCTCTCATAGCAGAATTAATATGACATCAGTCTGTTTTCAAAGCATCTTTCCATTCAGCACTTTCAGCATAAAAATGCAGAAACCTCGAAGGAAAATGGAATTTGCAGAGTTAATCAAATATTAGAATAATTGATGCACATAAATGCCAGTACATTAAAGGTTCATATTCCCTTTGTTGCTCTTTGATTGTAGGAGTTTCAGCACCTATTGCATGCTATTATTTCTAGCATCATTAACCTTCATTATAATGACCACAAACATCAAAACTTGAAAACTATTTCATTGAAAGTATGTCCTTAAATATGTTCTATTTGTTACACATAATAATATTTTATTCTCATACTGGAAAGTTACAATTACCTAAGTAAAGGCAGAAAATAGGTTAAAGTGAAAACTTAACTTTTTTTGTTTGATAAAAAGCAGATATCCAACGTCATTTTGTGGGAAAACATCTGTTTTGCAATTCATTCAGATCTGCTTGCTGCTCAGTGATAAATGAAAATCTTTCTAAAGGTTGACAAGAAATAGGAAATTATCCAGAATCCCCTAAATGCTCACCTTCAAGAAATATGTTGTCTGCTTAATAGTCTTTATCTTGCTCTAATCAATACTCTGTCACAATGGAAAAGATTGTTTCAGTTCACAAAAGGGAAGCAGATAATTTATTGTAAAAACATTGTTACTGGCTTGTGTATAGTTCTTTCTTTGTTAAACCACTAATGGCTTAACTGTGCTAAATAATCAGGCTTTTGGGAAGAGGGAAATAAATAATTTTACTGAATTTCTGATAAAGAAACTGTACATAAGTAGGTTTTAACCATGTTTTGGTAAGACTTTAAGCTCTATGTATTGAAACCCTATGTCTGTCACCAACAGTAAGGTTTTATTGTCTTGCTATTTACTGAAAATTCATCTCTCTCCAGGGCCTTTTGTCTTGCTACCTGACTTGGAGCTGACTCAAGAGCAATTTTTAATTAGTATTTTGAGGTTAAGACGTCATTTGCTGCCCAGGCTGTCCTTATCCAGCCCCCTAAGGATGGTCTTCCCTCAGCACAGAGGTCCCAGGTCAGAAAGATGCAGGTGCCAGCAGCAAAATGGATAATTGTGCTGCTAAAACAGAAACAAAATATGCCTTGGCAAATGTCTTTTTCCAGAGCTATCCGTGCAACAAATGCTTTAGTAGTTTCTCCCTCTGCAACAGTGTTCAAACAAAACCAAAATACATGAATACCTTAAACCACCAAGCAAGGCTGCCTTGCAGGCTCACATCTCCCATCAGGGTCTGGCCCTGGGGTAAATAAATGACCTGCTTTGGGTTTCAGCAGTCACAGGTGCCACTCAGGGATTCTGACAGAGGAAAATATCTGCCAGGAAATGGGAGCATTCTCTCCATGGTTGACCTCCCAGGCTATAAGAGGAAATAATAATCCTTTCCTCTACATGGAACAAGTGATAAGTTGTAGTGGCTGGAATGCTGGGAGGAGTGGGGGATGCTGGGCAGAAAATATTTGTGGCAAATGTGGAGAGAATACGGATCAGATTTATCAGGAGAAATCCCTACTAATGTCTTTAACCTTATGAGAACTAAAAGGGGAAATTTTAAACAGTACTAATATCAGTAGTTAACACCTTGGACAATAAGCTGGAATTAGCCTCTTGTGCAAGTACAAACATTCATCAGCACAGTTTCATGTCCTCCCACTCTAGCAGCTGACACCCATGACATTCAAATTTCTTTAAGTCTTTCCAGACAATATTAACAAGACTGTAAATACTCAGATTGCACCTGTCCATTAGACTAAATTGACTAGTTTACTGTCTTTTGAAGAGTGATAAGCAACTGCTTTGGTTAATGGAGAAAATTTCTGGATTATAGCCTTTAAATCCATTCTGGGAGGTGGCTGAGGGCTGTCCTCTCTGGTTTGGAAACAATTGAATTAGACTGACTGCTAACAGGTGATGCTACATGAGAAGGTTTGTGTGATGGGATACCAGATGATGCCTCAATCCCTTTATTTGAACATTAAGGGAAAGACTGGCTGGAGAAGTAAATGGCAGAGAAAAGCACTGTGTTAGTACCTGGAGACCAGTTAACAACAGAGCATGAGCTGCTCAGTATTACTGAGATGGTCTTAATACAGAAGAAGAAATTTTTCATTTTAGGTAATTCTGAAATTCCACTCAGGGCAACAGGCAAGGTGAGCAAGAGGTGGCATTCAAACCAGCACACTCTCTTCCAGGGAGACTGTGAAGAGTCTTGTTTTTCAGGTTTTAAGTACTGAGCACTCAAAATGAGAATCTCAGCCCTGACGTGCAAGGTACCAAAGACCTTTTGCTTCTGAGAATATCTATGCAAAGCAATACCCAATAGTTGAAAGTTTGAATTGTAAAATAATGATAAGCATTTCCCCC
>VWZU01005952.1:503334-553260 GCA_013397095.1 Sterrhoptilus dennistouni
CCTTCCCCCCCCCCTTTTTTTTTTTTTTTTTTTTGTACTATACAGGTAGCATTTTTTATTTTGCTTTTGTTTTCAGCAGCAATGACTTTCTGCAGACACCTGCTGCACCTGCAAACACAAATTTTTACCTCCTCCCTTATGCTGGGAATGATCTCAAGGTTCCCAGAAAGGCAATCTTTACCAGGCAGTCAAGTGGGCAACAGTGCTACAAACAGTTTCCTCTTGGCCAGAAGCTGAATGCATTCATTCATGTATGTATGTGTATATATATAATGTATACATATTTATATATGAAGAATGGATTGAAGGATAATGGCTGGACATGGCAGCTTGCTATCCCCAGATAAGTGTGAGATAATGCCTGCTGAGCCCACAGTGTGTTTTCTCTGCACTCAGACTCAACCCTCCCAGTGGGTGGTGAGTGCCTGTGTCTTCTCCAGCCCCAGCTAAGGCAGGGGAGGGAAGATGAGGAAGAGAATTCAGAGGTGAGCACACAATGGCCATAAACAAGTAAAGAGTTCTCAAGTTTTGCATCTTGCTCCAGATATCAACAGGTTTCCCTTTCTAAGTCACTGTTCTTTGCAGCCCAGGTTTATGTGAACTTTTATTAAATGAGTTTCCATTTCCATTCCCCATCCACTTCTTTTCCTTTGCCTTCTTGCTTCTTCTTCTTGGATGTTTTCCTTTTGTTTCTTCTTTTTCAAGGAGATACATAGACATGACAAGCAAGAATGGAACAGAGCTGAGCTAATTAACAGCTGCTTTAAGCTATTATATTTACCCTGCACAGGAATATATCTTAATGCCAGTTTGGGTCACTGAAATGATGCTGGCCAAAGCTTTGAAAGCCCATTGATACTCTCTTTTCAAACTCACCATTTTGCTTCAGAGGAGTCCACTAAGAGACACTTCCTGGCTCCATAGGTCCCTGCCTGGAGGAAAATTTTTAGAAACACTTTTCTCACCAATTCCAGGTAAGTGAAACCACCTTGTGAACAGTCTGAGTCAGTGCAGCATGATTACTATTTCAAAACAGGGAAGAAATAAATCAGGAAACATTTGTTTAAAAGAAAAGTAAAAAAGGAAAGCAAAGAGAAAAATTAAAAGAACTTTTGCTCTTTTCCTCCTTTTCACTGTCATAAAGTTCTAGTATTACATATTATGGTTCCAGCTACTGGGAAGGAGCCAGAAAAAGCTATGCCCCTTCTGGTTAAGGTTAATATGGTTATATGTATATAGGGTTAATATGTGTATATTTTCAGCATTGACTCATCTGTCCTGGGTGCACAAGCACATAATGCACATACATATGTTGGTGTTACACAGACTGGGTTTGTGTGGGTTTACAAGTGCTCTGAGTGTGGAGGAGGTTGCACTTCAGCTCAGCTGTTTTGCATTTCAGTGCAGGCAGCAAAACAAGAATAAATGCAGTTCAGGTTCAAAGCTGTGAAAATTGTTACATTTTCTGGACCACTCTGTGTTGTTGCTCATGCAAATACATGAATGTGCTCTGATTTCCATGAAAGCAACATGGAAAGACTTGCATTGGCTTTATGAACTAAATCACAACTGGCAAAAATATAATCTGAACTTGCTTGCAGTTCAAAAAATATATACAATGATTTGCAGAAAGGAAAAAAGCCTCTGTCAAAATGAAAGCAGGATGTTTGGTTGAACACACTGCGTCAACACTACGAGGTCTCATTTGTTCAACAGACTGAGGTATGACAGTGTCACTTAGAAACTTTTGAAGGGTATTCAGACTTGCCTGTGCTGAACTACACAGAAAAGCCTGTATACATTAATTTACAAATTAATACTTTTTATAAATTTTCCAAAACCATCACATTTGAGATTAAAAAATTAACCCTGTACAGGAGGAAAGGAATCAAAAATAATTGTCCTGCTGGCAGTAATGCAGTGGGAGGAGTTGAACCACTAATCATGAAATGCTGTAACCCTGGGAAGTAAAGGTGGGTATTTCCAAATTCTCTCCTCTAAAAGGTGCTCACACACACCCAGAAGATTTATAGATGTATGCAGGCATGTATCTTTGTACATCACTTTAGATAAGTTCCATGTTTTTCCACTTATATTAACAAAGAGGACAGATCACATTTGTTAAGTTTTGTCCAAAGTATTTAATACTTCCTTGTATGTACAATTTCTTATTTTTCAGTAAGTCTATAATGAACTGCTCTGAGCATGAAGATCAAGGCATGGAGCACCATGGTGGGCTGTACTGTTAAAATCCACTAACTTCTCATGGCATTGGTGCTGCCCAGACTGATGGAGAAGATAAATCTCTTTGTGGAAGAGTACAGCCAAAATGAACAGGCATGGTGGTCAGGAAAACTTGGGCTGATTTTGGCTGATGGATCAGCTATGGTGAGGATCAAGTCAACCATCCAGTCTACAGTCTATGAACTTAAACTAGGAAAAGCCAGAATTATTAAAATTAATTCAGGCTTATAATAATTTTTAGTAGGGCATTTTGAGTAGTTCTACATGAAGCAGGTGGAGGCATTCCTCTGCACAGCTGATGGTAAAATGTGTCCCTTGCAATGATTTTCTAGGTTATATTTTAATTATTAAAAGCTTTCAGAGAAGAAAAAAAAGGGAAATTTCCTAAGAATTTTCACACTTGTAATGCACCAGGGCATTTGCTAAAAATAAGGGAACCAGAAATTGTAGAAAAAAACAGGAGTGGATGCACATTGCATTGCATTGTCTGGCTACTTGTGATTTCTGTTCACCCACACAGAGTCTGCAGGTGAATTAGCTGGTCCCAGCAGCTCACCCCTGCATCCTGCTTTTCTCTGGGTTTGTACTTGCAGCCATTTGTCACCCTCCAGGTCACACAGAGGGACTGCTCCAAGGTGGGGGAAAGAGAGGTGCTAATGGGATCTGCCTGCAGGCTTGTCTAAACAGGCTATTCCAGAATACAGCCAAGATGTCTACAATTATTTAAATCAAATTTGAGCCTGAAAAAGAGGAATAGGTTTGAGTGTGGGGGAAAGGAAAAAAAAAAAAAAAAGAGAGAGAGAGAAAGAAAGAAAGAAAAAAAACCCCACAAACTTAAATGGGAGAAAGAGTCTTGAGCTTCCAGTCAGTGTGGCTGAGGCACACATGGACATCCCTGCTCCCCAACCTCCAAGCCACAGACAGCTGTGTGCCAAGCCCGGCCAGCCCCAGCACTGCTGCAAATTCCCTCGTGTGGAGCCAATTTTCTGCCAGCAAACACCAGCCTGGGGACCAGGGGCCCCTGCCCTCACTGCCATTCACCCACCATCAGCTTCACCTGAAGGTCAGCCCTGCTGAATTCCCACACAGGTAATTGCAGAGAAAATAATTAGCTCATAGACATTTTCTTTTTCTTTTCAATAAATCTTGTTGTATCACAGATAGCTCTACTTTCCTCATTAATTTTGCTCTGGTTAAATGAAAGCTGATAAATTAGAGACTGCTGTAAGACCCACAGAAAATTAGGATATATAACATCCTTTTTTATTTATTTAGCTTCATATCAAAGTTGTTTCTTATCATTCTTGAGGTACATTGTGCTCAGGAAAAAATTGCATTTTCTATTCAACAAGGAGGAGCTGATTTTTTCTACTGCTGATTTTCTGCCTTTTTCTCAATTCGCACTCTACTATTGGGGGAAAAATAACAAGCCTAGCCGGAGCTGGAGGAACCCTTCCAGCTTTGCACATCACACCCTGCCGTTCCTCACACGATCCAAGTGGTCCATCTATTGGGCTCTGCCCGACAGAGCAAACACCTGAGTCAGAACACAATGATGTTTTTCTTTACGTAGCTGCTTGCTGATGTTGACAAATGGAGTGACAGCTGTGCCCTTTTTAGGGTGAGATCTGTGCAGAAAATAAAAGTCAAATAAATAACTGCCTTGGGTTTTTTTTCCCTCTCTCCTGCTCCTGCTCCTGCAGTCCCAGCTGCGTGAGGGAGTCCAGGGAAGCAGCCAGGCTGACTGGAGCTGCAGATGAGCCCCAGTTTCCCAAGTGCTGAATCCTGCTCCTGATGGTTTCTATCATGTCTTGAATTGCTTCCACTGCAAAATGGGCTTATTTTATATAAATTGTGATGGGAAGAGCGAGCAGAGACCTCTTCACACCCAAAACTGAGAGAAAATAAGAAAGAAGGAGAAGCAGGAGAGTAGCTGGAGACAGAGCTACCTCTGGGGAAACCCAGCAGGGCTGTAAGGTTTGATAGGATGTAGGGTTTGATAGATTTTGGCCTCTTCTAGATTTACACCAAGCAGTGCCAGGCACAGCAGGATGAAGAGCACTCAGCCACCTCTGTCTGACACTCACTGGAGAAGCTCAAGGCTCCTGCCACACTGGGTTTCTGCAGGAAGAATCCAGCAAAGCAGAACAGGAACCAGCAGAGAGCAGGGTTTGGGGTGCAACTGAAATGTCCCCTACCTGCTCTTCCCTGTGGCCACAGGCTGAGCAATCTCAGTCCTTTGCCCTGCTTCCCCCAGTCAAGCTGGAGACAGTGTGATGAGTGCACAAGAACTCTGTCAGTACCCTGATTTACTGCACAGCACAGAAATACCAAAACACCTTAGGAGAATCCACCTCAGACTTCACAGTCAGCAGAGTGGCTCCCCCAGAACCCACACTGCTTCTGGGGGAAGCAGAAGCACAAGTGAAGGTGTTTGCTCAAGGCTACTAGCCCAGTGGTTACTGGTGGTTGCAACCACTGCAAATTTCATGTCACAGCTGTCATTTTATGGCTCCATTTCACCCAGAGAGCAGCATGGGCAGCAGCATCTGGAGTCACACACAGAGGCATGAGGAGAGGCTGGGGCTGCTGCCCACACAAGGATTGTGATGCCAGCTGAGACCAAGGATGTGGCAGAAAGTGTAAATCACTGGGAGCAGGGGCAGCCTGACACAGCAGGGACACCTGTGTGCAGGCACACCTGGGAGGGCTCTGGCTGCACTGAAGGGCCTGGGCAGGTCTCTCACCTGGCAAAGTGCTGCAAATATGTAACCATTGAAATAACTGATCAGGACCTGACACAGTAAGTAGATAAGGGATTGCTGGAAGGCCCCAAGGTCCAGCTCCTGGGTAATGCTCTAACTGTGTGTGTTAATCTCAATTAGGCAGAAAGGTCCAGACTTCCTGTAATTGCAATCTTGGTGTTTGATATGTGAAAGGGAAAGGGACAAGTCAAGTAAATGTGTGGGTGACACAGCTGTGTGTGATAGCACAGAGCACACAGACACAAAAGTGCTTTTTGTTTTTTAATAAAAAGAGAGTATGTCATCAAAGCTCCTGCATCTGTCAATAATCTGCCTTCACTGGGTGCTGTGGTGCTGTTCCAGAAGCACCTGAGTCAGCAGAACAGGCCATGAAGGTCTCAGCAGTCTGGAAATTTTGGGGCATCATTCCAGCATTAAGCTGGGGAAGGCATGGTGTCTAACTGTGAAACCAGGGGAATGACAATGAACTAAGGGTGGGGAGAGGGACTGGGGCACAAGGTAGGTGGCAAATCAAACCTGAATTGCTGAGGAAGGAAGGAAAATGGAAGGGGAGAAGCCAGTTGTTTCTCAGCCCAAGATCCATAATACCAGGAATTTTTTTCCCAGTGCACAGAAATGAAACACCTTAGGAGATAAATACTTTCTGTATCTGTGAGTGTTTACATGTGCTTTGGGACATAAATGCAGCTAGAAATGGTACTAACATCACACTAATCAGTAGTGATTTTCAGTATGACTTTCTTATCCTGTTTCTTCTTCACACCTACTGGACTAAAAATGGCAGTTCACCTGCAGTTCAGATTGCATCAATACCTTTGGAAGTTATCAGGCTTATATAAAGGTTATGAACAAATTCAGTTCTCCTGTTGAACAAAAAGTAAAACAAATCCTTACATTTCCTTTTTTTTTTTTTTAATGACAACAAAACTGTGAACACAGGTAGGAAAATAATTGATGCATTTTAGAAACTGTCAGATGTGAAAAATACTGAAGGCTCAACAACAATATTAATGTTATCAAAAGTGTTAGACAGCAGATTTATGTAGCAGCACCTGCACAGTACAAGATATATATGACAGAAATTAAGAAAATCCTATGCAGACATCCCAATTTTTTTCCTTCTAGAATTAGTGCTGACACTCAGCAGCTGGCAGAGGGGATATGGGGCAGGTCCAGGTCCACCTGGACAGAGAGCCTGGTCAGCAGTAAGGACCCCCCAGGCAGTCCCACAGGGGTTCTGGGAGCAGAGCTGTCAGTGGCAAAAAAAAAGGGCAGAGTTATCTCATCCCAAAGACAAACGAGCTCCTACAGCCATGCTCCTTTGTGAATGTGAACATGAACACCCCAAGAAAAGTTCTGCTTTTTACCCAGTGTCTGTAACAGGCTTAATGAGCTGGGGGCACTCCTCAATGATCTATCTGTGCTGGCTGTGGTGCTATCTGTGGGTTTCAGTGAATTCTCTTTCCCTTTCCCTGCCCCTCAAGACTGCATCCTTTAACTTGAAGTATGTGGTATCCTGCTCTAGTCAGGTTCAGGGAAAAGGCACTTTGACCATCCAGCTGTTTATAAGCCCAGAGAAGAGTATCTACCATGTCAGTCTATAGATAAAGGACTGTGACAGAAAAACATACTTTTCTGTAATAGCCTGAGGTTTTCTCCTTTAATCAAAAGCAAAACAAAACCCTTGAAATGCATCAATTTCCCATTAGAACTGGAAATGTACTGACATCCTATAATATTGCCTTTACATTTTAGTGTTCCACTGACATTTCAGGAGTTAAAAATGAAAAATTAGCTTTCAAAAGGCAGGATCCTCTTGATTAGAAAAACTTGTTGAAATTGTAATGGAAAGATCAGAACAATTTCATTAGTCTTCATTAAATAAAATTAATATTATTTCTATTCCCTCAACATACAATCATCTATTACAATTATTAATATTGCAGATGTTTCTTTTGTCCCAGCATTTAACATATAAAGCTGCAAACCTTCTTGCATGAAAAACAACTTATGATCACTAGAATGACATGCAGTTCATCTTTTTAAAGTTCATTAATTTTCTGTAAATAGAGCAGAGTCACTTTGCATTGTTTACACTAATGGAGAGCTCAGAGCATTTTACCCTCTCACTACTTATCATTCATTTGGGTGATAATTTTTAAAAGCTTTTAAATTAAAATGGTAAAGATAGTTAGGGGAAAGATACAGCCTTTCAGAATGTTTCAAGCATGATAGATTATCCCAGCAAAAAAGATGTTTGTCATTTAAGAAATGTGCCAGAGACGGCTGCACCTCCAACAATCGCATTTCAAGGTATTTTTCAACCCCCCGCCTTGTTTTAGGCAGCTTGCCTACATCCATTGTGGAGCATTATTGAACCAGCCTCCTGCCTGTGTCCCCCCACAGGGGCTCACCTTGTTTAGTGAGACCTGACAGCACTGGGGTGATGGCTTCACCTGGAGCCTGGGCTGTGACAAGTGACCCAGCACAGCCTGGGGAGCCAGGAAAATGCCACCAGCATGCCATCACCACAGTGATGGTGGCAATTGGCCTCTTTCCTTCATCCTGTAGGGATGTGCAGAGGAGGCAGCTGGATGCAGAGTCAGCAGCCCCAGCTTGGCAGCTGAGTGCCCAAACCCCAAAGTCTCCCACCCTCTGAAGCTTTTCACATGCAAAATGCTCTGCTTTCTGGATCACCTTTGAAGTGGAGTGGCTTTAATTATTCAAGAACTGAAGTAAAGATGAAAAAGTAATTGGATTTTAATTGCTCTAATAATGGTAGGAAGCTTCACTGTGACAAATACTTAAAGGTTAAGACTGTTCATTAAAATGAAGCCTCTCATACAGCTTCTTTATATTTTTTGCCTCTCTTGCCTTACTCCATAAACAGTCACACCAGTGTGTGCCAGGTTTATTCCTAAATGCCTGAGATTGTTTGAACTGTCAGACATTGATATCTGCAAATTAGAGCTTTTTACAATAAGCAGTTTTAAGGTTGAGGGATTCTCTTCTAAGGTACCAATAGCAGAGTTCTCAGCTTGAAACATTTGCTTACACCAAGCATCCACAGGCTGGGCAATGACAGCCTTTAGAGAGAGGTGGCAGGTGACAGCTGCAGTGAGAGGCTGCAGGGCCAATGCTGTTACAGGGTGGGGAAATCACCTTGTCCAGCAGGCAGCTCCCACTGCCTGACAGAGCATGGCTGATGGTCTCTGCCGTGGAGAAGCTGGTGCTGGGTTTCTTTATGATGTACAACTGGCACAGTAAATCCCCAGGCTCTTGGAATGGTAGGGCAAGGCATTATGATTTGTTTTCCCCTCGCTGTTCTTTGTGTGTTCAGTAGGCTAATGTGCAGATGGAGACAAATCCATGGGAAACAACCTTGTCAGGCAGCTTTGGTGAAGAAGCTTCTAGTTCTGATCTAGGCTGGCATTAACTGCACTTTGGAAATTAGTGTGAAAGTGACTGTTTGGTACCTATGTGTCACCTTTGAATACCTCAGTCGATTGTTTGTGCTTCTGCACGAGGGAGTTTTCTGCTTTTGTTGCCATCCCTTTCACAACAGCAGCTTTGATTCCTCATACCATCTTCTACCACCAAACCTGAGCACCCCCCTGCACATCCTTTCTTCTGGGACTGCACACCTGGCAGGATCAAGTCAGACAGAATGAGCTCAGGGAAGGAAAAGATGCAAGTGGAGTATAGAGTGAGGCTTTGGTGTGCCAGCCACGAGCTGGAGCTGACCTAAGTGTGAGCTGAGCAATAAAGAAACCCTCACACTTTATCACCTTTTAAAGTACATGGAGGGATGTCAAAACAATTGCTTTCAGTGACTAATTTCAGGCAGTCATTAGCCTCAAACAGAGAGAATGACACATAAATACACAGGCAAGACTACTCTGAGCAGGAGAAAAGTTATCAAAACGATTTTTAAGAAACAATGTAATGTATGGGTGAAAGTGAACACCACTCTCCCTCTTTCTAATTTTCCTTTCAGTGGTTGTGCTGCTCAACATGAGTTCAGCAGTGAAGGAGTTTGTGCAGCATTTTCATAAGCAGTCCAAAGAGAAGTCCTGATGTTATAAATATATTATTATTTGGGGAGTCTATTTATAGTGGAACAATTAACAATCCAAACTACAAATCAGAATGCAAGCAAATTCTCCCATTTCCTGAACTAAGATACAAGGCAGAAGTTCAATTTGGGCGACAAGGAACCAAAAAGGAATAGTTTGTCTTCTGCCAGCAATCACTGCAGCCCCATGGGGGAGGTTTCCTCTTCCCACATCTCTGGAGAAATGCCCATGACATGGAGATGTCCCATTCCCAGGACTGCAGGAGTCTTCAGTGGCATGGTTCCTGCAGAGACAGGCAGCACAAAAACTGGTAATTTAAACCAAAGTGAGAATAAGACAGCTATTGGTTATGTCTCAGGAGACCCCTGCTCTGCTGCAAGCTGGCCAGACCCAATTGCCCTGGCAACAAAAAAACTCAGGAACTGTAAATCACAAATTGGACCCCTCAGGTGTCTGGGAGAGTTTCAGCCCTGGTGGTGCTGTTACACCTTGGTGCAAATCTGGAAGTGGGTCAGATGATGCTTATGGAGAAAAGCTTTTACAAAGTTAAAGGCAAGAATAAATATTATAGTCACTCTTCAGCCTCATGTAATTGGAATATTGCCATAGTTAGGGATGAATTGCAATTGGCATACAAAAGTAGGAAGATATTTCTGTAGTTCACATTTCCATGAATGAAAATTGTCTAATGAATTAGCATTTATTGCTGTGAGACAATTTTCCATTTCAGAGAAAGCCAAGTTTTGTGAACAAGGCTTTAAAAATAAAGTATTTTTCCTTTTTTGCAGAAATACTCTCAAATATTCCCTCCTTAAAAGATCCCCTATCTTTCCGGTATGCTACTGGGAAGTGTACAAAGCAAAGCAACTCAGAGTCCCCAGGCAGGTGCAAAGGAGAGCCCTTTATCCCAAAAACCAGGCCTTTTTCAGCAGTTAGCCAGTTATCGGTTGACAAGATTTTAAGGCACAACAAGGCCAAGCCAACCAACCACCCTGGCCCATGATGTGGACATGGAGCAGTCACACAGCACATCTCCCATCTCTCCCATCTCTCCCGTCTCTCCACCCCTATTCCAGCTGAGTCACTCTCCCATTGTTCCCTTCTACTCAGCCTAAGTAGCAGGTCTGACCCATGACTTTACAGGAGTAACAAGGCCTTTGTTTTATAAGGCTTTACCCATATGCAACAGGGGAGTCCTGCCCAGGGCAACCCCCTGATTCCTGTTGCAATAGAACTTTTTTTTTCCAGCCTTCTGACTTTTTTCTGAGCAGGGGAAACACTGAGGAAGACATTTGTGGGCATGTGAACAGGAACATATAGTTACCCTGAGGAAAGGGCTGCTGTGGGACCAGACCAGGAGGAAAAAAGGGCAGAAGCCATGCTGATAACTAAGCTGAGGAAACTGTTTTGTAGGGTCAGTGGTAAAAGACAGTCAAACTCGTTGCTGCCTTCGTGGAAAGATCCAGAAGTAATATGCATTTACAAGGAAATTTAACTGAGACTATGAAAATTTATTCCATGAGAGTTTTCCTTTCTTCCATGTTTGGGTTTTCTTTTTGGTTTCAGATAATGAAAATGATTATTCAGAGGGGAAAATAGGATTCTACAGACGCCACTGTGCAAACAGCAATTTTCAGAGGAGTAAAACATTATCAGCAGAGAACATAGAAATTCGATTTACAGACATGGAAATGTGACAGCAAGAGAATAGAGACAAGCCCTGAGGGGGTGAACCCACCACAGGTGGGCTGATGGTGCAGAGTCTCCTGTAGTGCTGAGCAGCTCCTGCAGGCCTTGGCAGAGGACACCGTGGTCTCTACCAGGTTTACCACGGCAAGGTTGAAATTAGCCTCAATTTCCCTTTGGTTAAAGAAAGCTTCCTTGAGGCTACCTAGCCTCTGCTAAAGCATAGTTCAAACGGCTCTATGTTACACCAATACTCTCTAAGTTCAGCTCAACCATCTTAAAGAGACATTTAAGTCTCCTTTTAGAACATTGTCACCTCATCAGTTTCCATTTCGAAGGCAGAGAGCCTTCCAAAAACCCAATTCCAATCTCAGCCTCGCTGGTGATCCTGCTCTAAAGCTCACACACCAGCCTGAGGCCACATGTCAGCCCACCCCCAGGCAATTTCAGTGTGACACTGGCACAGAAAGCAGAATCAAACTGCCAGTGGCCTCATTAAGCAGAGGGCACCTCGGCCCCCTGACCAGGAGAGCAGCACAAGGGCCCTCAACAGACCCAGGGCTGCCTGAGCCCCACTGCACCAGCACAGGAACCAGCAGAGAGCAAGAAGGTTCATTAGTTCATGCCTTGCCATTCCTAATGGATGTTACAGATATAGTCTTGAAGTCTTGCTTATCGGACAGGGTAAATTTATGGGTAGCATATGTTTTCCCAGCCAGCTGTGCCCAGGTGTGAACTGACAGAGCTCCTGTGAGTTGTGTCAAACTGGGAGAAGGCATTTAGAGCTCTAAGACTCATCCTCTCCTATTCAGACTGTCTTATTAATGGTAACAGGCATTTCTATGTGGGACTGGAGTGTGCTCTGTGTGTGCTTGTTTGCCTGTGCGTGCACACAGCTGTGGTTTCTTGTTGTTGTTGGAAACAGTCATGTTTGTGTCTCCCACATTCTCTTCCCTTCTGTTCCTTCTTTTGAAACCTGACCTCGGGCAGATCTGCTGATTCTGAGTCCATCCCATCCCACAGTGCTGCATCAGCCAGTCAGAGCACAGCTCCACTGTCTCTGCTCTGATCACCATCCTCCCAACCACAGGCACTCGCCTCGTTTAAACCATGGGAGGCACCTCACTGAACATAAAGAGATGCACCGGGGTTTGAAATTGGACAAATGTTGGCAAGAGCAGGCTTTTGCCCCATAGTCAGCACAGCCACGGAGGCAGACTGATACTATCTAAGATGTCACATTCACCAACAGAGCTGCACTCCAAAAGAGCAGAGTTTAGCCCCAGAAATTAGCAGCTCACTGTGATGAAACATTTGTCACACTTCTCAGTGACTGAGGAATTGTGGTTCCTTCTAAGTGAGTCAATAGTGCCCTGGACCCCTATTGTTGCACAAGGCAGGTGTCCCCTTCCCTTCACAGCGAGATTTGAAATCTAATGTCTTGTGCAGAATTGAAGAGGTGGAAGACCCAGACCTGAATGCTTCCAACAAAAGTTAACACCAAACCTGGGCAACACACCCAGAGGGGGGCTCTGTGGCATCCATGCAGAGGAGCTTGTTTGAGCCAGAAAACTGGACTCCAAAGCTGTTGAACCAGCTGGGAATATTGATGTGATTAACAATGATTTGATTTGGAAATCAATGGGAAGGAGGTTGTTTGCTTGCTTTGTCCAATTTAGTCCCTGAAATACTGGCTTCAATACAGGGAGAAATGCAGGCGAAGCAGGAAGGGGATTTTGGAGAGGGGTGGAGTGGGGTGTGTTTGTTATTTTGTCAGACATCCGTCTGGATCCTAGCCGGGAAAACTTGAGCATTCAATCAAATATTTTATGTGTGTCTATAATAATCTGAACAAAGGAACAGCTGACAGCCCATGATCATTTAAAGACAGAGCAATTTCTATTTAACAATCTTGGGACTGCGTTTTCCCTATCTACATGCAAGACTTCCCAATACTTATGTGGGGTTTGTTGCAGTTTAGCTGCTAATGAAATACTATTAATTTAGAGGAAAGCCAACACAAACACTAAGTCTTTAAGAGAAATATTAAGAAGCCATTCTCCTGGGTCACAGAGCAAACAGGTTGCATACACACAGCCATTAATTATTGCCAGGTGTAAGGTTTTGGGCTTATGTTTTAACCCAAGGAGGAGTGATAATTCATCACATATAGTTTGAATTAGAAGGAGAGAAGCATTTTTTAAACTTTAGTCACATTAAATTGTCTTCTTCACTTCAGCTCCAGGGAGCTGCTTCTGCCAATAACTCCTGGGAGCAATGCAAGAACCCCTGGATAAAAGTTTTGTCATGTGGCCTAAGAAACAAACTAACAAGCAATAGATAAATGATCTCTCTTGACATTATTATGTTTTTTTAAATGCATGAAAAGTTCAGTGATGATATCCCAGACTCCATATAAAGTTCTCATACTGACATATTACTTTTCTTAAGTAGCCACTTGCTCCATGGAAACCACTATAAAGTACCACACAAGGAAGAGCAGTAAGTGTCACACCAGAGGGAAAAGCTTGTCATCTTAGTATTACCCTTGGGAAACAGAACCTCCTTAAAATCAGCAGCTTTGTCTGTTATGATGAAATTATTTCATTATTCACTGTGGGAAAATGAGGTTTTTCCAACCCTCCACCATCCAACAGCTTACTCAAACTCCCACAAAATGCTTGGTCTCTGCATTAAATTGTTTTGGAGCTGTACGACTCTCCCTGGCTTGAACAAGTTTAGATGGCTCAGGCTCAGACTTCTGTAAGTGAGGGAAACCCATGGAATACAGGAGCAGGACAGCCCTGCCTGTGTGCAGATCCCTCCCACAGCCACAGTGGGCACTGGCTGACAGGGCTGCAGGGCAGGGACCAGGAGCTCTGGCCACACAGACAGAGCTGGCTGCTGATTCTCACCCTCACAGTCCCTAAGGCTGTACACCTCTTTGGGTACAAATGCAGGTGCTGGAGGATGGGTGAGTTCTGCTGGGCAGAAAGCTGAGAAGTGGCTTATCAGTGAGTGCCCATGTCTGATTGGAGTCCCTGACAACCCTGGATACCCTCTGGTGACACTGCTCACAAATATCCCTTTGCCACCCTTAGGACCATCTTCTCCATAGAAGTTGTTCTCTTATAAGACTAAAATTTCTACCTTCTCAGAAAGATGTCATCTTTCTGATCCAGTTCCTGACCTGATAGGAAGAAAGCACCTCCTTTTGAGAAAGGAAATCACTTCTGCAATATTTTCACCACAGTTTCAGTATGTCTGTGTACGCCTGGACTCCTTTGACAGAAGAGTTTCATCAGCTGAAGGTGCTTCAGTTCCTTTGAGCAGTGGGACCTCTGCAGCCCTGCTTTCTGTGCCAAGACATGTTTCCCCTTCAAAGAGTTCAGGAAAATTGAAGTAGCTATGGACCAAAAGAAGTGTTAAAATATCAGCTTATAGAAGATGGTCTGCTGGATAGAGCAGATTAACACATTCTGCATACAAAAAGCACTGAATGGAAACTGTATTTGGACACTAGACAATACTAATATAACGTAGAGAAAAGTAGGAGAAGAGTCCTGCAGTGAAAAATGTCATCAGTAGTGAGGCTCAGCCCAGACTGCAGCAGTTGCCAGGTGAAAATGATCAGAGCAGTTTGGGCTGTGGTCACCTTACACTTTGGAAGCTTTTCACTGACCTTTTTTCTGCAGCTGAATTTCTCATGCATTAGACAATTTAAGTAGTGATTCAATTCACTGCAATCTCCTCCTGAGTCATTACTGGAGCAACACCTATACAAAGGTAAAACATTTTAAACAAATAGCTCTACCTTGCCTGAGATGGGTTGCAAACCCCAGTTGGTCACAACTAGACATTCAGACAAAAGGGATTTCAATTCTCGCAAGTGAGATCCATTTACATCCACTGATGCATTTTATTTCAGTAATTCAGTGCTATCTTTCAGCCTCTTTGTGAAAGTATTCAGTGAGACTCTACCTTTTTATCATGTATCTGTAGTATTTACTCAGATTAAAAAGACCTTGATGATCTGGAGAGCAGCCATAGCTTTCCAGATGAAAAAACAAATAGCTTTACCATTAAAATTACTTACTAATTTGAGCAGTTCTTCAGTAATAGCAGAAGAGGAGACTACTCTCTCTTCCTTGTGTGAAGAAGCAGTTTTGGTGCTTCTGTGCATTGTGGAAAGGCAGCTCTACCCACAGGAGGGCAGTGCTAGATCAACTGTTTCTATTTCTGTAATACACTCTCCCAGCACAGCACCCGAAGAGCTGCCTCTTTCTCTTTTATACCGTCATTGTGTCTGGAGAGTGGCAGACACAGGGCCAGCCCTCACAGCACTCCGTGGTGACAGGGTCTTTCACTCTGTGTCCAGCCCAAGCCAGATAAAAGCTTTCCTTAGCTGCAGTGCTGCCCCAAAAATCTGCACTCGTAGGGATGCTCAGCACTGGGTCAGGGTTCAGCCCTGGAGACAATTGGCTCAGTATTAAGCCCAGCAGCCATCTAGACTTCTACCCTTAATTCCAACACCATTACAGACTAATACCACCACTGTCTGTAGAGCAATAGCTGAGCCAAACCCAAACTGCGTGTGTGTGAGACAGACACACAGACTTGGCTTGCCTAATATTAATATTTCTGCCCTGTTGTTCATATCGAAATCAGCAGTGTTGACAAAAAGCAAGTCATGCATTTTGATGAATCTGAAGAGTTGTGTTTGGCTCCCCAAGCAGCTCTACAGGCAGCTTCACAAAAGGGGCTGACATGCTCCTGCACACCAGGAGTCTTCGGGGAAGGGGGAAGGAGATGAAGCAAATGTTTCTCAGGTTCAGCTCAGCAATCTTCTGTGCAAACAAATAATTCCTGAAGCAAAGGCAACCACAGAGCTATTTTGACTAAATAAGCCTGGGATCACAGAATCTTTCTTCTTGCTGAGTTCTAGAAAGGAATGGGAAAAATGCCCAGTGCCAGTTGGTGAAAGTAACCATTTTGAGAACACCCCTTTTTGACTTTACCCCTTGTTCCACTACACCCGTAAATTCTTTGCTAAATTTAGTATTTTTAAAGTAAAATCATGAAAACATAGAATGGTTTGTGTTGAAAAGGACCTTAAAGATCATCCAGTTCTAAACCCCTGCCATGTGCAGGGACACCTTCCACTATCCCAGGTTGCTCCAAGCCCCATCCAGCCTGACCTTGAACACTTCCAGGGATGGGGCAGCCACAGCTTCTCAGGGCAACCTGTGCCAGGGCCTCACCACCCTCACAGGGAGAAATTTCTTCCTAACATCTAATCTAAACCTACTCTCTTTCAGACTAAAGTCATCCCCCTTTTTCTATCACTCCATGCCCTTGTCCTAAGTCTCTCTCTAACTCCCTTGAAGCCCTTTTAGGTACTGAAAAGTGATCTAAGGTCTCCCTGGAGCCTTCTCTTCTCCAGGTTGCACATCCCCAGCTTTCCCAACCTGTCTCCATAGCAGAGGTTCTCCAGGCCTTGGAGCATCTTTGTGGCCTCCTCTAAGCCCAGTAAGTCCAAGTCCTTCTTATGATGGGGACCCCAGAGATGGGTACGGGATGCCAGGTGGGGTGTCACAAAAATGGAGCAAAGGGGCAGAATTCCCCCTCATCTGCTGGCCACTGTGCTTGTGATGCAGCCCAGGACATATTTGGCTTTCTGGACTCTAAGTGAACATTGCTGGGACATGTTAGGCTCATCAAACCACACTTCCCTGTCTTTCACCTCAGCTCTCAATCCATCTTTCACTGAGCCTGTGTTTATGCTTGGGATTTCTCTGACCTACATGCAGGACCTTCCACTTGGCCCTGATGAAGTCCATGAGGTTCTCACAGCACCTGTCCACCCTGCCCAGGTCCCTCTGGCTGGCACCCCTTCCCTCCAGGTTGTGCACAGCTCCACACAGCTCAGAGACCTGCTGAGGGTGCCCTCAATCCCACTGCTCGTGTTCCTATCAAAGCTGTGAAACAGCACCAAGGTCCAGACAGGCTCCTGAGGATGCTACACTATCACAGCTTCAGAGCTGTTCACCGGCCAGCTGGCTCTGGCCAGGTATGATGGAGGTTTGGGCAGGTCTGGACCCCAGGCTGGAGCGTGGTCAGCGGTGTGGAAGAAAGAGTGGACACTTGCTTGGGTTTGACCAGGCTTTATTCCTGTCCTGGGAGCTGCCACGTGCAAGTGCAAGCTCTGGGCTTCCCTTAAAAACCCGGGGGGCGTCCCCCAGGAGGGGAGAACCCAGAGCCAACCCCAGGGGAGGGAGGGGTGACCCAGAACAGGGGAACTTGACAGAACAAAGGAAAAAGGTGTTGCCCCCTCACCCCAACCGAATCCCAGGGCTTTCTTCTCAGAAGCTGCCAGAGCTAACAAGGTGATTGACAGGGTCCCGCAGGGAAAAAAACATCAGGGGGTTTGGGGATGGGGGTGTTAGGAATAAACCATTTTAAACAGATAACAAAACATAACAAAAACCATACAGAACTTCAGAAAACTCAAACGCACATCACACCACCACACCTCCTTCAAAATTTCTAATATTGGAATTACTGGCAGAGATGTCTGTTTCCCATCCCCCAGAAAGCTGGGCAGACCATCGGCAGCCTGTCCCCCTGGATGTCCCCTGTCCCCGCTGTCCCTTGTCCTGTAGAAAGCAGGAGGTTGATCAACCCGGGATCGCATTCCCGGAGCGCAGGGATCGCTTTGCCGCGACTCTCCTGCCCTCTCCTGGGCTAAGGGAGCCCAGCACCGGCCCTGTACTCCGGGAGCCGAGGAAAATCCCCGAAAATCCCCGAGAATCCCATCCCGGCAGGCTCTGCCCGCTCCCCGCACGCCGGGACACGGCAGCGACACCGCCCAGATGGAAACACACACACGGGGCTGCAGAGGCTCCTATAAACATTTGGTTTGCTCCACTAAATATGCACGTTTTCAGGCTCTCTTGAAGAGCATGCAGCAGAGAACTTGGCTTTATCACAAGATTTCTCAGACCTCAGACCGGGTTTATGTGAGATGGTTTTATTTAGCAGAAGCTCAGAGAACTCGCGGGGTTTTAGTCCCTTTTCCCTGCGGGTGTGAGCTGCAAGATTAAGGGAAAAATCAGTCAAGGAAAGTAAAACCAAACGGTGGAAAGACCAGAGCTTGTCATATTTCTAACTAGGGAGGAGTAGTGAAACATTAAACACTCACTGAGAAACGTGCAGAGATTTCAAAGTTACCAGAGCACCAGATTCACCTCTCCTGGAGAGACCCTATGAAGTGATAGAGTGTAGTGGGGCTTCAAATTCTTAATCTATTTAATTAGGTATGTTGGAAACGTCACGCTATATCTGAATAAAGGCAGCCAGATGGGTAACAGACAGACTTTTAAATGCTCCTAGAAATATTTGCACATCTTTTCAGAGTGGGATAGCCTGCAGGAGCCAGTCCTGGCAGCTCCACCACCCCAGCAGTGCAACAGGAGGAGTAACCTGAGCAGCCACAAGCCACTCTGGCAGCAACAGCAACACTGAGGACTTGGAACAATCCAATGGTTCCTTCCAACCTTGCTTTTGAAAACAGCTTTCATAAATTGTAGCTCATATTAACCCCTTCCAATTTTGAAATGTTGTTAGAATGTGTTTCTGTGTTTTGAGTAGTTGGGGGAAGTTGGGTTTTTTTCAGTGGGAAACCATAGAACAAACCAAACATTGCTGGTTCTTTTCCAAACTGCATTTTTCTTTCCATTATAATTTTGTAGCTAAATGCACTGACCTGCTCAAAAGAGTTAGATCTACTTATCTCTTCTTGTCTTAAAAAGTGACTGAGAAAATTCCAAGGAAAATGAAACCCAAACTAAAGTCTATTGCCATCTTCAAGTTAATTTATATAAGGCACAAATCCTCCTGAAGCAGATTAACACAAAATCATTCCCCATCTTTGGCCTGCTAATTGTGTTCCATTTTTCCTACTACTGAAAGAAGCCAATTTGATTTTAAAAACAACAAGCAAAACAGAAAAGCATAACTAGGCGTGCTGGAGCTTCTAACACAGCTTCTTGGCTGCCTCTGTGCAAACTGTAGATAATATTTCTTCTTCAGCTTTGGCTCGTGGTCTGACTGCTCTGCACAATGTCCCAAAGTAGATGGTGCTAATGCTATTTTAGTCCACAGTTTGGCACTGATCTGCCATACTCACAGCACCTGGATAACAACACACTGAAGGCCTGTGTGTCTACATACTGCTTGTGGCACTTCCCAAAAAAGGCAGAAGAGCTTTAATCTCCAGACTGACCAAGTGGTTCTATTCATAAAATCAGTGGAGGAGAGGCAGATGTGACTGGACGATGTCTCTGCAGCCCTGTCACTCCAGCCTCTTCCATGCTGTGCTGGCTTATAAAGGACTTTATTGGCACTATGTGGCCTCAGCTCTCAGCTTTCCTAAACTATCACCTCTGTGCCAAAAGAATGCAGGGCTGCCCCTGCCACATATCCTTTGATGTGTGGCATGGATTTCCATGACAAGAAAATTTTACAACATAAAGCTGCTCAAGCTTAGATCCAACTCTGAACCCAAGCCCTGCATCTTCTTGATTCTCTCTTAATAGCTTTAATCACATAGCATGGGCTAGACTAGAGGACTCCTTAAGATCCCACACAGTCTTATTTTCTTTGGTCCTTCTAATTTCTTATTATATCAGAAACTTCCCACTCCAATATAGAATTCCAGGTCTTTTGGCAGCTTTTTCCGAGTTCCATTAGAGCTTCACAACACTAAATAAAGTGTAGTTGGTTTGGTGCAGTCTGCAAAGTTCCATAATTTAATTTATTCATCTTTGCAGTAGTGCAATTCCCCTTGTAGAGCCCTGTCTAAGGCAGATATTCTTATCTGTCCCTGTACTGCCTCATCTGATTACACAATAGACAAGGCAGATGGATCCAGCATTGGCAGTCCAGAGGAGAGTGGAGACAATTCCAGTCCTCCAAAACACAGAATGGGAGGGTGACAGGTTGTAGAATGTTCCACATCCTTTGCCTGTTTCCTCTCAGATGTACTGAGAGATATGTGATCAATTCAAGAATAAAGAAACACAAAAATCCTCTTTGAATACCTTGGAAACACCTCCTCATTATAACCTACTGTGAGGCAGTTCCAAAGTGAACATTTCACCCCATGAGTCAAGAGTAATCAGACAAAAGGTGCCAAAGCTCAGTTATACAAACCTGTGGCACCTGAGGAAAGTGTCTGCCCACATCTTAGACATCTTCCAGTGCAAACCAGTGGCTTCAAACCTGTCCAGAAAAAGGAAAAACAAACAAAAAGTCGAGAGTGATGGGGCAGTCAGTCACCTACAGCAGACAAAAATCCTGTTAATAGGAGCAAACTTCTCTGCTGCAGCACTAGCAAAAATCCCTAGCTGTTACAGCAGTAATTATATAAATCCCTTTGATGCATTTGTGTCAAAACCATTGATCAAGAAACAGTATTAATTAGACCTAATCCACACTTTGGAGGCACCAGAAGGTATCAGCTTGGCTCGAGGGGTTTAGGGCAGCAGACTGTATGTTTCAGCAAGGCTTCCTTAATTTTGTCCTCATGATTTTGAAGGTGTAAAGGCAGAGAGAAAAGGAAGAGGGAAGAAAACAACCAAAAAATTAGCAGATTTGCAAATTTAACCTTTCCAAGGTGAGTTTTGTGGCAGGTTAAATACTACTGGGGCTGTGCCTTGGCAAACTGAGTACCCTGTGAATGTTTGTGCCTTTGAGAAAGAACACAAATATCATGGAGGTACCAAATAACCCAACTACAAGCACATCTATTTGTTCCTCTTGGAGCAAACACCAGGTAATGAATGGGCAACTGAACCCCCTGAGTTCTTTACTGCAGGAAGGTGAAGTCTGAGATCCTTGGCACTGCTCCAGCCCTGTGCCAGCACAACTGGTTGCCCTGTCCCTCCAGTGAAAACCAGGGGCTGCAAGACAGAGTGGGAGGCAGGCACAGACAGGAGGGAAGGGCTGGCACTTACAAAGTGCTCCAGGTTTTAAGCTCTGAAGAGTTAAAGCAACCAGAAGAATCTTAAACAAAAACAAAACAAAACAAACAAAACAAAACAAAAACCTCTAAGCAGCAGCCCTTACAACAACAATGCATTTCCAAAATTAATGAGATTTTGATAACCCCTCTCCCTTTAAAAATGGAATATTTCAATTTTAAAATGTACAAAGACTAAAATCTTCATAAATATCCCATTAAGAAACTTCTGATGCTGTTTTAGATTTTCCATTGAAATACAGTGCATGGAGGTTGCCATAGCTACAAGCAAATTTTTTTAAATAACTGTTTTTCGTCAGAGCAGCTGCAGTATCCTACAGGAATGAAGATGAAGTGAGGGAGCTGGAAGGAGTCTGACCAAATTCAAGTTCCCAATCAAATGACTCCACGATTTTCATAAACAAAGTTTAGAAACTTTTAATGTGGGTTCTGGTTTTTAGAGAAAATACCACTCTTTGTTATTTGACAGGACCCCAGGAAATGGTGTCAGCAGTGCTGGAGATCTCAGTCAAGAGAGGAGCTTTGTTTTCATGCTGGAAAACATAAAAATTTCCACTGCTAAGCCCCAGCCTGGTACAAGTCCCCAGGCACCAAGGAATGTGCCACAGCCTCAGCTTTCTATGAAGGGCTTTCTGAATGAACTGCTTGACTGGCAGCAGTAGGCTTAAAAAATGCCCCAAGAGCCACAGATTTTTGTACCTAGGAAAAGCTCTTCCTTGCCTGAGCTTTGTCTGCAACATTCCTCTCCACATTGGCAGTAAGTGATCAGAAAGTGGAAAAAATAATGGCTACCAGAAAGACAACCTAATAAATATCTTTTATAATGTAAGTTATTAAAATTTCTCTTTGCCAGCATGAAAACAGGCTAACACAACAGAGTGAGGAAGGGATGCCAATGAACAGAACTCTGTACTGGTGTGCATGTATCCTGTCCAAGGGTCAGACCTCCCTGTATACCTTTAGGCATTAACTTTTCTGATTGCAGGGGTTTTTTCAAGGAAAGAAACAGAAGATAAAGCACAACCTGCTGTATGTTTGGGCTGCCAGAAAAACAGATTGTGAGTCATTGCAAACCACTGATCTTAGTCAGCATATTGTGACTCCATAGCTTTTCAGCCCTGCTGTTCCTTCCCTAGGGCAGGTGAGAGGCTTGTCAAAGCTGTAGAGACACACTCACACTCACAGTGAAGTGCTGCTTCTCTCAACTGTGCAGACATCAGGATTACTGAACCTGACATAAACTCATCATTTCCCTGGAAGGAAAAAGAGATGCTAGCCAAAAAGATGAGCCACAGTCTGCAGGAGCTTCCCTGTCCTGGAGTACCAAAGAGCAGGCAGTGCAGAGCCATCTCCAGAGCAGTGCAGTGCACAGGCACTGTTTGGAGGTGCCTGAAATGATGCACTGAGAACATCTCCCTGCAGCCTCTCCTCAGCATCCACCAGGCAAAGCACACACAGGGGAAGGAAGAAATAAGTAAGAAATGAAGGTAAGGCTTAAGAAGAGGATGGTGGGTGGGAGGCAGCAAAAGGGAACAGTGGGCAATGCCACAAGGCATCCTCTCCCCTTACCTGCAAAGTGAAACATAACAGACCAGCTACTGCTGCAGCTCCTCTCTGTTTGTTCCCATTTTGCTTTTGAAGCAGCTCATCAGGCCCTCCAGCATGGGAAGTTTGCTTTTTTCCACCAGATTCAAGCCTTATCTTGAAGCAAGGAGAAGAGAATCTTGGGGAATGAGCTAAAAAAAGGAATTTTATTTTTTTTTTTAAATATGGGGAGAGATAATACACAAGACACAGGAGAGAAAAGCAAAAAAAAAAAAAAAACAAACCACCAAAAGAGATATGCCCTGAGAGAGGCAGGGAGGGATCAAGGACCAAAAAGTGGGGACAGAATATCAGTCAAGGGAGGGGAAGGCAGCAAACCACACAAGCAGTGTGGTGACACTGGGGCACGCTCCTACAAGAAGAAGAAGTATGTAGGTGTTTGTCCTCATTTGTTTGTTGTGAATAGTTAGCAGAAAACCACAAGTCAAAAGTAAAAAGCATGCAAGAGAATTCAGGGCTTCTCCATTTTAAGTGTTTGGTCTCTCAGGTTGTTCATCTGCAAAATGTAGGTAGCCCTGCTGGTCTGCCAGAGCTGTGCCAGGGGGATTCAGTTCATTGATTTATTCAGAACAAAATAAAGAGAGTGAGATCTGTGAATAAGCACCAGAAGGTGCCATAGATCAGCTTAAAAGAGACATGGAGAGAGTGTATCTTTTTAGGAAAAGCTTTACTTGTGCCAAAAAGTAGCTTTTAATCTGTACCAGCACTAAAAAAATCAGGTGAAGTCACCTGAATTCCTCTGTATTGAAAAATAAAGTGAAAAATCAGAGTTTCACTTTGGAATGAAATATTTGGGACACTCCAAAAAATCCTCCAGAAGAGATGTAGTCATCAGAGTTGTGATGCTTCAACTTCTGGTGGTTGTGCACGGAGCTGGTAGATTCAGTAAAGATTTAGATCCATTAATACACCCTGATGTGTTGTACATCTGACAGAAACATAGTCATTTTATCTTCAGGACTGTGACCCTGCATTGCTTCTGTGTGCAGCCTGGGGGCTGTGAGATCCAGGCTGGGCCCTCCTGAGGCTGCCCCAGTTAAAGTGAAGCAGAATAAACAGGTATTTTGTGAGGCAGCAAAATGAGACAGGCAGAAGGTTACATTGGTTTGAAACCGCACACTAAAAATATTTTCTGTTCTGCTGGAAAGGCACAGCACTGTCAGTAGGACAGCCTAGGACTTGAAAAGTTATCTGGTTTAAATATATATCAAGAATATCCCAAAAGAAGATGCCTTGTCATGAAGGGCAAGCAAACCTCAAAGGCAGCTCCAGCAGCCTGGGCCTGAGGAGGAGCACACTGAATGGTTAGTCACTGCGGGGCTGCAAGGCAGGCTTGCATCTGCTTTCAAAACAGCTCTGTACCTGTTCATTTTCATCTGTTCTCTCACTGAGCAGCAACTGTAGAGAGCACAGAAACATGCAGGCAGTTGTGAGAGGAAAAAGGCTTGAGAATAATGAACTCTGAGAACAGCTTTTCCCTTCACCATTCTCCACATGAACGCTATAATCAGAACATACACTTGCTCAGGACACAAATACCATCCAATTTTTCATTATACACAGGCTATGAGACAGTTTTTCTACATGAAAGGCCATCATTCATGGAGAGCTGGAGCCCAAAGCTAGGCAGAGGTTTCCTGACTCTCACCTGAACACAGCCAGTTCCCTGCACTTGGGAAGGTTCAGCACCATGCAGACGTGGCCAGCACGATTTTGGTAGTGACATCTCATTTGCAGTTTGCCAAAGGCTTGGTGACCTGGTGTGTGAGTTTGTAGGGGGTGAAGAACCACACTCTGGGGGTACACACACAGCTGTGGCCCACCCAGGGTACCCCCTGGCCCCTCCAGTGAGTACAATCACAAGCACCAGCCACCACCAGAGTAACAACAGCCCTGTATGTGCTCCCTGCCTACACAACAGTGATTCCTTCACCTCCCTGTGTTTTAACTCCTTAAGCTTAGTTTGAGACAACATCAATAGTGGTATTATTAGTTCATGACTTACTGTAGGCTTTTGAGGAAAAAAAAAAGGCATTACTTACAGCATATTTTTGTTTTGTCATATAGATGGGACTGCGAAGACTTCTGTACTCCCTCATTTAATCCTCGTTACCACCATGCCCACATCAGTTTCTCTGCTGCATCTCTGCCCAGAGGCTGAGCTTCACAGTGAAGGAAGAGGATGAAGTTTTGCACCTTCAGGCATCTAATATCCACCAAGCTGCCTGTATCAGATATACTGTAAATTGTTCCATTTGTCTCTCTTCCTTTAAAGATTCTGCCAACTCTGACCTCAAATTTCATTTCCTCTTCCTGACAGGGATAATAAAGGAAAATAAAAGGCAAAATTTCAGTACAATCCTTTGCTCTGTTTCTCCATCTTGTTTAATGGATATTCCCACAGCAGGAGCTGGTGGAACTAGCAAGCTCTTTCACAAACTGTAATTTCTAAACTGATGAGCACAATGCATCTCAGACAGCCACAACTGAAACTCTTCAACCCCCAGGATAAAAATTTATATGAAAAGTATATCAGTATGAAGCTACACTTGTATCCACAGGCAACAGTGATAACATCTGATTTTTTTTGTATAAACACATATCCAGAATGAAAGGCACATGGCCATTTTAAGCTACTTAGCTGAACGTGCTCTTCCTGCACCTGTGGGATTTTAGCATTTCTATTCTTTTAAGAGCTTTGTAACACAGGGATAAGATCAGTGTATGATCCACTTTACTGAGTTGGAAAAATGTAATTTAGGTGTTATTATTGCAGGAAAGAGGTGGAAAGCTCGTTGGTAATCATAACTCTTTGCATGCTTAAAGACAACAATTACTTTTCCTGATCAGTGAATGAAAAAATTTAACATAGGTTCTCCAAGAAAAAAACCAGCAACCTGTGACTTGAATTAATTCCCCTACAGAGGGATGTTTGTGCTACCAAGCCCTCAAATGGCACTTGCGTTGCCATCACTAATTACACTGGAAACTCCCTAAACCAAACTTTGGGTGCACATCACTAACCTCAGGAAAGGAAATCTGTGTTTATATAAGTGGGCTGGTTGGCTGGTGCAAATAAACAATCTTTATGGTCACAGCTTCTATCAAAAACGGGTATTTGGCATAAGACAAAGCAAATGAAGCAGTAAGTGCCCAGCAGTGGTACCAAGAGAGCAGGGGATTATCAGCTGGCAAATTTAGTGTTCAGCCCAAGGGAGGTGCAGGTTTTCCATGGTCTAAAGGAGCTCACCACAGGTGTCCATAGGAGAATTGTACCACTCAGCAGTGTTTGGGAACCACCATCCAACCAACAATATCTCAGGAATTTATATGTCACCTTGATAACAATGAGAGGAAAGAACCAAGCTAATCAAACAGTGAGTAGCAACACAGAGCCTTTGAGCTCAGAAGAGCTTCAATCACTACACAGCTGTTTATCATGAGAGAGCCAGGCCTCTGCAGTGACCCCTCCCTGCTGAAATGATTCACATCAGTCATGCTTCCTCTCCTGCTTGCTGCTATCACCATCCAGAGGAGGCAGCGAATGATCAAGTGCTTCTTTCATCTCCTGTGTGTGAAGACAGAAATATCCAAGCTGAAGAACTGAGCCCCATGGGTCTGACAGCAGATTCAATTACAACCCATGGAATTCAGTTCTCAAAGCTGAGAATAAATGACATTCATTTTCAGGCTGTCCCAGCACACGGCAGTATCTCATACTCCTGCTGCCTCTCTCCAGTTGCCTGGCCTTCTTCCAGGAGCTGTAAAACAAGAGTGAAAACTTCACTGCAGCCAAATCAGCTGTACCCAGACTGTAGGTCAGAAGCAGAATAATGGCTCCAGGATATATGTTTTGGAAAATGAGCTATTTTATATATTCCTTTGACACCAGAAGTGGCCACACACGGGCACAATGTGCCCTAACACGTTGCAGAATTACTAGTAACAAAAAAACCCCAAAAAGTATAGCCAAAGAATATAACAGTAAAACATTTCTCACTTTTCTGGAAGCTTCTGGGAATTTCAACGAGGTGAGTTATAAATTTACTTCTTTGTTTTTTTTTTTTTGTTTTTTTGTTTTTTGGTGTTTTTTTTGTTTTTTTTGTTTGTTTGTTTGTTTGTTTTGGGTTTTTTTTTTNGTTTGTTTGTTTGTTTGGTTTTTTTTTTAATACAACAAACATAGACACAGAGGTAGAATCTTCCAGAGTCATTCAGCAATCTTCTTAACAAAATAATCCAACCAGAAACTCAAAAGAAGGAAATCTGGCACTGGTGCAGCTCTGCAGAGTCATCAGAGTCTGTGTAGCAAAAAGGCAAGAGAAGCCTTCAGCATTACAGCTGCATGGTTGTGCACTGACACAACTTTGTCAACCTCATCCCAGGGTGACAATCCCACCCCCAAAGGTACCCTGGGCAAAGAAAAACACTGCTCAGACACACTGGAGGTCAAAGCTGACATCTCCCACAAGGAAACACCTCGGCACTTCTGACAAATGTAAGAGAAATCACAAGTTTCATTAAACTACGTGCCTCAAATGGGGAATTTTTGAGGTAAAAATAGGTTAGATAAGATGTTGGATGATCTGTTAATTAGATGTTAGATGCATATAGGACTATATATAACAGTGTTGGGTAAGTTATAAAAAAATCAGATTTTTTTGGAACATTTTAATGATACTTCTTTTTGTTTCAGTGAGATGAGGTCTCAGAAAAAAAATCTCTTCCGTTTCAATTAAAGAAATATTTGGTCTGAAATAAAATACTTGGATGTCAAGGGGTTATTTCAGATAATGGATTTTAGATTAAATCTTTATCTTTAAAAACTAAATTTAAAGAAAATTTACTTAACAGAATGGTTCAAATAGAATTTATTTTGGTTTAGCATTGATTTTATTAAGTTATAAGTATTTTTTTCAGTGAACAATCACTGCTAACACCCCATGCCCCTTTCCCAGTACATCAGCCTCACATGCAGCCCCAGCAGTGTTGGCAGAAAAGGGAACAGTGTGCCCACATCTTTACAGCTCTAATTGTCTTCTCAGGCTGCTGAACCAGTCAACCAAACAACAGAAATTAAAAATATACTTCTTTAACTGTTTCTCTTGCTGAGAGGGAAACCTCTCAACAAACATATTTGCTAAGTAACTGCCTTGTGGTACCCACAGCCCAGTTCAGTCCTACCCATCTGTCACTTGGCTTTGTGAGACAGGAAAGAAAAATCAAATTAACAAAAGTAACATTTTGCTAAGGCCCTCAATTAGGACAAAACTTCATCTGCAACTTTAAAATAAGGTACTGTAGCAACAAATTTTGCTTGTCTGGTATTTCTAATTTGTCACTGGAACACTGCTTACTAAGGTCACTGCTGACTTGTTTAAGAAAGACCTTCACGAGCAGTGTGGCTCTTCTGTGGCAATCCCTCTTCCAACCCCAAGCAGGAAAAACCTCTAACAATCATCAATAAAACATCATATCTTAAAGTAGAGAAAAGGTCTGGAAGAAGAAAGGGTGGAAGTGTCTATCCCTAAGAACAGTCCCCATCCTATGAAAAGTGCATGGCATTTCTACAGAGGAGTTGTTACTACATGGGCCCTGGTGTGGCCAGCACCCAGCTGGGGACAGACAGCTGTGACACTCACCACTGCACAATCAGGCACATAATGACAAGGGAAAACATGACATGCCCCTC
Source organism: Sterrhoptilus dennistouni (assembly GCA_013397095.1). NCBI lineage: Eukaryota > Metazoa > Chordata > Aves > Passeriformes > Zosteropidae > Sterrhoptilus > Sterrhoptilus dennistouni. The sequence goes on from VWZU01005952.1 coordinate 531,442, forward strand.
CATGAAACACAGTAAAAGAGCTGCAGTAGCCCTAAGGTACCCCAGGCCAGAAGAGCAGCTGAGCACTGGGGTGCTCCCCAGCCCTGTTCTCACAGGAACCTGAACTCCCCTGTGGCCCTGCCTGGGTGAGGTCCTGCAGAGCTGCCTCTTCCCAGGGACATGGGCTTGGAGCCAGCTCTGCTTGGAGAGCAGCCAGCCTCAGGGCAGGGAGTCAGGTGAACATGCTCCAAGATTGCTCCCCTCCCTCTCAGAACTCCAGGATGGATCTGTCCCACAGGTGTCCCCATGGAGGACAGGACAGTCCAGCTCTCCAGCAGCACACCTGATGTTTTAGTGACATCCCTAAGGAAAGGTATGGAAGGGCACATCCTCATAATACCACAGCCATATTGCAGGTAAATTGGCTGTACAGGTTTTTTAACTAAGCAGGAGAAAAGGTCACAGTCTCTCTTTCAATTTGCCTGCAGAGTTTAATATCATTGCAGTGCATTAGTTATCTCTCTTTAAAAAATGATGCTAGTTCCAGCCACATTCTGCTCTGACCCTTTATGAACTTCATATGTGACATTCTCTATCCTTTCACTGTCCTTCCGGGAATAATTCCCTCCCTCTGAGAACCCATTTACTCAAGGATTAAACTCATGCATTTGCAAACAAGAAGACAGCCCATAAAATTATATCGTTCTGCTTTTGCAAGAGCAGTCAGGAGGTGAGTCTTTTCAATGGGCCATAAATCTACTTGGAAAAACACTATTTTGTTCTATTCCAGGAAGGTCCCTTAGTTCCTCATAGCTTGGAGATCTTATTACACCAGATTTAACAATTCCTACAGGACAGATACTTAATAGACAATCATCTTATAAAGTTTTACTGCTACACCAAAAGGCAAACCTTTTTAGAGTGATTGAATGATGTTAACTGCCTGAAGATTATTCTTCCATAAGTTTTCTTTTTAATTAAATATGTTTTAACAGGAAAAGAACATAAAGATCCTAAAGCCATCAAGTTACTGCAATGTGTAAATTCTCTGCATTTTCCCTTCATTCCCTAATTTTATTCTCTATGCTGCCATTACAACCTTTCTTTTTAGTAAAACATCTACATTTATCCAAACTTAAAACCAAAGAGTGAGATTTTAATGCTTTTTAACCAATCAATTATCTACCGCAGCTTCACATGAAATCCAGATACTACCCAAATGAGCTCATCATGGGTGGTAATTAATTAACACAGATAGGGAACTTGAAATAAAATATGAAAATGGTCACATTTCATTAGGAGCATAAAGCATCTTTTTCACCCTCATTTTGTTAAATCTATTTTCCCCACATCTAGCAGAAAAATACATGTCTCACAGCTACACTGACAGCTGGGTAGCTGAAACAAGAGGGTGAAATGGAAGATTAGGTTATTCTAGAGATTTTGATATTTTTTTAAAAAGAGGAAAACTCTGAGGCAGGAAGAAGCACAGTGGCACCAGAGGCAGGCAAACCCTCGAGCCCAGCAGCAGCTCTCAGTTCAGCCATGCTGGCTGTGCTGCAGGGCAGAGCTGAAAATTCAGTGCAGACCATGGGCTGTGTGTTCTGCAAAGCTCTGCAGGGCAGTTCTGCTCACTGGGCAGACCTTGAGCCTCACACTGTGAAAACCTCTGCCCAGTGCCATGAACACAGAGCTCAACCTCTAAAACCCAAACGTTTGGTCTTCTCCCTTTAAAAATTACGTATTTCTTTGATTTCACCCTGGCCCACCTTTTGCCCCTCAGCCCAGCACAGGCAGCCTCATTTGCTCTCCACAGTAATTCCAATTCCTGCAGAAGCTACCAGCTGTGCTGGGCTGTGGGGAGCCTGCCTTGCCCTCACGTAGGGTTTCCTCATACCAAAAACAAATCACACACACCCCTCCTACACTGACCACGTCTCCTCCATCATTCCTATTGTCAGCAGAGCAGCTCTGCCACAGATTAGGGACCCACAAGAAAGTCTTTACTCTGGTGCAAGGCAAACACTGCCCAGATCCTAACTTTAAATACTTAAATACTCTCAGTAGAGCTCATATGCAAGTTTACAGGCAGAGTGCTCACACACAGATCTTTCTGTGCTCTATAAAGATCACGTTCACCCACGGAAAACCCAAGGCCAAAGTTCCAGCTCAGGCTTAAAGAAAAGTCACACCTAAGCTTTGGTCTTGAGCCCCGCCAGTCAAGCAGCTCACCCAGTGTATCAGACACAGATACACTGGGTCAAGCACGCCCTGCTCCCAGGTTCTCCCTGTACCAGTGAAGATCACAGGCAATGCCAGAGGAGGAGCTGTAAATCTTCTTTTCCCTGAACCCTTCAGGATGAAAAATGGAACAGCTCCATAACACCTTTGGCCCTGCAACTACACAGACACTTTCATTGTTCCCACAGCACAGAGAATTTTTTTAAAAATAATCTAGATTGGTTAATTCTTATATTTTAAAAAAAATTTCCCATCTCATGATGGATCAGATTAGCCCAAACATGTGTTTTAGGTTTTCCAGAAACAAGTGCATTTGTGCCCAAAATGCTTTCTGGAACTTCCAGTTCTTTTCTGGCTACATTTTTAATTTTAAGAGACAGTTACATTTCTATTGCCAATGTCTGTTCCACAAATAACAAACATTCAATTTCTTCTGCTGTAAGAATTATTCCACTCTACTTATATTGAGGTTCAATTCTCTTCTCTCCATTTTAATCACATTTTCCAACACAGTACTTTGTACAACAAACCATTTTTCTTTGTGGAAGATAAAAATGATTGCATATTCCATTTCATTTTTTGATCTAGAACTTACTAGATATTTTTCTGCATTTTTTCACTAAACTGGAGAAAGAATACATGGCAAAATTCACACTCGGCAATAAATCACTAAGAAAAACAAAATTTACACCATCAGCCATCTATATACATTACAGCTAGTAAAAACACAAGTATCAGAAGTGCATAATGAAAAGTTATTTCCTATTTTCAAAAAGTTCTGGCTAACAGCCATAATAAGGACTTCTAATACTAAGTATTATTTTTAGTAATCACTATACAATTTACTTACAGTGTAGTTACAATATAGAATAGTTTCATTTATACTCAGCCAAAATAAGTCACAGCCCTGGAGACAATTTGAGCAAGATCTATGTATCGAAAAATACAAACTGTTGTGGGCTCCATGCTCTGGTTTTTTTGTGTATACTTTCAGATGACAGGATGAACCTTAGTGTAGAAGACTGTAGCAGTCTAAAGCACACATTCTGCACATTGACACAACTGCAGTAAGAGCTGTACTAACAGTGCCCAGATGTAAGAAACTGCAAAGCAAATTTTCAGTTTGCTAACAAGGGCAATGAGAACTGAGATGTTAAAAGCCCTCACAACTGCTCAACCTCTATCCATTCTAATTTCAGCAGTAAAATTTTACTGTAAACAAACAAGAAGTTTCACACCAGCTGACTGAGGACAAAGGAGAAGAACCCACTCTTCGAATACAGAGCTGTCCCAAACCCAGTGACACTTCCTTCCTTGGTCAGGATATCTGATAACCGTGCCCAGGGCAGATGCTGGAGGTGACATAAGAGCTGTCTCCAGCAGGGTGGTAACCATTCATGAACGAATTAGTGATAAATGTAGCGGAACAGAGCAAGCTCAAAATGGCTGATCAATCAGTATGTTTCAGAAATAATCCAAATAATCCAAAATAGGAAGCTATAAACAAACAATAAACAGGAGAGAGAAGATGACCATTCCTTCCCAATTTACACATTTTTAATAATTCAAGAGTACTAGCAATGTTTCTTCTGTTGAAAGTACATGGTTATTTACAGTATTTGTCACTACATAACTACTAGACTATATTACTAATAGAAAAATGGTTACACTCTGTATAAACAGTTAAAAAACAAACAGGCAAGCATAATTTAATCACCTTTTTGTAACCCTTCCATTATTTAAAAAAGGAATGTGATCATCACCTAGCAAGGAATTTATCTGGAGAAGCACACTGTAACAAACAACTGTAAAGTTAGTAATCCATTAGAAGCCAGAGATTTCTTCAAACAGGTTTTTTATATAAATAATTAAAATACAAAGGATTGCTGTATATATATTGTAACTGTACTGTAGTTATTGAAAATAAAGTATTCTAGGAAGAGCAAATAAACTTTCAATACATGCGTGGTTTGTTTCAATAGTAATGCACTGAAATAAACTAGTGTAATATCAGAATAATGAAACAGCTCGAGCAATGTGGAACTGGCCATGGTTAGTTCAGAGGTACCTGACAGTCTGAGAGCAATGGTTTGCGACCCAGATAAGGCACCTGAGCCCTGCACTCTATTCCCGTGGAATGGCTCAGCCTATGGGCTGAGAACACTGCTGCCAGACCCTGGAAACCAGCCCATGAGCCACTGTGTTTACGAGATGAAAAACTGGGAAGCTTCTGGAAGCTTCCACGGACTGCCTGCAGGTACAGATGGCTTCTTTTTGGGTATGTGAAATGGTACAAGATTTCTGTTTTGAAGGGTGTCCATTAGCAAAGGCTGAGGAATGTTCCCCTGCAGCTTGTGGGCACCAAGGATTTTCCTCTGGGATACACTCACCTCCTAGTCAAAACTTTAAATCTTGTTCTCCTTGAACTCATCAGATCTCATTTTAAAGAAATTAATTTAGGTATTACTTAGATTCAACATGATCGCATCCAGAATATTTAGGCAAGTATGTTGTCAACAACCAATAATTCCACAAATAACTTCAGATCACTAGAGTCACCAAAAGGGACTTGGATACCCAGTGCATATTAAAGGTTTAAATACAGCTTTGAAGCAATTTTTTTCAGGCTTCTCCTTGATGAATCCCCCAAGACCATCCCAGGCAATCACTGATATATTTGAAACCTCTGTCTTGCAAAGAGTCCCCAAAAGAGAACCCTGGGCCCTTGTCCTGCTGTGCTGGCAGTCCTCAAACTCCCTCTTCCCAGGAACTCCAGACCCTGCTTATTCAACAACTGTTTTAAGAACTGTGAAGCCCAAAGCAAATTTCAATGGAGTCCAGGTATTGAAAAGCTGCAGAACAGAGAGCAGCTGGATTTGCTCATGAAATTAGGGAATTGGTTCAACAATGATACACAAAATCAATTTCAATCATGAAAACTGACGTTCATCCTCTCTTTTGGGAAAAGATGTATAATGTGTTCATTTTGACAGATAAGACATTTTTAAAAGACCAGAATAAATTATAATCAAAATAATTCACATCTTCATCACCGTTTCCCACAGAAAAACATTCATTTCAACATTTCCCAGATGAAGATGAAACACAACCAAAGCTATGGCAATTCGTATTTTTTTAATCCACTAGCCAAAAGGAAGAAGAAGAAATCATGAAAAAAATCATTTGGCTAAATCTGGAATATTTTTTTAAAATTATTTTCTGAAAATAAAACATACGTTTAAGATATATTACATAATATATTTTGGCCTAAAAAAAAATGTTACTTCTTTTGCCATTATTATTTTTCCATGTGAGCAATTAAGAAAATGCAAACAGGTTTTTTTAAAAAGAAAAAAATGAAAGTTTCATTCTCAAAATATTAAAACAAAATTTTTAAATTATTTACCGTACTCAGGTGAGCTTTGCAAATAGTTTCACTTCAGTCAAAACTGCATTTTTCAGTAAGCAAAGTAATCAGAAAAATGAAAGAGTAATTGCCTGTCTCTAATCATGCTAGTGAAGGAAGGGGAGCTGCCCTGCCTTATCCTGCCAACTCCAGAAACCCTTCCCTGCACCAACCCACCAGGGAATGTGTTGGAAATTCCACCAAAGAAGAATGGAGATTTCTCCATCCCTTCTCTCCATGCTGCAAAGCAAAATTTTGGATGCTTATATAAGCTAGAAGAACATTCAAAAAACAAAAATAAAACTAAATCATTTTAAAAAAGTAAAGAATTGATGTTAAAGAAAACCAGGAATAGCCAGTCAAACTCTTCTATCAAAGAGTTACAATCAAAGTTACAATCAAAGACTGTAGTTCCTAAATCAGTAGCATTTGATGAAAAGAAAGAAAATACATCAATTAACTCACGTTCTCTCCCTGTTTAAATAGTTGTTATTTAAGTGGGTTAAGATAGAGATTTAAAAGAAAAAATGAATATATAAAAATCATAATTCAAGGAAAATATTAATGCACATAATGATACCACCACCCCTTAATTCTGAACTCCACTGGATTTGGAATAAAGTCACAACAGCATTAGGACAACAGAAAAAACTCCTGCGTGGTGGAGAGAAGCAACAGAAAATGTGCAGATTCCCTGAAAAAACAGTATTTAAAATCATTTTAAATTTCCCATTGCTTTAGCATAAATATAACTCAAAATTACTTCAAAGACTTGATATTCACAATGCCGCATTTACAGAATGTAAATCCATCAAAGCTGACAGAACTATCCTGGTTCAAAACTGGAGGAATTGAAGAAGAAGTTGACATTTTGATACACTCTTTAATGTGCAAATTACCTTTCACGTATACAAAGTGTACTGGCACTCAGGCAGAAGACAAACATATAATAAATCAGCTTACTTTCTTTTCAGCTCTTACTCACAGTGGAATCCCCAAAATTCACTTTATTTTATCTTTTTCCCACTCTTCAGCTTTTTCTCTTCCATTTTCCTTCCTTCTCTTCAATCACCACAGGTTTGCATTTCTCGTTTTCTCTTTGACATCACTCCACTTTGTCCTCTACAATGGAAAGGCAGACAGACAGACAGCAGGGACAGACACTGCCGGCCCAAGGTAACCTCCTCGGACTCCCACTCTCTGGAGGATCTGATTCTCTCTCAAAAACATTTTAACTTTATAAAGGGAAGGGAATCAAAGCTCATTTGCATATGGGTTCATTCCATCTCTTCAGCTCACATGTCTGTAGCTCTGGAAAGTCCCTTTCTGATTCCCTGGCTGATACAGCGCCAGGGAGGTAACACAGCACAGGGAGAGGTGGGAGCTCCTCTGCTGACCTTGCAAGAGGGACTGCACTGCAGTGCTCCATTCGCCTTGCTCGGAGGGCTCAGCTGGGACATTTGGGGGCTGTTTCTCCTTTAGATGCCAAGGCTCAGAGCATGCATGCAGGGGTAAAGGCTCAAATCAGAGAAACCCCCACTCCTGCACAGGAGGAAGCTCTGGTCAGGCGCTCGATACTTCAGCTTCCTGTCTGTGCACTACGCGGTCTCATCTGGGGAAATCCTGAAAGCATTATCAGATGCCTGATAAGCTCTTTAGCTTTCAAGTACATAATGATTCAGTTTCAGTCAAAACCTCATTTGAATACAGTTTTAAAGTCTACATTAAAAAGTGAGGCACTAAAGGAGAAGACATTAGACTTGCAGCCTAACATCTGTGGCACCCAAAACAAAGTGGCTGATGTTTGACACCAGCATAAACAAATCTACTTCTCCATATCCGTACCAAGATGGTCAGAGTGTGTATTCAACTTATTAAAAAAGAGTGGAATTAGATGTCTGGGTAATCAACACTTTTATTTATCCACAAACACAGCAGAAGTAGCAGCACAGATTGCTTTACTCCATTCCAACGTTGTTCACTATTGACATGAGGCAAGTTGTTTCTGAGAGAGAAGGGTTGCTTAAAACTCTGGTGCCCACTACTCCCATGAGCTCCTCTGGCAAAGCTGGCAAGTGACAGGACTTGTTTTGTTACATGTAGACTCCTATTTACCAGGCATTAGACAGACTTTTCCAAACCTCTTCACAGACTGAGAACAGGTTGACAGCATTTAACCCTGTGGATTCAGCTCTGGAAGAGTAAACCTCCACCACCTCCAACACTTTCCAGTTCAGATGGGTACCTTGTGAGGATTCACCCACAGGAAATCACACTCTCTCCACTGGTTGTCTTCATCCCAGTCAGGCCAGGGGCTCTTCTAGGACACATTTCAGGAGATTCTCCTTCACACACAATTTCCCAAGACAAAGAAATGCACTCCATCTATGAGTCTGGAAGCAACTAGGAACATTTTCCCATGTATTGTGTGTCTGCAAGCAGAGAGAGCACACTCCCAACACACAAAATAATGGATCAAACACTTTCCATGACAGGTCTGATGTTTTCTGCTGCACTCGCCCCAAGGGTTACCACAAAAGCATGTACATGTATGTGTGTATGTATCAGCCACCCCGGAGAAGAGGAAAATTTGAAAGATGTTTATGCTGATAACCACATTTCTCTGAGCAAGTACAGAAGTTCAGGGAGTCCATACTCAGGACAGAAATAGGTACCATCTTTTGTTTCACCCCAAGATCTGGTTTACAGATCTTCAACTAGGCTAAAACACAAGTTACAGTTCACTAGAGCAGAGGTTTCAGACACAAACCCACTCACCATTTTAATACCCACATCAAAATATATAACAGCAAAGACAAATCCCAAAAGCATGTGAAACTGGGACTTTGCTTTTCAGCAGCATGAGAGATCTGATGGGCTAAAAAAATACCATTGTCTGAGCTCTCAGATGCTGCCCTGGGTCATGTTTGCACACAGAGAAGTCAAGGCTCTAGTAGGAATTATCAGTAATAATGCTTAAATTAATTTGAATAAGTCATTGTACAGGAAGAGAGGAACAGTGAAATCTTAGGCTGGGATTCAGCTGTGTTTGCAGTGCTCACTTGTACAACTTTAAAAATGCCTCCTCACTCCAGTCCCAGACTTAAAAACTTCTTTGCAAAAGACATTGAACTAAATTAATATATTCCCTGCTGAGCAGTACCTTCTTGCTGGTTGTTTAAGATAATTCAGGTTTGCTGCGTCCCAAGAGGTAGGTGTCATTGTGTGCATGTGTCACAGCTGGATAACCTCAGAGGGCAGCTGAACAGAACCCAAGTCCCTTGGCGGAGCCTCCTCAGCACATCTTCTAAGCAAAAGCAGGAAAGTGCACAATAAAGCCAAAACATTTACTGAGGCCTTTAGAGAGCAAGGATGACAAGACAGGTTCTTCAATTTGCTTGTGAAACAAATGCAGGGACCAAAGCAGGGGGGTGAGGAAAAGAAAGTACAGAGTGGAAGAGATTGGCAGTATGTTGTGTGCCACTCCTGACAGCAGACATCAGTCAGGACATTATCATCTTAGCATCTCATCTGGAAAGTTTTGACTAACTGAATTTCTTTTTTGACAGGAAGTCTAGATCTCAGCCTGAGTGGCTGGAATCTCTTGAGGCAATATTATGTTAAGCCAAGCAAGGTAACATAGCAGCCCTGAGTACAGAACTCTCAGAAACACATGCATGATGATGCAGTGCATTTTAAGGGCACTAAATCACAGCCCAGGTGCCAGACCACCTGATAGTCCCAGCTTCTCTGCTCTATTTACTGCTGTTCACTGTACTCTTTATCAATAGAAGAAGCTGAGTTCCTTCTTTCACCAAGGGAGAAGGTCCTCCCAGAAGGGAGGATCTCTCCCAAGGCAGTTAAAATCTTTACAGAAGTATAAAACATGCAGGCAGCAGAGATAAATCACATTCTGTATATAAAATATCTTCCACAGAAATACAGCCTTCAGAAAGCAGAGTAGACATACAGTCATTTCATGCATGATTTCATAAATCTTTCATCCCTGCTTAGAGTATTTCTTTGTGACAGGCAGCGAGGTATGAGTTATGAATTCCAACAGGAGCTGGAGCTTAGTCCCATTGAAAACTACAGCAAAATCCTCATTACCTTTGAAGAAATCAGAATTTCTTCTTCAATACTCTTAAAAGCAAACTTTCACTTGGTTTCCCGTGAGAGGTTAGTTCTGTGGGTCTTTTGCTATGATACAGAGCCTTATTACACATACATATATTATTTGTTACTTTTGTGCATCTAGTTGTCTGGTTTCTTTAAGCTGAATTGACTTACAAATTTGGTGAGCTCTCCCTCTGATTTCTGTCTCATTGCTTTAATGCCCAATACATTGAAGAGAGCTTGCGCTGACAGAGAAACTGAGGAAATACTTTATAAATCAGGCACCCTTCACAGACCACTGTGCACATTTACAGAGCCTGTGGTCACATCACAAGCCAGGTAGGATTTGATTAGCCATTTCACTGCCTATTGGGACAGGCATATAAATTAGGACATAGTGCTCCTACCTCTTATGCAAGCATTGAAGAGCTGTCAGGCATGCCTGGGTAGCAGAGAGGAGAGGGGATGGTAGAAACAGCGCTTCTGTGTACTCCTGATGACCTGTGCAGCCTCCAGAAGCCAGAACTCTGCTCATGGACAGGGCTCACAAAAGAGGGAAGAACATGCCAAGACAGGAGATCTGCAGCACCCTCCATGACATGTTTTTATAAACTGGGAAATGTTCCCAATAGGAAATGCCTGCTGAGATTCATACAGAGGCATTAACCTTCCCCCTAGAGCCCGTTTGTGTACATGAGTGCATGTACATGCACATATTTCTTATCCTAAAAGAAGATTTTTGCTCCACAGTTGCACAGAGCGCTGCGGTGTTGCCAGAACAGCCTACAGCAGCTTTGCTCTGTGTCCCTCATGACAGCCAGATTGCTTTTCCCAGTGCCTTAAAACCCTGCCAGAGTTGTTCTACTCAGGTTTGTCAGCCTCTTAATTTCCTGTGACTGGCTTTAACATTTGTGAAAACAACAGTCTGAGAGGCAGTGCAACAGAGTCAGACCCCACACAAACCACAGTGCACCCAGAGATTTGCTCCCACACCTGTATCCTGGCCCCCATCTCCTCCCATGCTTCCTTCCCTCCCTGGGACAAGTCCTCAGCTTGCCTGCACCCTGCCCTTGACACAAACAGTGCTCCCTGAGATAAATGCAGCATTTCAACAGGTAAAAATATTCCACTGCTGCCCTGTCAGCCAGCTCAAGTGACAAGTGATGCAAAGTAGCACCAGGCAGCATAGTACAATTTCTCTCACAACCTTAATAAATGGCTTCACTTTGCAGTCAGAAGTCAGAAAACAGGAAGGTTTCAAATGAGTTACTAAGGCAGGAAGTGAGTCAGCCCTGAGCAAGAGGGACAGCAAACAGCAAACCCTTATTGCAGACACCCAACCACAGACATGGAGCCAGGCACCCAGAACCAGAGTGGGTGAGCCTGAGAGCAGAAAGCATAAGCAGGGCAGGAACAGAGAGGAAACAAGATCCTTTACTCCAACTGCAGCCCAAAGGAGGGAAGATTTTATCCATCCAGAGGACTGTCTGCTAACCAGTCTTCCCCCTCCTTGCAGCCCCAGCTACCAAGCCACCAGCCCAGCCCCTCCCAGGCACACCAAGGCCTCCTTGGGCAGTTCCACTCAGGAGCAGTTGAAGAGTCCTCCAGAACAGCTCAGCTGTGAGTGGGATTGCAAGTCCCCTTGAGCATCAGGAAATTTGAGTCCTGGCCTCTCACACACTCATTTAGGTACTTGCTATTGGAAATAGAAACACCAACACTTCCTCCTCAGCTGCCATCCCACTCTGCCTGCATTCCACATGAGACAAAATTGCTCTGGAAACAGCCCCATCAGTCTCCACAGAATAAGGAGGCCAAGGAGCAGCTCAGCTGAGGTGTAGAGAGGACTCTAGCTACTTGCCTAGAAACAGATGTTCATCAGAGAATTCACCTGCAGCAAACAGAAGAGCCATAATCCACCAGTGCTACCACACCATGGCAGCTTATGGCAGTTCTGAGGATCTGCATTTTGGGGATAGGTACAGAAGAGGCCCCAGTCCTCTTTTAGGTGTACCTCCAGGCACAAAAATTATGTCTTAAAGTAGAACCTAGGTAATGAAGTCACACAGGCAGAGTTGAAAATTAAACTCAATACACTGCACAGTATTCCCCATCAGATAAAAATGTTTCACTCCTGGATTTAGTGCCAGGAACAACATTTGGGCCTTAAGCCTGGACACAAGCACTGAAACCCTACATGGAAAACAAATCCCCACCAACTTTTGCAAGTTCCTAAACAGCACAGAATCCTTAAAGAATTCACTGTTACACAGGTGATACATCTGGTTCCTAATGTGTTGTCCTCTGTTTCAAACATGTTGTTGAAGATATTAGGAAGACAAATGATGTTTTGCTCTCTGTATTAACCAGAAAACTAGGATGCTAACTCCAACTGAAAAAAAAGAAGTCTGGAGAATGACAGACAGAATTGGCTGGGTTCCAGCACCAGAAAAGGCCCTTGCCTGTCTGCTTTTCCTGATAATAATCATCTGTAGAGCATCGAATCACTGTAGCAAAAGACTTAAGAATCACAGCATGGTCACACACACCATGTGGGGGAACCAAGACACAACTGAAGAATAACATGGGCTTCCTTAAAGCAACCAAATTTCAATGCAGAGCATTTCCAGATCCTTCCTAGTTTCAAAAGAAACTCAGACTAAGACATGGGAAGCTATGCACAGAAAAAAGGCATTTCAGAAGAAGTTTTTAATCCTTGAAAGAAACTGTTGAGAACTTGTTATCTGAACAAAAAAACAGCTGGAGCAAGACTGGGTAGAAAATAAAAAGCAAAATCCAGAACCTAGTTGCAACTTGCAAGTTTTGAATATCTTCCAGTGCAATAATCATTCTTAGAAAAGTGCTGTGCTGTTGGAATCAACTTTTCCACAGGAATGCTCCCATTCTTATTTTGGCTTTTTTTCTTTCACACATGCTTTGAAGGTCAGCATACTCCTGGAACCAGGGATGACCAAACCAAAAGTAAAGTTTTGTAAACTAGTTTACAAGCAAGATTTTGTAAGTCAGCTTTGGAATTAGAAGTCTTGGTTTCACAATGATGGGACTCTTTAACTGGCAATTTTAAATACCTTAAAAAAATTTATAAGCTCCTTCACAAAATCCAGGAGAGGAAACATAATAGGCTCTACTCCCAGCAAAGGATCATCCAGCTGCTAAAAACAGCTCTCAAAGATTGTGTATTATTTAACAAGGAATGTGATGGACAAAGACTAGACAACACCTAAACAGCCTTGGGAAGAAAACTGTATGGACAAAACTTTCAAGCTGAGAAGAAGTTCAGAGAAAAGAGCTATTGCTACTGGATATGTTTAGGTGAACAGACCTTGACACATTCCCTGAAAATAAGCAGAATCCATCAGAGAGAATCACAACTTATTTCTTTTGCCTGGAGTTTCCACAAGCAGCAGGTACAGAAACCCAGTTGTGGTTAACTGTATTTTAAAAGGAAGTTGCTATCTGCTGAATAAAGTGCAAAATCCTCTGAATAAATCCAGCAGCACCTTACACTTTATTAAAGAACTAGATAAGTTAGTTAAACTATGTTAATTTATTGGTTCTTGAAGCTGAAATAATTTTGGTCACCTGGCTTACAGAAAACTGAAGAAAATAATAGCAGATTCAAACTTTGTTTTCTCTGGTTTTTGTTCTTATTCCAAAACTGAGTCATAAAGACTTTGAAGAACCTGCACTGGAATAAGAGCCAAAGAAAACACTCCCATTTTGGAAATCAGATGTGCTGAAAGCAGATGTTCCCAGCTGAGGACGTTCCAGCACAGAGGGTGTCTGTGCCTGCTGTGACCTGCCCTATGCCACAGCCCATCCCTCCCAAACACGATGGTTCAGAGCACACGGAGCACCCCTGTGTCCCTGCCCAGCAGAGGTGATGAGTGCTGCTCCTCAGGCCCTGCAGGCACCTCTGACACATGGACTGCTCACACCTCCCAACGCACTTCAGGAGGAGACAAGCCCTGCTATCCATTCACAGGCTGGGAGAACTGCGTGTTTGCCCTGCAGAGCTGAGGGTTCCCAGGGCCCTGCAGTTGGGATTTCCCTGAAACAGTCCCAGGAACATCCCTTGCTGCAGGGCCAGGACATTTGGGCTGTGCCCCCGTGGACAGGCCAGCGTGTACCAGAAAGGAAAGAAAGGGAAGACTTGCACTTTATGCCCCCAGCCCAGCCCGATCTCCCCTGGGCTCCACTGGGGATGGCTCATCTCTTCTCCACCTGCTGAAGGGAACACGCACACTGCAGCTCCAGGCAAAGGGAGTATTTACAGGGATTTTTCCTAAAACCCACTAACATCCAGCATCCCAGGTGACTGACTACAGGAGACTATATAGCACCTTGCATAGATGTCAGAAGAAATTCCAACAGCAATGGAAAGAAAAGTAACAAACATGAAAAGGCCCCTCCAGGGGCGTACAGCCATGGCCTTGGCAGGGCTCATAGGGAAAGGTCTGCCTGCGTTTTAAAGAAAGGGTCAGGCTTTGCCTTGCGGAAGGACAAGGCTCTACATTCTGCATCAAGAACAGCTCTCTGTCCCGCTGAATCCGTGTCGCACACGGATCGCTGTGGCCCCGGAAAGCCGCAGGTCCCGGCCCCGCCCGGCGCCGCCTCCCTCCGTGTCCCGGGCCCGCCCTGCGGCCGGGGCTCCTCCCTGGGCCCCGCTCCGGTCACAGGGCCCCGCCTGCCCGGGGCTGAGCATCCCCCGCATCCCTCCCGCCACCTGCGGATCCCAGGGCTCGGAACAGGGCTCTGCCTCCCAGCTCCGGCTCCTCGCACCAAGGGCTGTGCAGAGTTATCCCTCTGCTCCTGAGCCATCACAGCCCACACCAAAGCTCCCCAGAAGCTACTGCCGAGGCCTCTTGATCTTTTCCCAGCCATCCCGCATGAGCCCAGTGATAACACTCGGTGACAACATCCTCTCCCTGTTGGTGTGGCAACAGCCAAGTCTATCTCCATTGCAGGAGGTTCACCCAAGGAGCCTTCCTACCACACATACAGTACCAAACCTGAGAACTTGAACTAATTATCATGTTGTCCCATGACCTTCGGTGTGTTCAGTCATGTGCCTGTCTCCAAAACTATGACCAAAAGTAATGCCTAACTTTTTCTCCTCTAACTCTGTAGATCATTTGAGCACAGGAGGTCCACTGTGCTTTAATCTTTTCCCAGACTGCAGTTAGAAGTAAATTTACAAAAACCACTTTTCTCACATGTTTTGCGAAGTTACATGCAAAAATAACTTGGATCTGACATACATTTAGATCCCAACCAGTTACTAAATATATACTATGTGTATAACCTGTATATAAACCTCATTACAGACACGTTGAGGGTCAGTAGCCTGAGTCTCTTAGAGCACAGTAAGTATCACCCTAGGGATACCTAAGAAGGCATTACTGCATTTCTACTACAGTATTTTGCTAGCACCAGTAAAACTGCAGTGAAACTCAAAGTTACAAGATTCATGGCTTTGCTAACCTCGAGAGACTAATTGCCTCCAGGCTTCTCATTTTTGTTATTTTTAAACAACATGATAGATAAAAAGTGCTTGGCTGATGAATTGTTCCCTGTATTCACGGGGTTGAGGCACTCTGAATCCTCAGTGCCCACTCTGATCCTCCATTTCCTGTTAATGAGGCACTGAGGCCACCGAGGCCACTGCACTGTGTGCGGGACCAAAGGCAGGCACCGCCACAGCTCCGACTTCAGGCTGCAGGAGGAGAAGCTCTTACAAGGCTGTTATCGTGGTGCCACCCGCTGCCGGAACACTGACACAGGATGGAGTACCTGATGTGCACTGAAGTAACTTTACTCAGCCTGCTAAGAGATTGTTTTCATGTGCATCTCCAAATTCTCCTTACAGAAATTCAGGTAAAGGCTTAAAAGTGACTCTCACAGACAACAGTTCCTTTGCAGAGTGGTAACGAACTGAAAAGGTCCCTACTCTGTGCATTTTGTTACAATCCTGAGCTCCCAATCATGTACCCAAGAGGTCTGTTAAAGGCCACACCACACAAGCATTCATTTCTATCACAGCCATGCATTTAAAGTCTCCAATATCTCAGATCCTTGCAGGAAGCAAACTAATCAAACACAAACATTGAAGCAGTTTTTAATAAGAGGGCTGTTGAGGAAGAAAGTGCTCAAACAGCATTTTGAGCTCAAGTTGCTCAAGTCAGCATTCCTGACAACATCCCAATAGAAAATAGAACTTGGTAAGTATAGAGAGCCATGTGTGTTATAGCAACATTAAAGCTGTTCAGGAAGCTGATCTTTTTAGTCACCAGTAGAAGTGTTAACCCCTACCTGAAGCAATACAAAACTCCCAATGCTCCTGTGTCAGCAGCACTGACTTCCTGGGCTGACACCCAGCAGGCTTGTAGCTCTGAGGCAATGAGTTTACATTTTCCAAATAGAAGAAAGTGCCTTGTGACTGGGAACTCTTGGAGTCACCAAGAGCAGGAAACTCCATCCACAGATGGAGTCTCACAACAGCTTTGTCTCAGGAATGTCCATTTCTCTTTAACCTCAGTTGAAAAGTAAATGAGATGAGGAAAACAAAAGCCAGCTGAAACAAGTGGAACTTTCTAATGAATGTTTATAAAATTAAGCTTTGTAAAAGCAAAAGCTTCAACCTGCATTAGCCAGAAATTCTAATGAGAGCAAAAAGCCTGAGATGAGGTTCACTGTAGCAAACAAAAATAATTTAGTTAATCCTACCACTACCATCTTATTTTCTACACCACTGCAGCAGTCATCTGCATGCAGACAGACCACCAGCATTCCCAAGCCTGATTCACCCCATCTTTCTGTGCACCCATTCCACCAGCCCCACAAATAAATATTTAAGCTCCAAGATTGAAGTCTGTCAGTAGGAAGAGGCCCGTGAATCTGAAATGACTTCATTATCACCTTTGTAAACATCATGCAAATACTTGTTCAGTTTGCTACAAAATTCTACAAGCATCTTTTAGAGTGCATGTATAGACACAAGTGAACATGACACAAAAGGTTTATTTGATTATACCAAGAGACCTAGGTTCTGATCATAGTAAATATTTCAAAGTAACAAAATTATCTCATTTCACCCTGATAAACTTCCATAACATAGATGAAGTACTAATGTCTCTCTCCCAGTGAGGTGTCTGTCGATATGTAAATTTATGTTACTGTCACATCCATACTGTGTCTCACACCACTGTTCTGAGGTCTCACATCCCAGTGTTTTTACCTGTGTTGCTGCCTACCAAGAGGCCATGTGATGGCACTGTGTAACCAGTTTCTGTGCCTCAGTTATAGGCACTTTTCTGTAAAAAGCAGTCTACAGCTGCATAAGAACTCAACATACACCACCTCAGCTTTTACTGTGAAGAGTAAAAAAAGTTCAAAGGGAAAACACCAGAGGAGTACCAGCTCCAGTGCCCACTTTACACTAGATATACAAATTGGTTCAAGCCCTTGCATAATTAACAGATCAAGTTAGGCAGTGAGGTCAGAAGGATTTCAATCTATCACACACACTCCAACCAGCAGTACTAACTCCTAGATATGGGTGACAACAACCTTGCTTAGAAGCTTATCCAGGCTGTGCTTTACCTGCTTATCAGATAGTCTCTCCTCAAATATCTATTTTACTACCTACATCTTGGGCTCACAGAAAAAGGACATGTACTGTAGTATATAGGTTAAACTAGCCTTTATTGAAATATAGAACTATATTAAATTTGACTTTAAAAGAAACTTGTGAGTGCACATTAAACATCATAATTTGGAGGTGGCATGTCAATGATCTCATCCAGGGTAGCAAGGAAGTCAGCAGTTGATTGTAGTAAGTCTGGAAGTTAGAAATAAATCAAATCAGTTTCTCAAACTCAGAATACACACTAACATAAGCTAGCTCCCAGTAGCTCAGCATAAACCTCTTGAATAACCAAGGGAAATATTGCGTCATGGCATAAGCCAATGCCACTTCACTGATCAGTTTGCAATGCACCACAAAAGATTGCTCAGAGTACTGCTTTTCACTGGGTAGAGTTAATTTTCTTCAGTCACTAGTAGGGGCTGTGTTCTGGATTTGTGCTGGAAGCAGTGTTGGTAATCCAGGGATGGTTTGGTTGTGTGAGCACTGCTCAGCAACAGAGTCGAGGACTTTTCTGCTTCTCTCCCCACCAGTAAGGAGGAAGCTGGGAGTGCTCAAGCACCTGGAAGGGAGCACAGCCAGAACAGCTGGCCCCAGGAATGTCCCAGACCATATGGGGAAGTGCTCAGCAGACAAAGCTGGGGGAAGAAGAAAGGAGGGACATTTGGAGTTATGGCACTTGTCTTCCCAAGCTACCACGGCACGTGATGGGGCCCTGCTGTTGTGAGGATGCCTGCTGATGGGAACTGAATGAATTCCTTATCTTGCTTTTCTTAAATGCATGGCTTTTGCTTTAGTTATCAGAACTACTTTTATCTCAAAGTATGAGTTTTTTCACATCTTCTCTTCTCATTTCCCCCCCATCCCACAGCAGGAGACCAAATAAGCAGTTGTGTGGTGCTTGGCTGCAGCTGGGTTAGGCCATAAGTCCACTTTGAGAGGATTGCCTGGACTGGCAGCATGGGCCAGGTACACTGAGCTTGACTATACAGCAGAAGCTGTTTGATACTGGTGCCCTGCTGTGGTAGTTCAGACAGCAACAGCAATTCACTGCTCTAGCCAACTGGCTTTTTGCCCCAACCACTAATGAAAACTGTGTGTACTGACAATCAGGCAAAGTTTCCACTTACTGGATTCCCATGAAATCTCTTCCATCTTCACAGGTGAAGGAACCATGTTCACACATCTGTCATATGTCTTGTCAAATACCATAAGGGGAACCCCACACAGGTTGATATTGCTTAGTTTGTATTCTTCAGGAAGATCAAAACTCTCAAAGTCTGTTTAAGAAAGACAATTAGTCTGCAGTAGCCTGGGAAGCTGCAAACCTCTTCTAGACTAAATGAAATGCAAGCCAATCTAGAACACAGTCTCTTATTTACTTGCAGTTACATCTTTTAGTTGTCCATGAAACCCCATACACCAACCCTGGTGAACACACCAGACTGCCTAATAGAACTGATAATGTAAAGCAGTCAGTAACTTCAGCAAGCAAAGCACATGTTTCATCAACACCACAGTCTTTGGCACAGTAGTTTTCACACACATCCACATGAAGAGGAAAGCTTTAGGGACACACTTTGAAGGACTGAGATAGAATATCTAAAATGGGCTGGCCTAAGAACAGCTTTAGAAGTTTCATCTTCAACTATTACATCCTACAGCAGTAGGAATCTCTTCAGTTACAAATGACCTTGGCACACACTCTTCTGTCCTCCTTTGGATACTTGGCTACTAGTCACTATTTAATGAACTAAGAAGCTAATACATGGTTATTTGAAACTTCTTTCCTGTCACCACAATAAGAGACTCAGAAGAAATCTAAGGCACAGCCATTACTGTTAGAAATGCTACCTCATTCCTGTTTAAGTATTTCAGAAGCAGCAGCACCCTTATATTTTAGAAAGGACTCAGGAGAAATGCAATGCTGGCTTGTGTGCCACAGTAGCTTAGACAAATTGTTAGAACAATGCCACCACTCATGAAAGCCTTATTGTTAGTTTTAATAATTACATCAATAGTTCTTACCTTGAGGATCTGAAGGAAACATATTTTCTATTTCTGGCCAATCTTCTTCAAGCACTGTATGGCAGCTTTCTAATCCAGGCTTTTTGTTAGTCATAAAAAAGAAGAAGTAACATTATTTGAGCTACTGTAGCATACTTGTAGTGGCTTTCTTGTGCTGTTCAGGTCTACAGACAAGCATACCTGCCACACTTTGTTCAGTCAGGCGTAAATTCTGATGTTTTCAACACAAGTAAGATGAAAATGGGCAAATGTTTCAGCTGAGTTTATGCAGTGCAGTACTGTATGTGGTGGTAAGAGATGACTGCACTAGAACAGGTAACTCTTAAGCTGTGGATAAGACATTAACTCAGATCATTTTCTCTAGAACTACACAGGTGCCCTGCTTTTAAGCAGGATAGAGTTATTTTTCTTCCTAGCAATTCTTCTGACCCCATGTTTTGGATTCATGATGAGAACAGCACTGACACACAGCTTTTGCAGCTATTGCCAAGCAGTGTTTACATAGTCCAGGATTTCTCTGCTTCTCACAACCCCAGCACAGGAGGGAGGCTGGGGATGCACAGCCAGGACAGCTGGGCCCAGCTGCCCACAGCAATATCCCATCCTGCATGACATCCCAGCAAGGAAAACTGGTGGAAAAGCAGTCCCACTGCTCTGGGACTGACAAGGCATTACTCAACTGTTGGCAAGGAATTAGTTTTGTTTTTCATGAGATTTTTAATTATTAAATTGCCTTAATCTCAGCCTATTATTTTTCTCATTCACCCTTCCAATTGTCTCTCCCTATCCCATTAAAGAGGGAAAGGGAGAACACCTCTTAATTATGTCAGAATTAAGCCACAACAGCAGGTAAATAATGGATTTCCCCTCCTCCCCAGCATAAGTATGTTATACTCACTTTGTTCACAGTGCAAGGCTGATTTTTCTGTTTTATCTTATCCATCTTGCTCGTGACTCCTTCAGTTTTATTCACATTTCCAAGAACCTTTCTGACAGAAAGAGATGTGACTGGAGAAGTAGCGATTGCTTTTTTAGGAAGTGGAGTGTTAACCTGTGTTCTTTCAACTAGGACTTTTGCTGGAATGGGGAGAAGGAAAAAAAAATAAAAGCAAACTCCAGCAACACTAAAGCTTGCCAAGTAAATGCACATGCTGGAAAACTAGCTGTAATGCAAATCACTGTTCACCTCCTAATCCACACTTATGACAAAAGCACAGAGTTACCTTCAGTTTTATACTAACTGATGAGCTTGGAAAAATTGGTTGGGTGAGTGGATTTATGAATAGAAAACTATTACCATTAAAGCAGTGAATAACAAAATGTGATTTTTGCCCTTCACTTGATCCATTACTGGCTCAGGGCAGCAAATACGCACAAGATCCTGGACGGAGCTTCAGCTGACTCTTGCGAGCATGAAGTTCATCATTCTCCTGATCCACAAAGATCAGAGTTGCCATCTTCAGATCGATGAGGCTACCCTATAGAGTCCACAGAGGAAAAAGGGAAAGCATTTTTGTCATTTGTCTTATCACAGCACACCTTTTAAGCAAGCCCCACTAAAAACAACAGAGCTATCACATACTGGCATTTAGACAAGGAGAACAAACCCCCACTTCCCACCATTAGACTTCAGCTAAAGACCCTCAGGTTTGAAGGCACTATTTATTAGTGTTCTGCTATTACACAGATGAGCAAGCAAATCCTCACTAAAGAGGTCTGCAGAAAAACTCAGAATCACAGTTAGTGAGGCTGGAAAAGAGCTCAAAAATAATCGAGTCCAACCTAAACATCACCCTGCCAATCACACCACGGCACTGAGCGCCACATCCAGCCTTTCCTTCAACACCTCCAGGGACAGTGACTCCACCACCCCCTCGAGCAGCCCGTTTTAATGTTTAACCACCCCTTCTGTCAGCAATTCTTCCTAATGGCCAACTCAAATCCCCTGCAGCACAGCTTGATGCCATTTCTTTTTATCCTTTCGCTGGTTGCCTAAGAGAAACACCGAGCTCCACCTGGCTGCAACCTAATTTCAGGTGACTGTAGCGAGCGGTAAGACCGCTCCTAAGCATCCTCTTCCCGGGCTGAGCACGCCCACCCCCAGCAACTCCTCATCAGACTGGCGCTCCAAACCCTTCCTCAGCTTTACTGCCTTTCTCTGGGCGAGACTCCTTTTCCTTGTATAGCTTGAAGCAAGACTGGCCCTACCCCGAGCCCTCAGCTCACCTCAGACAGCGACAGCACAGGGAAGGCCGCAGCAGGTGTACCCAAGCCCCTCTCAGACGAGTGAGGGTACCCTCCGGACTAACGGCGCCACCTTTTAAACCGGCCCCGCGCCGCCCATTGGCCGCTTCGACCCACGCGCGGCAGCCGATTGGCTGGG
>VWZU01005952.1:553421-587591 GCA_013397095.1 Sterrhoptilus dennistouni
GCGGGGCTTCCCCGCGGTCGTTCCCTCGCGTCTCTTCCGGGGTAGGCGCAGGCCCGGGTCTCACGTAAACATTCAGGTAGTTTCGTGTTTTCGGCACTGGGGGTTATTTCTCAGGACAGAGCTATGTCAGGAATGCGTGCTCATCTCACTGAGTGACACAAAACCACGTTGGAGAGCTGTGATCTCAGAGGGCGTTGATCTCTAAGGCTTTTCTTTTGTCTTCTAGGGTGGTTTTTTTTTCTGCTAAGGAAAACAGCCCAAATGGCCTCGGGTGCGGTTGCGAACGCCCCTCCTACCGGAGGGGCAAATGATGTGAGCCTGGAGGAACCAAAGAAGATGTCTAGGGAAGATTGGAGGAAAAAGAAAGAATTAGAAGAACAGAGAAAACTAGGAAATGCTCCTGCTGAAGTGGACGAAGAGGGAAAGTATGTTTCACTAAAGCTATGGTTATTCTAAAGCTGCTGAGGAAAAATGTCTTTTCCTGTTGTGTTTACAGAACAGTTGTGAGGGTGGGACATGATTTCAGTGTCAGGTACTGTAGAAGGAAATAGTTGAACTTTGTCTTCGAATATTCCAGTTCTCAGATATTTTCTAGAAAAACGTAGGTTCAGTGTTTATCTTCTGTCAGCTACTGATAGTTCTGCTGAAAAGTCTAATCCATGAGGGTAATAACGTGGTGTTTTAAGAGTGAGCAAAACACAGTACAGGGGTCTTTTACTGTGTACCTCATCTGCTGCCTCTCTCTGTTGTCTTCTGCCTCTCTCTTGCTTTTACAGAGCTGGTTGGTTCTGAGAAGAGAAGTGTTGCTGTATTTTTTTGCTCAGTAACAGTACACAGAATAAAACATTTGATTTGAAGTCAGTTTAGGTGAATTAGGTGGCAACAAAATCTCAAAGTCTGTGTCTGTCAAACTGAGAATTTATTTTAAAGTGCATTGTATTCTTCATTATTTATTATCACTCCTGAAGCACTTGAATTTTAACGTGAAGGTTGTTTGTTAGGCTGAATTGTTTTGGGTTTTCTCCCTGTGCCATGTGCTCACTGCACAACATCTTTTACAGGGATATCAACCCTCACATTCCCCAGTACATCTCCTCAGTGCCCTGGTACATAGATCCTTCCAAGAGACCCACTCTAAAGCATCAGAGACCTCAGCCAGAGAAGCAGAAACAGTACAACTCCTCTGGAGACTGGTACAAACGAGGAGTTCAGGAGGTATGCAGAATGTTTTTCTCATGGAATAAGGATTTGGGTTGATTACATGAGGAGATTTCTGGTTTTGAGAGGGGCAGGGATTTTTATCCAGCAGGCAAATCACAGAGTCTGGTGATAACCAAATCACGTTGTTTGGGCTTGGGGAGGGCACTGACACTTGACTGGTGTTGAAGAGATGAACTTGTTGTTGGGAACCCTTGTGTGGATGTTCCAGTGTCCCAACCTGCCCTTGTGTCCCTCCAGCACGCCGTGGCCACCCGGTACCGCAAAGGGGCCTGCGAGAACTGCGGGGCACTCACACACAAAAAGAAGGACTGCATGGAGGTAAACTTCACTTCTCTCCCTCTCTAGATGGCTGGGAATGCCATGGGCATGATGATCTTTGTGAAAAATAGCTGGCTGTAGATGAAACACTGGGGTTGGAAAAGCTGTTTTGAAATATGTTGCGAGTAGTGAGAGATGGCCTAGAAAATTCTGAAGAAATTATTATGTAGGAAAAGTGAAGGGGGAAAGTGATACAATTCAGTGTGTCATCCATCAATTCTGATTGTAATAAGATCTGAAGTAATAGGTGAAAATGTTGTTTTCCTGTTAATTGCATTAACTGAAGTGCTGTTGTGTCTGTCTTTCTGCTTTATCTCAGGTAGAAGCCGTCCCCAGAAACTGTTTTAATTGCTTTCTTAATTGTAGAAAATTCACAGAATTTGTGAAGTTTGAAGTCAGTTGTTCTACATAAAAGTGCAGAACTACCTGCATTTCTTTACAATCCATTGTAATAGCACTGAATTTAACTTGTTTTAGGGGAGCTTGATTGATGGTATTTTTAAAAGGATGTGTGAGTGAGTAACTTCATGAACTGATCTAACCATCTTTTTTCTTTCAGAGACCCAGGAAAGTTGGAGCAAAGTACACAGGCATGAACATTGCCCCAGATGAGCACGTGCAGCCTCAGCTGATGTTTGATTACGACGGGAAGCGGGACCGCTGGAATGGTTATAACCCCGAGGAGCACATGAAGATTGTTGAGGAATATTCCAAAGTTGATTTGGTACGTAGGTGCTGTGATTTACTGGGGACAGAGTTAGTGTTTGGTGGGGCTGGGCTGGAAACAGGGATACCTGTAATGTGCTCTGTTGATATTAGAGCTACTGCTAAAAAGAAATATTTAAACAAATGCATTTTCCTGCTGCACAGGCCAAACGTACACTGAAAGCCCAGAAGCTTCAGGAGGAGTTGGCATCAGGGAAGCTGGAGCAAGTGGTAAGTAAACTTACCTAACATATTTTTGCTTAGGCTGAATAAATATAAAATAGATTATTTCTGCTTTCTGACTCTTTTACTCTCTATACAGTGTCTGTTACTTGGTTTTACACCCTTCAGTAATTTAAAGGTTTTCCTGGCAGCAGCATGTTCTGTGTCACACTCAAGAACTTGAAACATCTTCTTTCAAATGAGAATTGCTTTGTGTTCCCTTTATGGCAGAAATTCTGTGTGAATATTACTGTTGCTGAAATTAATGACATGGAATTTGGGGTCAGAAAAGCTTGTTTTCCATGTGGTTTTTTTTTCATGTGCTGAAATGCTTTTCTTGTATTTAAAGATTGGTACAGTCTGACTAGTGCTGAGGTGATGACTGTGCATTGATTTAGTAACGTTTAATATAAATTGGAATAGGAAGGTGTTTCCTCAAAAAGAAGCAAATTGGTTTAAGATAAAATGACTGTGCAGTGACTTACAAAATGGGGAGAAAAATAGATACTGCTACTGGTCAGAAGTAGGTTTTAAAGCCTTGCAGAGGCTGTGCTGTCCCCTTGTGGGTTGTCACTAGATGGCACAGTGAGCTCGAGCTGCCACCCAGCCCAAACCACAGTGCTTTGACCTCCCTAATAGAAGAGATTCCTCCTCTTTTCATGCCTCTTTTATGAACCAAACACTGTTGGATTCTGCATATCTACTGCTTATAAAATGGAACTGTAAGAAGAAAAGTGTGTTTGAAATTTAACTGTGTCTGAGGGAGAGGACTGACACTGATTTGTATGGTCAGTGCTGGCCAGTTGCTGGTCTGTGTTCCAGGGCTCACAGCTGTTCCCATCTTTACTGCTGCAAGTGTTTTTCAGTTAAAGACTAAGCAGGTTAAAATAATAAAATCTGACTGTGTTTGTCAAACTTAAATTCTGCCTTTTGTTTCAGGCTCAGTATTCCTGTAAATCGTGACTAAATTCTTGAATATATGTCTCCTTAATGATTTTTTAAGCTTTCAGTGTTGAAACTTGGTTACATTTACGTGGTATGAAATGTTATAGTCTAAATCCTCAGTGTTCAAAGGCATGACAAGCTCTAAATAACAGCAACAGTTTTAGAATTTGCTGTTCTTGCAAAGAATTGGAAATTTTGTTGGAAATACAGTGAAAAGTTCTCCGACATATGTTGGTCACAGAGGCAGCTAAGAGCATTTTCCTAGAATGTTATGTAGCAGTGTTTCTGCATTTGGGGCCAATGGTAAATTGTATTTTGTGTCCAGCATGAAGCTCTGCTTTGACTGCCCTTTGTATCCCTGCCATCTTGCCTTTTTCCACTGCCTTGTCTTCTCTGCTGATGTGCTCTTTGTTTGCTGCAGAACTCCCCAAGACACCAGTGGGGAGAAGAGGAGTCAAATTCACAGACAGTAAGATGATTACCCACTGCATCACACCACGGGCAAAGAAAGAACCTGTAGTTAGTGGAACAGTAAAACAGGGGTGGCACAAGGGTTTGAATGTTGTGTCCATGCCACTGCCTACCTTTTCTTTGGGCAGAGGTTGCTGGATTTCATAAAGAGGCTTTTTGTTTTAATTCCTATGTGTTGTCAAACCTTAGAGATGCAAGCACATAACTAGAATTTAACGTGGTATATTTTGACCAAAACAGCTGGTTTTCTAATATCATCATAGTTATGTTCTGATAACTATTTTCACAGAAGGAAGTGAAAATTCTTTTGTACCAAGAGTGCTTCTGAAGTGTTAAACGTTAGATTAGCCTGAGAACACACTTAAACTGTGCCACATTGTAACTACAGGGATTGCCGAATTTTAAGGAAACCACTAAAGTCAGATTCTTGTACATGCCTCCAGAGTGAAGGAACTCTTTTAGTTACAAATTTTCCATTTCTCCTCAGGAAAGAGATCACAACAGTGAAGATGAAGACGAAGACAAATACGCAGATGACATTGATATGCCTGGGCAGAACTTTGACTCCAAAAGACGCATCACGGTCCGGAATTTACGTATTCGGGAAGATATTGCTAAGGTGAGTAAAGAATTATGTACAGGTGGTCTTCTGTATTATTGAGAGTTAATTTCAGTTATACATTCAGTTATTTATGACTTTGTGGGTCTAGGGCTTTGGAAGTTAAGATCTATTCTCAGTTCTGTTCCTGCCCATGTTACAACCTCATCAAGGTCATCCTTTTTAAAGATAGAACTTCTTAAAATATCTAAACTGGAGGATGCAGGAGTAACCTCAGTTCTTTTAAAATCAAAAATATTAAGTATCTTTTATGTTGTTTTTTTTCCCCTAGTACTTGAGGAATCTAGATCCAAATTCTGCTTATTATGATCCCAAAACAAGAGCAATGAGGGAGAACCCTTATGCCAACACAGGCAAGAATCCAGATGAGTAAGTAAAAATGAGGTCATGCTTGTATATCCAACGAAATTCTTAGAACTGAGATTAATAGTTTTATTCTTTCTTTTACCTATATGTCCTTTAGCTAATGAATTCCTAGTCAGTTATATATGCACATATTAGTAAACCTGGAAAAAAATTCTGTTCTATTTAGGAACACATTTTGGTTTAGTATATAGAAGTGGTGTTTTTGTAATAGTGACTGATCCTTAATCTTCGGGGACATGTGGACTATGGTTTAGTGTAATTATCTGTACAAGGGCTAGGACACTGCTGCATCTAGAGGTGATGCCTCTAAACAATAATTATATTTATATAAAGTATTTCAGTAACCAAATCTTAAACTTTATCCCTTATTTCTTGGCTCTGGAGACTTAGTGTGATGTGTTTGTGGTACCTAAAAAAATATTTGAATTAGGAGTAAGATCTCCTATGTTAATGGATTCTGCATAGAAAAGGTGTGAAAGCTTTGGCATTGTGTAGATAGGTTAATTAAAGCTGCCATAGGCTGGCTTTTGGCTGCACACTTGGCTGTCTCCCTTAAACCCTGAGTCAGACACTTGAC
Organism: Sterrhoptilus dennistouni; assembly: GCA_013397095.1. Classification (NCBI taxonomy): domain Eukaryota; kingdom Metazoa; phylum Chordata; class Aves; order Passeriformes; family Zosteropidae; genus Sterrhoptilus; species Sterrhoptilus dennistouni. The sequence goes on from VWZU01005952.1 coordinate 558,866, forward strand.
TTGTGTTATGCTGGGAACCTACAGAGCAGACAGGCTGAGAGTAAAACGTGTATTCAGAGAACAGTAATTGGATTAGCTCACTGCCTAAAATAGAATGGCAGTACCTAAATGATAGCAAATAATGCTCTTTCCACCTCTCCTTGCCCCATGCTAGAGTACTGCCAGTCAATTCTTTTTTTTTGATGTAAATGCTTTTGCTCTCTCTCAAGTCATAATTTGACCTTTGTTGAATCTAAGTTTCTACCACAGCTTTGCAGACTGTAAATTTTTCCAAGTGGCTTTGGGAAGAGGAAAGAGGGGGGAATTGGATTGCTAGCATTATTTGATCCTCAGTGTATGTTTCATGTACTGACTGTGCATCTCTTCAAGGGCTGTGCACAAGTGTTTCAGCTTTACTGAGGGCAATAAAGCTGTCCCAGGCTTTCTTTAACTCAGCCAAATATGCTGGGTCTGGATTGAAGAGTCAAAAATCCAGAAATGAAAATCACTGTGCTGGAATATCACAGACTGTATATGCATATTTATTGTGTGACTAGGTCCAAGTTTAACTTTTAGTGCTTGGCATCTCAGGCAGAACTTCAGGTCTGTGTCCTGTGCCCCTGTGAACACAGACATGACAGTTTTTGACTGGCTGCCTGATACTTTCATGGCTTTACAGGGTTTTGTTTCATGTATCAAGTTGAATGTACCACCTTCTTCTGTTTTTAATACCTAGTGCACAAGAGAATTCTCACTTGCCTGTTGCACTTCTGTGTTTGTGTTTAAGAGGAAATGACATTACAAATGCTGAGAATTGTGTTCCTTTCTGCAGGGTTGGTTATGCAGGTGACAACTTCGTTCGCTACACGGGCGATACCATTTCCATGGCACAGACTCAGCGTAAGTGGGCTTTGGGTTTGGGGTTTTTTGAAGGAAATTGACTTAAAATACTTAAAAATGCTGCTTTCTTGCAAAAGAGAAATAAGTAAATCTTTATAGATAGAGGCCTTCTTTCAAACTGCTTCAGAATTAAAGAATGTAATCTGAATGTGCACATCAGTTGTAGAGTAAGTACTGAACAGAACCTCTTTGTGCACACAGTGTTTGCCTGGGAGGCTTATGACAAAGGCTCTGAAGTTCATCTGCAAGCAGACCCGACAAAATTAGAGCTCCTTTATAAATCTTTCAAAGTGAAGAAAGAAGATTTCAAAGCACAGCAGAAGGAGAGCATCCTAGAGAAGGTAACAAGTGTTTGGGTTTATTTAATAGGAATTTTGTTGAGTTTGAAGTCTGAGTCTTGGGGAACAAGTCAGATTACTAATCCTATGTGAGAGGGCATCAGCTGTTCTCAGCAGCTTAGACTTAAAATATTTTTATATTTATACACACTATCTCATCAATTGATGAATTTTATTATTTAGTATAGGGACCTCTGAAGGTCTGCTGGTATTTATATTATTGGGAGCTCTTCCCTTAACTGTCAGAATTTCTCCACTGAAGAAATCTGAATTTCTTTCTGACTCAAATTTTGGGTACAGTCTTTTCGATAAAATACTCATTTTATATTTTGCAACTTGTTTCTTGGACGACTGAAAAAGAACTAAATAATCCATTTAAATTCTAACTATGTCAACATTCAAGTTTGGAAGGGGACAGGAGGTATTGCTCTGGTGGTACCCAAGCTGTTTGGCTTGGTCTCTAAAGTTTTTCTGCTTTGAGTGAGGAATATCACTGTTGTCATTCTCCAAGCATAAAACCAAACAAAAACAAACAAACAAGAAACACAACAAAAGACCACATGCACACCAAAGCCCCCACAAAACTAAACACCAAAAGACACCACAGAGGCCATAGGAGATGATGTATTTCTGTCTTAATTCTCCACTAAAAATTAAACTGTTTCTGTCCACTTTTGTGCCTTCTTGACAAGGTACCAAAGGTGCTGGTTTTGAAATGTTTGCTTAACTGTATAAAAGGTGGGTTTTTTTCAAAACTATTACATGTCATTTCTATTTGCATTTTAGTATGGAGGACAAGAACATTTAGATGCCCCCCCAGCTGAACTGCTGTTAGCTCAAACAGAAGATTATGTGGAGTATTCTAGGCATGGAACAGTCATCAAAGGACAAGAGAAAGCTATTGCTTGTTCTAAATATGAAGAGGATGTGAAGATCAACAACCATACAGTAAGTCCTAGGTTGCGTTAAAAGTTCTAAAAATTAAATACCTTCCCATTGGAGGTCTATAAGGATCCTGTACAATATGATTAATACAGTATGATTAATGCATCAAATATATTTCTCCTGTCTCAATGTGACACACTCCCTTTTCTGCTAAGGAGAAACTCCAAATTGTCATTGCTGTGATATGAATTTGAAGAGTTGCCATGGCAATCTTTAACTAAAGGGGAAGTTACTCTTTTTACTTCCACTTTGAATATAAGTTGACCACGTCCTGTTATGGTTCTCTTTTTTGGCAGTGTACCTGTAAGGCTCATGTAAAATAGCAAAAGTATTTCTCTTAGCTTCCTTTTTGAGTAATTCCAAACTTACCAGGATATCGGCTCAGGAGTAAATTTTAGCCTACCTCTTTCAGGAGTAACTGTATGGTGTGTTCTCTTGCAGTGCATTTGGGGTTCATACTGGAAAGAAGGCAAGTGGGGTTACAGGTGCTGCCACTCCTTTGTCAAGTACTCCTACTGTACAGGAGAAGCTGGGAAAGAAATTGCTGTGAGTATTCTCTTGTTTATTCATGTGGAAAGAGCTAAAAGCATTCATATTCCTTACTTAAGGTTTGGACTGTTTTGCTTTTAGGGGGAGGTTGGTTTTTTAGCGATTTGTGGGATTTGGTTGGCGTTTTTTTTGTGCTTCCCCTTTCAGATGTGGTCAGTAACAGGTATCCTTGTTCTTGTCTGTTGTGTAGAATACAGAGGCAAGTTTAATGGAAGAGCAGCCTGAGGATGATGAACACATGACAAAACCCAAAACACTGATGGAGGTAGGATGTTTACCTTACTCAGGAAGACAGATACTTCTCCTCAACATTTAACAACAAAATTCTGTAGAGTCATAATAAGCCTGAAAATTACTAGACTGCATTATTAGATCATTAACATTCCCATTGAAAACTGAGCTCTCAAATAGCATTAATAGAAGTTTGGATTTAGTGGTTTGGGCATTATTAGTTTTGGAAAGTTGAATCTTAACATTAACTTGTTTCCCACCTTACAGATCCACCAAGAGAAGCAGAAAGAGAAGAAAAAGAAGAAGCACAAGAAGAGCTCAAATTCCGACAGTGAGGGTGAAGAGAAAAAGAAGCAAGAAAAACTGAAAAAGGTGCACTATAATCTTCAGTGGCTTTGTGGCAAAGGGAACACAACATATTTTACAGCATCAGTTTTATGAAGCCTATAATGTAGTTCTTGGTGATATACCATAGGGTAGTTTGATTATAATTTTGAGCTAAATTAAATTTAAAACGCTGTTAGATGTTCTAAAGTCCCCTACTCCTCAAGCAAACCTTCAATAAATACTTCATTTTGAAAGACTTAATTTAGATGACTTAGAACATTTCATGTCTAGGCAACTATTACACCTGTAGGTCTATAAAAGACACTGCAGAGCACAATGATTTGTGTATTGAGGAAAGATGGAGAGATCAAAGGCAGTGTCAAATCTTAACTCAGCAGTTTGTGTCCCAGTCTTACAGCTGATGTAATAAATTCTTGCCCCAGGTCATCCACTGCTGAGCAGCAGTGTGCTCCTGTGGGCACAGCACCTGCCTCAGGCTGCCCTGAGAGGAAACGTGCTAAAACCATGGTTAATTCAGGCAGGGTACAAATGCAACTTCTTTCCAGTAATGAGTAGTTGTGAGATAACACAAAGAATTTAAAAATTAAAACCCCAAACATATAACAAACACTTCATTTGTACTTGCTAGATCACAATTATATTTTAGGTAAATCCTATGAGTTTCTTACCTGATTTTGACATTCGGAAAGAGATGAAGGTGTCTTTTTTATTAAATAGCATTTTACCATCATTGTTTTATATTAAACACTAAAAAGTGAGCATTAAGTGAAATGTGCTGTGGGTGGGCCAGATGTGCTTTGCTTATCGCACCCTTGTGCTTGCTCCTTGTCCATCATAAAAGAATCTAAGACAAACCTTCATTGTTTTGGGTTTTTTTAACTTTCATTGTAAAAATTTTGATTCCCTTTGCTCTCATTTCAGGCTCTAAATGCTGAAGAGGCTCGACTTCTCCACATCAAAGAACTCATGCAGCTGGATGAGAGGAAGAGGCCATACAACAGCCAGTATGAAGCCAGGGAGCCAACAGAGGAGGAGATGGAGGCCTACAGAATGAAAAGGCAGAGACCTGATGACCCCATGGCCTCTTTTCTTGGGCAGTAGTCACAGGACGTCATTCCAGTACACAAGGCTGTTTCCACAGCTGTTTACAACTCTCTGGGCACTTCACTTGATTCCCTTGCACATGTCTGAAAAGGCAAAAACCTTTTTGGGCTCCAAAGAAATTTGTGAAAGCTTCTTTCAACAGACTTGAGCAGTCTGGTACTTCTAGAATTTTGTAAATGTGTGTGTATGTGTACAGATACAGGCACATGTATATAACATATGTATAGATGAAATACGTGCACCTACTCTGTAAGTTCTTGAAGGAGAAGAGATCTGACTGAAATCCAAATATTTGGCCAACTAATGCATAAAGTTGTGATACAGGCAAACTGACTAGTCAGAAGAAATGGTCAGCAGGGGTCAATATAGAACAAAAATTGTTGACAAAAAATTGACACAACTACTACTAGATCTTCTTACTTGTAAAGCCTGGCTTATGACTGTAAAAGAATGCATCATTTCTTGATTACTTTGCAGTAAGTACTTTGGAAATGTAAAAATTAATTGCTTTGTTCTGCTTAAATCAATGTGAAGATCTTAAGTGCTGTCTAGCCTTTTAAATGAAAGGGTTAGAAGAAGCTGACTGTAGAGTTTTAAATTCCAGTTGTTTCTTCAGATGTATTTCCACAGACATTTCAGTTGCAAAGATCTGAGTTTTTGGGTTTCCTTTTGATAACAGTGTCCTGTTACATGGTGTGATGCCGAGTGTCAAGCTCCAGTTCTGTGAGAACATGCACCACTGTCTGCTTTGGCAACGTTACACTGGGAGTTTTCCCTTTTAACTAATTAAAAGTTGAAGAATTGGGTAAAAAACTGCACAGCATGACTTCGGAGTTGGAAGGCTTGGGAATTACTTCTGTTGAGGCTTAAACTGTCTTTCCACACAGAAACTGCTCTTTTGTACAAATAATTACATACAGAAAACATACCTGTAAGAGTCCTGTGTGTGATTTCACACGCACTTTGAGGACTGAATGTTTTGATTTGGCACATGTAGCCAGTGATGGACATTCTGCACTGCTCTGCAATGTAGTTCTGTATTAATACCATATGTGATATTCTCATTGGTGATCAACATTTTGGGTATTTTACTGTGTGTCAGGTCCTCTGCCACACAGTAAAAGCAAACTGTGTGAATGAGCTGATTTGAACTGAGGTGCACACCCTGCAACTGCTGTGGGCTTGGTCAGTGCCAAGTTCAGTCTGAGAGAAGAGGAGCTGTCAGAAGGGCTCCTTGAGCTATTTACATACCTTTCTCAAAGCTGCAGTTTAGTCTCAAAAAAGTCCAAAAGATTTAATTCTTTATAAAGGAGGTAATTCAGAAATAACACAAAGGAATTTTCAAGACTAACTTTGGAAGCTGTGGATTGACTGCATGGAAACCTTAATACATCAAGTCTCTACTGAATTTATGTGAAGTGATTGTTCAGGGATTAGAATTCAGTCCTAAATTTAGAATACATAGATTTCACCAAGGGTCAAACCCAAGCACTTGGGGCAATAGTTGATCCTTGCCAGATCTTTAGTCTGGGCTGTAAAGAAAGGGAGCTCCTTTAAAGGGTTGTCAGCTTATTTATTTTAACCTTGAGAGGACAACGTGTTATCCTGAGACTTATTCTTAAACAGCTGCAACATTTATCTGATGATTTTAAAAAAAACGCTCATGCATACATTTTTACCTAAAATACTCCAGTCAGATGGATAAACATTTGTCAGAATAAATAATAGGAAATGTGAAGCAATGCTGACACACTCAGAACCTTTCAAGAACAAATAGACCTGTCTGGTTTTCATCACAAATATGAAATGTCATTTCTCCTCTTTGGGAGTTCAGCAAGAGCTGAATAGTCCCACAGATCCAACAGATGCAGAACCAAAGCCAAGCTTAGAAGTACCTGGATGTGAGCAGCTCTGGGATGTCTCAGTCACCCCCTGCCTTCCCCTGGCACCAGCTGCTCTCCTTTCCGCACAGCAGATCCCAGGCACCAGCACAGGGGGGACACCACAAGGCCATGTGTGTCCATGGTGAGCACCATGGTCTGGAACTGCTTTGTTGGTATTTCAGAGGTGTCTCGGGGTTGGGGAGCCTCTTCCAGCACCCCAATGGGATTTGAGCTTTTCGTGGTGCGCTTGAGTCTCTTGGGCTGAGAACCTGTGACCATAACCTGAGGTGACCCTGGCAGTGCCCACACCTCCCCTGGGGCACAGTTATCTAACACCAGGAATCTGCTCTGGTCAATAGAGCAGGGAGCTGGAAATAAACAACTTGCTCCCTTTTACCCTTAGCTTACTGGATGAAAGTGGGTAAATAGCTGTGTAGCCCTAAATATGTCCATTGAGGAGCTTCCCTCAGTTCTGTGTCTGAGAAGTGTTGAGTCCAAAGCACCTTTATATATGTAAAATACATATATTGCAAGTAATTTTGCCTAAATTATATAAAACAATGGTAAAACAAAAGGAATTTGCACATATGAAATAAAATGAAACCTTTTCCAGATTTGGAAGTCAATTGTCATCATTAGATGAGACTAACAGAATTTCACATGGCATGTCTAGAAAAATTGCTTTCAATGTATATAAAACCAAATTTGAAAAGCAGAGATCAGTTGTAGCATCTTGTATATCCCCTCACAGGATTTTCAGAACCTTGTTTGCTTCCTGTTTTCTGTTAATGACTTCTTGCAACTTTACCACATGAGAAGCATCTTGAAATTTGTTCCCAAGTTCCTTTCTATAATGAAAACTCTTGCAAAATTGTTTGGAAATTTCCATTGTGCCTGGCTTGCAGGATAAGGTTCTTACTAGCAGGAATGTTTCATAGAAAATATGTGCTTCCTAAAATATTAAGTGTTAAATGGCTTTGATATCATCCCAATGCCTTCTGAAGTTCAGGGAAACTCCAGAGTTTAAATGATTAACTGGCATTTCCAGACTCCCAGCCAAATAACACTTATCACATCTGAATGTTCTGTTATTAATGAGCCAGGTTTGCTTGGAGCCCTCTGAGACCCTTTTTAGTGTTTGATTACTAGAATAATATTGCTTTTACTTGTGAAAATATGTGCTCAAGTTGCCTTGGGTGACAGCATGATTTTTTTTTTTCCCCAAAAGCTACATTGACAGAATCACAGGATGGTTTGGGTTGGAAGGGACCTTAAAGACACGTAGCCTCACCCACCTGCCCTGAGCAGGGACACCTTCCCCTAGACCAGGTTGCTCCAAGCTTTGTCCAGCCTTGGCCTTGAGCACTTCCAGGAAGGAGGAGTCCACAACCAGAGTCCACATTGCAGAGACATAGACCAGATCCTGCTGGGTCTGTACACTGTAAAGCTCCACTGCAGAAAACAAAAGTACACGAGAATGGAATACCTGTGGTCAGTCATTATTCTACATTAGTCTGTCCTCAAAACCCAGACCTTCGTGTTCTGTATCTCTGTTATCCCCTGTAATTTTTGCTTTTTTTGTCCCCCACTGCTGAGCTGGGGCTTCATTGCTGTTCAACCTTGTTTTATCTGGGACCACAGCAGAGCTGCCCTGTTCTGTATCTGGAATTTAATTGTGTAATGCTCCTTTTTCTTGGACATCTAATGACCACATGATTTATTTAGCCTCCTGTAACAAAGCCCCCATTGTGCTGGGTGTTGTGAGGGAAAGCAAGAGCTGGCTGCTGCCTTGCTCTGTAACTGGAGTGACTGGAGCCTGCCAGGAGCCCCCCTTGGAATTGATTTTTCTAAATGCAGAGGAGAGCAGCACATCCATGATGGCAAAAGCAGGCAGCAGCTGGCATTGCTGCTCTTCAGCTGGACCCTTGTCCCAGGGGAACCATGATGTCCCTCTCTTCTCACTTCTCTGCCATTTTACAGTGTTTAAAGAAACAAACTGATCACCCTTCCTATGGCACCTGTTTATTTGCACTTTATGTTACTCTTTTAATACCTGTCTACAAGTGTGGTTCCTGAACATTTTTTTAATGTAGTGACAAGTTGTGTTTAAATTCTGATTTTATAAATATCTGGAAAAATGAGAGCATCCAGCTTCTGATGAATGACACATTCCCTGAGCAAAATGCCCTGGTTCTCTTTTGAAGGCTCTCTCTTTGAAAGAAAAGAGTTTTGCCATTAATTTGTGTGGAATCACTATCGGACCCAATGCAGATTTCTGGTAAATCTCTCTTTGGTGGTAAAGTGCTGGATGCACATCCATGTTCCAGGTACACACCTCTGCAATGAGCTCAGGGGAGCCCAGGCTGGAGGAATGGGTCCTAATGCTTTTTATGCTTCATGCCCATACTCCTTTTCATATTGAAGGAAGCTCAGCAGTATTCTCCTCTCTCTTCCCTCTCCTTTCTCCTGACATTGACCCAAAATTCACCCAATTCCTATGTTAATGCTTTCAGCTCAATAAACCATCAGGAAACTAAATAAAAGCCCTGGTCAGCTTTTGGCAGATCAGCAAACTGAGCCAGCTCAGCAGAGTTCAAGTACTGGAGCTGCAGCAAGGCTGGTGTGGTGGACAAGGGAGAGAGGAGGTGAGGCAATTTCTCCCCTTCCAGCAGGAACTCAGACCCATTTCCATTTAAATAGCTTGAGCAGATTGTGCTCTGAGGCCCAGGGATCACTGGTGATCTATGAGCCACACAAAATGAAGTTCAGCTTCTTTGAGAAAAAATATTAAATGGTGAAATTAATTAAAACCACCTATCCAGGCTGGTACAGCTCCTTGAATCAGAAAGTAAAAATGTCCCAGTGCTGTGTGATAGGATATTTTCTTCCTCTGGGTTCAAAGAGCCCAGACACTGCTGGTGTAGTACTTAAATGTGCTCACAACATGGTTTCAGATGAAAAAACAAAATTTGGTTGGCTTAAAATTTGTTTACTTTTCTAATGAGGCTTCCAGATGTGACTTGATTGTTCCCACCTAAAAATCTATCCTTATCTATTTTACCAGGGACAAATCATGTCACCTTATTCAGTCAAACTCCTAGTGAAGATTCGCATTTCTAAAAGAAGCCATATCAGTTTAAGGTGTTTTTTTGCAAGTATGCTTTCCCCATCACATAGCTGCTTCCTTCTGCTCCAGGCTGCAGCCAAAAACCCTGTTCCTTGCAACTGCTTACTGTGTTGAAACCAGCCTTGGAAGAAGCATGAGGAGAGGAAACTCCCTTAAGTTGCTTTGGCTGCAGAACATTTTGTATATAAACCAGGGACTGAAGGAACACAGGGACCTGTCTTTGATCCATGGAACATCAGGATGACTTAGAACAATAGCACTGACTTTGTTACCCTTTCTTCTATAAACTATTACAAATTAACTAGATAATAGGCAGTGTGAAAAAACCCTAGTTGGTTATGTATTGTTATAAAGTCATGCAGAAGGATTAGCTGCTGTAGCAATTATTGGATTCTAGTGAAAAAAAACCCCAGTGAATATGTGTTGGTAATGACACAGGGCCCTCTGCCCTGGTGTGGTCACTAGGTAGGGCAGCCACATCTGTGAAGGATGGGGTTGATGACCTCGCTCAGGGATATTATTTTATCCCTTTTGCCCATTAGGCTGCTGTTACTTGGATGGTTTTGGTGGCTAAAGCCCAGGATTTTTATTTTTCCTTGCTATCAGTGCTGCCACTGACCTAGTTCTGCAGCGAGTAACTGCACAGCCATCTGTATCCCAGCTGATGCCAAGGAATGAAAATAACCCTGGAAGGTAACAGCCCTCTGGCTGAAGGGAGAGTTTATAGGCAGCATTTGCTATTTGTGTTGCTTCCCTGTCAGACTGCGCTTTCCAACACCTGGTAAAGAAGGCTGGGAAGGCAGAAGTGCTGGAACAGCCCCACAGGGCTCAGGGGGTTTGGCCAGCCCTGCCCACAGCTCCTCACTGGGGTTTACCTTATCCTGCTTTATGGGGTTCAAGCAGTAATGGCTCAGTGTATTTGGGGCTCTTGGAGAGAGGAGTCAGTCACAGCCATGAGAAATTATTTTAGTGTTGAGTTTCTCTGCTGTCCCTGCTGCCTGTACACATTTCTCTGGTGTTGGCACTGTCCCCTGGCAGTAAAGGAGCAGTGGCAGAGTGTGGGGTGCCAGTGAATGGGAAGCAGAAATCACCCCTGATCATTGATGTCTGCAGGTTTTATCCAGAATTGAAAGTTCCTGCTTTCAGGAGCTGCACATGAGTGCAGGACACATCCCAGCACAGGGCAGATTAGGCAGCAAACCTGTAAAGTAGCATTAAGATGCAAACTTTGGCCTATAATCCTAATTATTGCTTTTCTACTCTCAGTTTATTGCAGTGACCATGGCAGTGCTCGGAAATTAAAGTCATGCCAATGGCAACCCCTGACATGGTTATCAGGAGTGTCATGAGATTTTATGCACCTCTGAAAGCACCAGCTGTAAAAATTCAAGGCTTTCCTGAAAGTCTTAGCTTTCAGCTAAGAAATCCACCATATATATCAATATTTCTGGGTGTGGAGAAAAGTTTGAAAACAAATCAGTGTACTCTAAAAGTTTAAGTACCAAAGAACAAGTAGAATGAACATCAGTTCTGTTGCTCTTATAAAATCCCTTGTTGATTTTAACCCTTGGCCCTGTTTATTATGGTTACCATAAGTTTGTTGATTGCAAACGAAAGCAAACTTTATGATTTGTAAATATCCTGAGAATACTTTGGTTATTTCCTAGTGAATGAATGGATGATGGATGGGTGATGAATGGATGGTGGAGTGCTCGTGTCTGGGACAGGGGTGAGGTTTTTGCCTTGGTTCTGTCATGTTCTCTGACACTAATGTGTTCTAGTGTTTTTAATTGCCAAGAGCAGTTCTAAATTCTCTCTTTGGGGGTGTCCCCATCACGTCTCATTCAATCATTATTAGTCATTAAACATCTTATCCTGTGATTGAAGCCAAGGATAGAGCAAAGAGCAATTATTCAGCCCAAATCTACAGTGCTTCATGTGAAGGCAGCGGGAAGGTTTAATTGCTGTACCTGTGACATATAGATTTACTGTGACAGTGGGGCCCTAAAGGAGCTCCCACCTGCTCCCTGATGGCTTTGCTTGTGTTCCATGTGTGATTGCAGAGCCCTCCTGGAATCCAGCCTGGGAGCAACTTGCCACGGTGAGATACACACCCCTAGAGCTGCAGAGCTCTAGATAATAACTTCTTTAATAACTTCTTTACAAGGCAACTGGTTTATAAGTGAGGAGGAGTGTTTGGAACGTGTGATTTATAGTTAGGAATATTTTATAATTGGTGAATGCTATTATCACACTCACTGTGCTGTGTATTAGTGCAAGTTACTGGGGAAATTTCCACAGGTTTAGAGCTCAGGCTTGGTGACACTGTGGTGACAGGGCTGTTTTCCCAAGGCTTTGCAGTTTTGTAGAGTTTCAGATGATCTGCTGACACTCTGCACCTTGCAGAGGCTTTCAGCACTCTCAGGTTAAGCAGGGATTGTGTTTGTTTTCAAGACTCCCACAGTTTTTTATGGGTTTATCCCAAGATATCCATAAGAGTGTGGTAAGAAGAGTGTTGCTCATCCCAATTAACATACAAGAGACACTTCATTTAAGGACCCTTGAACTCAGTTGTCTCACAGAGCCAGAAGTCAGGCACTGTGCTGTGTCTGGAAAAGTCTGGACATTCTCAGTTCTGATGTGTTGAAATGTCTTTAAAAATCTCTTTCTATATATAAGGGCCAAGCCTTACAAAGATCTGTGAGGAATCCCAGAGCCAAACCAAACTCTCCACAGTGAACAGCTCTGCTGCAGGTTCAGCTGCTCCAGTCCTGGGAGAGGCAGGAGCTGGTGGATTAACTCTCTGAGGTGTGGAATGGGAATTATGGCTTTGCCCTCCTCTAGTTTCTCATGTGGTATGCTGGAACCTTGATTATTCCTGTAGGACTGAGGCCAGGCTTGTCTGCAGCACTGTCCCAAACTGCCCATTCTCTGACAGACCTGCACAAAGGTTTTGCTGGCAAAAGGAATGTACAAAAGTTCCTGTGCACAGGAGGCACCCCTGGAGCTGCCAGCTCTGCCCCAAACCAGAGCTCTGCTCATCACTTGGCAGAATTGCTCAGGTTTGCCTTTTTCCCACAGTGCAGGATTATTTTCCTTCTCATTTCTCAGGCTGCTGGAAATGTCCCATTACCTCCCATTGCAGAACACTTGATCAGATACCAAGTCACTGCTGGATGAAAATAGGATTAAATGCAATGACTAAACACTGAGTTAGTTACTGAGTAACTTCCCAGGAGCCCTTCTCCATACTTGGGGAGTTACTGAACACATGTGCTGGTGAAAAAAAATGGAGCTGTGGGATGGCCTATTTCTATAATTTAAAAAGGAGCCTGGGTGGTTACTCACAGAAAAACCTCAAATTTGGATTAAATTAATAATCAGTGAATAGTATTGCAGAGGCTTTTCACGCTCAGAAGTGGATTGAGAATACCAACAAAATGATCCCTGTCCTCTCCAGCTGCTCTGCAGTGAACCCAGTCCCAAGCTCTGTGTTGGCACAGCCTTGCTGCAGAGCAGGGTGAGGCCAGGCACAGCCCAAAGCTCAGTCTATGTCCCACTGGAGACCACTTTTGTCCTTCCCAACATGTGAAAACAACACAGCCACAGGGGAGCAGATTATTTTTGCAGGAAATGTGGAAAGAATGCCCAGTGTTCCCTTGAGAGACAATACATAACAAATCAAAGAGCTGTGGTCTGCATGGCATTATCCAGCTTAGTTGGAGGGAAAAAATAGTGGCACAAAATCAGCTTATTTTTAAGCCCATCTGGAAACTAGTGGGAATTCATCTCACTGAATAAAACTATTATAAATTATATCAGGCTTCATCACATATATTTGGAGACAGAAAGAATTTATTGCAGAGGCTTGAGTTGATTCAGAGTCACACAACACAGAAGAAAGCCTCAATCTGTGAGCCTTCTGTGCACTTTCATGAACAAAATATTTAGAAGTAACTAAAAAGCCCCACGAAACAAAAAGTGTAGCATATAAAACACAGCTTCAGAGTTGCCTTGAGCTGCATTAACTTTTACTGTACAACACTTTTTCTCTCCCCCTAAGAAAACAGTCTGTAATCTTTTAAGAAAATCAGATCTAACTCCATTGTTGGACTAAATCTAACTACTTTCAGTTGAATTTCATTAGTTTTTGTCCAGCAGTGCTTCTCAAGTGCCCCAGAGCAAGAGCTCTTGGCCTGTGCACAAGTGACCTCAGGCTGGGGCCAGCATGGGATGCTCTTGGAGCGGAGACATCCCAGTAGGATGCCCAGCAGAGCTTTGGGTTGCAGGGCACAGAGGCCTCACCTGGTCCCTCCTCTATGGCCTTGGCAGAATATTCATGGAATTTTTCAGCCGTGCCCACGTGGGAACCGTGGCCGCCAGCCAAGAGCTCCGGAGAAACAGCCCCGCTGTTAATGATTGACTGGGGAGATAATGAAATAGCCCAGCCCACTGTTTGCTTGCTTTCCTTCTGCACTGCCACCGTGCCACTGCTGTGCTCCAGAGGACCCTAAACCCGGGGCAGTGACAGTCACCCTGCAGGTGTGATGCCCTGGAGCTGCCCTGGGACATCCTGATGCTGTGGTGACAGGTGAGAGATGGGAATCGCCTCTGACACTTGGGAGTGCCCTGGGAACTCTTCAGGCTGTGATCTGCACAAGTTCTGCTTCACTGACTGGGAGATCTTCTCTGTGGGCACAGCTGGAACGTGGAACCAGAGCATTGGCTTCTGTTTTATAAAGATAATATTGGAGGTAGCAGATTTGTCCTGTCTGCACTCACTGTGCACATGCCTTCAGATTGCTGGAGCTAACAGGTAACCTGGTGTGTGCAAGTGTCCCTGCCCATGGCACGGAGGGTGGAACTGGGTCAGCTTTAAGGGACCTTCTAACCCAAACCAAATCATAGTTCTATGATTCTAACAAAACCAAACAACATCTCAGTGTGTGTGTGTGTGTGTTTGTGTGTGTCTTTTAGATGCCTGTACCTGGTACATATTGTCTTCAGCAGTTGCTGTGCTGTCTGTTTGTATATTTGCTTTACACAAGAAAAGAATGAAAAGAACATTCTGGTTACTCTGTTGTTTATATTGTGTTTGCTGTAAGTCTGGAGAACATGATTCTGCTGATCCATGGTCTGAGTAACTGCTCCTTAGCCCGTGGATAAGTGCATGTGTTTGGGGAGGGATTCAGTGAGATCCCAGTGCAGACCTTTAAGGGCCCCAGTGCATGGTAGATGAGCTCACTGGTCTCTCCTGACAAGCAGCTTTTCCTTTATCTCAGCAGTGTTCCTAGAGCAGCTGGGGGACACCACAGCTGTCCTGGCAACTCACAGGGTGTGATGCAGAGTTTGTGTGAAACGAGGGTTTGGATGCTTGAGACACCCCCAGCCATGCCAGCTACCTGTAGCACTGTGGCACATGTGCCAGGTGTGTGTGCTTGTGGCACTGTGGCACATGTGCCAGGGTGCTTGTGGCACTGTGGCAGCCACTCACAGGTGGTTTGGGAGGTCTCAGCAGAAGAGGAGGTGCAGAGTGTGCTGTCCCAGCTCAGCAGCACCGGGCAGGCAGAGCCAATGGTCCCACTGGGGAGGGATGACTTAGACATGTTGCAAGAGCCCATCCAGGGCCAGGCATGAGCTGGTGGATGGTGGTGAGAGAAGAAAGCCTCATGCTGGACAAACAGGTGTCCAGGTGCTGTGTTTTCTATCAATCCTTTCTCCCCACCAAGGGCTGACTCAGTCCCAGGTGCCTGGCAGAGCATCTGCTGCCAAAGTTCACATGCACCATCTGAGGCACCCTTCTGTAACAGCCAGCCTGGAAACACAGGAAGGGGCAGGATGGATGTTGGGAAATATTAAAAGCACATTCTGAAATGTTTAACTTGGGGCTGGAAGCTGTCTTGGGCACACATGATTGCACCAGGCCACCTGGACTTCAGGGCTTGTCCTCGGGATCTCTGACTGTGAAAGATGGCATTTTCATAGGGAAATGTGTGAATGTAACCAAATAATTGAGGATTTGTATAATGATTTGTAACAGAAAAATTGCCTTTAAAATCCTAAAATTACCAGTGTGTTGTAGTGTGTAAGGGACCAATTGCTGTGAACATGGACAGTCTAGAGTGACACCTGAGTGATACAATCACAGGAGCTCTGCTCTATCCTTGAGTGTGCAGATTATGTGGGGTTTTCTGGAATAAATAGATCTGTGTTAAATAGGTCAGGTAAAGGGTCTGGCAGGTTGACATTTTTACACAGAAAATACCTACCTTGGTACAAAATGTACTTAATGATTCTCCAGCACAGACAATGTTTGAGGCTAATGGTGAAATGCAGGTTATAGAGGACCGACTTGGGAACTCAGAGGGGAATTTCTGTAAATTGGGTAAAATATAGAAGGACAGATCTGCAGAAACTCACACCTGTTTGGATGGAGACTAGTTGTTATGAAGTGCTACAAACAGGGAATCATTTGGTCCCTACTGGAATCAGTAGCTCCTCTCACTGACACTGCCACTGCTCACTGAATTCCTCACCTGTTATCAGAGGTGAATACCTGTCCTGGAGTCACCTGCTTAGGGAAAGCCTCTCACAAAAGCTCTGAGTGCTGCCTTTTTCCAGAATTGAATAATATAAGCTTCCCCCAGCATTTTTCCTCTGACATGTCCTGCCAGCCTTGCAGCATGTCTGGAGGGAGGCTGAAGGAGGGTGGGTTTAGTTTAGATACTGAGAAGAAATTCCTCCCTGTGAGGGTGCTGAGGCCCTGGCACGGGGTGCCCAGGGAAGTTGTGGCTGCCCCATCCCTGGAAGTGTCCAAGGCCAGGCTGGATGGGGCTTGGAGCAGCCTGGGATAGTGGAATATGTCTGTGGCAGGGTGTGGAACAAGGTGACCTTTAATGACCCTTCCAAACCATTCTGTGATTCTGTGATGCTCTTTGCAGATCAAGGGTTTGATTTCTGCCCCTAATTCCAGGTAACCCTCACCACTAAACCTGCTGTAATGTAACCATGGGATATTTCCAGATTATTTTTAACTACTAATCCAGGTTTTCATTTTTTTGTTGTGGAAGCCAGAGATACGTTTAGTGAGATTAGGCATAAGCACTTATGAATTCTGCCCCAACAAAAGCTATGGGAAAACACTGGAATGCAATATTTGCCAAAGGAACAGAGCTGTCTAATATATTATTTCTTGTGTATATTTGGTGGTTTCCTCTTGTTCCAATGGAATGTTCTGTAGTAACTGGATATTGCATTACTGTCTGCCCCAGCACAAAGGCAGCATAATTACATTTAACATCTGCATGAATTAGACTGAAAACAGACATCCTCTGGAAAGGAATAGTTTCTGTCTCCTGTGTCAAAATAAGAAAGAGCTAATGGGTTTTTTAAAATACCAAATTAATTTATATGACCTCATAATACTTGATTTATATACAAGAAAATGGAAGTGCTAATATTGTTTGCCAATTATATTTTAGCTGCTGCTCTGAAAGACTGGAAAAGTTACATGATTTACTGAGGGCAGTAAGGTATTAAACTAAATAATTGGTAGTTAGGAGGAGTGCTGAGAGGCCTGGGGTCTGCTCCTGCTGTGGGACTCAAATGATTTCATGGTAAGGCAGAGTCCTACTGGTGTGGCAGGATATAATTGAAGTCTGTAAGATATTCTCTGAGGTACAGGAAGATTGTTTGGTTAGATGAAGCTCCATTTCCACATCTGTGCTGCTTTCTCTCTGTTTGTCTCTTCTTTCCAGTCTCCTCCTCACTTGTGTTCAGTGCTGGGAAGTTTTCCAGGTACCACAAGCTGATTCCTGTGCTCTCCTGTTCTCAGGGATAATCTAAGTGAGACAGCTTGACCATGTCACCTTCTGCTCTGGGAAGGTCTGGTAGGATTCTCTATCCCATATTTTACCTGTCAGTATTCCCTATATGGGAATTACTTTGGGAATGTTGTGAAGAGAATGTATTTCTGTATCTTCATGAAGTTTATAGCACACAGTTTAAAGTTTGCAAAGTTCAGCAAAAAGCTTCTTTGTACATTTAAGGACCAGAGAATGAATTTTTTGATCCATCTGAAGCCATAATTTAAATTATATAAACACATATATTTATATACATAAATAATATATATTAAATCCCACTTCATTAAGGTGAACTGGACACTGCTCCTTCCCCAGTCAGTGCCTCTGGATCCATCCTTGCCTAAAACTGGAGCTGCAGCAGGAATGTTTGTTCTCATTGCAGGTTTGTCTGTGGAAAATGTAACTACAGCATGTAGAAATTGGAATCTGCAGTGTTGTTCTGGAAAGGACTCTTGGGCTGCAATTAAGAGTCATCCATAAAGCTTCTTATATTAGAATAAAACATGTGTAGGTGCCAGAAAACCACAATTCTTCAAAGATAAGATGGTTTCATGACATTTCCCAGCTAGTCAACCCTCACTAGTAAGTGAGTGAGTGTCAGCTCCCCCAGATCTCTGATAAAGCTGGAAAGGCAAATTCTGATCCAGGCAGTGCTGGGAATACACTGGGTTTGGGATGTGTGGCAGCTGGTGAAGCTGCCTGTTATAAGCACTTGGGTTTTTCTAATTATAGGCAGTTACTAATGAATGTGTATTAAAATTGTGCTTGCACAGATTGCTAACCAACCACCAACTCACAGGATTCTGGACTAAAACCATGTCAGTGAAAGGAGATGTTGAACTGGATGACCCCTATTTAATGGCCAGTTTCTTCTCTTGTGAGCTTGACTTGCCTAAGTCAAGGGGAAGCTCAGTGCAGCCAGGAGTAGGTCAGGGGGACTATGAGAATTTTATTTTTCCCTAATGTTTCTTGGACAGCCTTGCTGGGAAGCAATCAACATGGTAGAAATGAGAAAACATCTTTATTATATATATTAATTTAATTTAATTTGATTAATTAGTTAATTTAATAATATATATATATTTATTCTAAAGACATGTTTAAAAATCAACAGTGTCATTGGACTTTTTTTGGTTTTTAGTACTTTAGAGTCTGTAATTTTTAATGATCTTGTGGTGGTTTTGTAGCCTGTAAAAACAGTATGGGGCTATGTTTATGGCATCAAATGAACTTGGTTAGATTTAAAAAAGAAATAAGGAAAATATGATGACATTAAAAGGGATAAAATAGAAATGGTTGTGAATAAATGCATACATTTGGGATGAAACTGTGATTTCTGGCAAAAACATTTTCTGAGAAGCACTTAGGGAGAAGAAACAATAAGTATTTGGTGTTTAATAGAATAGACACTAATGCTGATGGAAACCAAGAGGAATTGTTGAGGCTGAATAAGGAGTCAGGGAATTCAAGGACAATAGAGAACTATGTATGCAGTGGCTAAGTGCTCTAATTAAAGGGTCAGACTCTGTTGGGTGCTCAGAAAAAGTCTCTCACAGGGCTGTGAAGAATTGCCAAACCTAATCTTCCTCATTAAATCCTTGGCCAGAGACTGGGCCATAGCTCTCACCTCCAAAAGCAGTTTATTTGGGCCACAGCTTTTCATCACCCAGTAGGCATGTTAGGCAAGTGCCAAAGGTTCCTGTCCATCAGTGAGATGTCAGCCCCATGGGAAGTGACACCAGGAAGGTGTAGGATGGACCCATTCTGGTGCTGTGGCTCCAGCAAAGCTCCCATGCTGCTCACCAGGGATCTCTTCCTTCTCTAGAGAACCTGGAACACCAGGGTGAGGAAGTTTAGGAAGATTTGTCTATGCCCCCACACAAAAAAAAGGGGATACTGAAATGCATTTTTTTGTTATTATTACTTTTATCCTTCTCTAAATTTCTCACAACACTTTGATAGTTCCAGAAAGCCCCAAGTGTGGATTTATGGTTTTTACTGGAAAGGTTTACATTCCTCAAACTATGGAGAAGTTTATTTCAGTGCACACAAGGCATAAACCTCCTCTAAATCCCACACTAAGACTCTGTTTTGGGACTGTGTGACCCTTTGACTTCCCTGGCTCCCAGCAGCAGGGTGAGCCTTCCTCTGGGCCTGGAAGCCAAATGTGAGATTTTGTCCTTGTGTGTTGATGTACAATATCCTTGGTGACCATTAGCTACTTGTATGATATTTCTGGAAATTACACTAAATGAGAAAAACAGTGATTAGAGTCTTCAGAATTCTTAGCAAAAAAAAAAGCAGATTAGCAGAAAGTGTGTTTTTTCAGTCAACCAAAGGCAGTATCATCTGCTATGTTTGCCTTCCTGTTTGAAACATAAAGTTGAAAGTCCAAGGGGATAAAATTGTTGATTACAGGCTAGAAACAAATAATAACAATGGGAAAGTATCTATTAAAAAGGCAGAGGAGGAGAGAAACAGTGACTTTAAGAGATGCTGGGCACAAAGGCCATGCCAGCCACACTTTCCTCAATTAGTATCCTTCCATTTCTCTCACCCTTTCAACAGTCATGTCAAAGTGATGGAGTGTGAAGACTTCGGACATTTGTCTGGAATTTCTGGATATTTCAGAGCCTGGTCAAAGGAGCAGCTCTTATTTCCAGACATCTCATATCTCAGAGGTAGAGACACTGAGAATACAACCATGTTGTGCAGGGACAGGGGTTTCTGTCCAGGAAGACCTGGGTGGAGAATTGGGAACCTGTGCTAGGTCACCAGCCATGACCTGCTGAAGGTTTCTGGGATGCCAGAGACTGCACCTGACATCCCCAGGATTCTGGCCTCTCCAGGCTGCCCTGGGAAAGCCAAGAGGATCACCTGCTGAAACAAGAGTCCCTCGGGTGATCTTCTGGTAGCAATGAGATCTCACGGCCTGGGGAGCAGATGGGTCAGGTGCTGCAGAGTGTGCAACAGACTGGAATCTGAAGAATTCTAGTTAATATTTACATGCAGTGTTTACCCTTTGATAAGGAACAGGTCATTCACAAATGTGGACATGACATAATATTGGTAGGTTGGTCAAGGTGTTTGCTTTGCATTTTGAACACTTGTTCTCTTCTGGAGAACACTTGTGTGCTGTAGTTTGGTCCAGATTAACAGCTGTGGGTTTCCCCTTTATTTTCATGGAGCCATTTGTATAAAAAGGGCAATTACACAAAAAGAGGGCTAGGAAGGTTTGAACTCTGCTTGTGTTTATTAAGGAAAAATCTTATTCTTGCTTTTGTGATGGAAAGATTGTATTGGTCACTTCAAGGGAACTCCACAAGTACACAAATGATTGCAGACTGTGTTATGTGCCAGGGGCCGTTTTTCCTGGGTTGTTGAGGGCAAATCAGAGACTTGATGGAGAGAATACCTGTGTTTCTGGTGGGGGATGATTTGTTCAGGCAAGCATTGTACATAAACGCAGGTGAGTTATGGATCAATTATGGCACCTAGCAAACTCCAAATGAGGTCAAACAAGACCAAACTGTAATTAAAATAAATCTTGCCCTTACAAGACAGGTAAGTTGTTCACTGGCTGTGCTCTGGAGTCACTGGGTTTTCTCTGTACAGAGGTAATTTGCCAGACATGAGGCTTTGACATATTGAGTTGGTTGCAAAGAATTCAAGATTGTGCAATGCCTTGCATCACCCTTCCCTAGAACAGAACAGGTTGAAGTGGATGGAAGTTAAGTTAGTCTCTGTTTTTAACACCAAAAAACAACAAGGAAACAACTTTGGAATTTAATAGGTTGATAGTGGCTTTATTACTTCCTTGGGCATGGAGTGAATACACTTCCCTGGATTCCTACACTGTTGATACACTTCTGTGGGAGGACACATAGAGATAATGCTGAAGCCAATCTTGCCCTTGATATATTACATCTGTATTAATTACCAAAGAGTGGAACAGCCTTGCCCTCACAGCCATGGGTGTGATAAAGAGTGGGTGAGCTGGTTGGGGTCAGTTGGAGTCTGCTGTGAGGAGGAAGGGACAGGAGGTCATGTAAGGGACAGAAAGGGTGAGATGTCATGCAAGGGTCACACAGGGTTAGGTGGCTGTGCTAGGGACAGGAAAGGAGCCATCTGGAACTGCACAAGGAAAAGAGAAGAAAGAGGGAAAGAGCCAGAGCTGTGTGGAGCTGCCCGTGGGAGGCTGCATAGAAAAGGTATGAGGGACTTTTAGATAACAAGGTGCTGATGCTTGAAGCTTTCTTTGGTGTCAGTCCTACCTCCTCTGTCACACTTCCCTTCATCTTTCGGTGAGTTTGGTTCTGATATACTTTAATTTAACATTTTTCTTCTTGCTGTCAGTGGTTTACAACGTAAATATTGCAAGCCAGTCTGGAGTAGCACATTGTATTGCTAGAATAGAGACCCAGAGACAGCACAGTCCGTGAGGGAGCTCTACCACCTCCCTGCTGAGAACAATAACGTCCTTGTTCATGTCAGTTGACTTTTAAGGACATTAATGATTTTCTCTTATATGGGAAAGAGAGGGCAGTTTCCACATAGTTCCTTGGACATATTGAGATAAATGGTTCTGCTGCCAGGGTTTAGAAAATACTCTTCAGAAGAAATAAGATAAATTTTCCCTAAGGTGTATTTCAGTATCAGTCAGAGGTTCTTACCTCAGTCTTCTAAGATACTGAAATTATATTTCCTAATACTTCTGGTATCATGGTAAAAACTTGAGTCAAAAATTCTTCTCTCTATTGCCAACTTCACTGTAAATCCCAATGACGAGCTTGAAACAGTGGGGGAAAAGAGATCTTGGGAATGACTGGTATAGGAAACCAGGAGAGTACTTCCATTGATAGACGTGAACTAAATCACAACAGTTACTTGGATTCTACACGTTGCTGTGAAAAGTTAAAGCCAAATTCTCATTGTAAATCAGGGTGGCTCCATTAACTCCCATGGAACTCTGCCAGCACATCCCAGACAAAGACTTGGCTGGGTCTATTTAAAGCACCATCAGTAAGAGCTGCTTGGAGAGGTTCCACTGGGAGAAAAATTTAATTTAAACAAGAGAGATAAGAATGACAGAGCAATCTGTCTTCTGGATCTCTTGTGGAATGGTTTGATCCTGGGCACCCGCAGCACCTTCAGGTACTGCTGACCTCTCCCAGCCCAGTGAGACCCAGAGGTCACTGCCATGGCCAGACTTCAGGGCACTGTGTTTGCCCAGGAAATGTAACTGCAGTGTGAGACACCGTGGTACCCTCCAGTCTGCAGTTAGTGTCATTGAAATCATTCAACTGCTTTTTTTCCTCAGTGGTTTCAGAAAATCCAAGGGTTTTTTTTTTTTTTTCACCAACAATCTAAGGTGTTTATTTCTTTAAATTCCTCAATACTCCCTGGTGCAAATGATGGCAAATGACATCACCAGCCTATTTCCTTTGTTGTTCAGGACAGACAATTAAATTCCACAACTGTGTTTTAAATCACCTGTAAAGAGGGAGAGAACTCCAGACATCGAGTTGGTTTCTTACTGAAATGTTAAAAAGCCAAACACCCCCCCAAAAAAAGACCCCAAAAAACCAGCAGGCAAATTACCACTTTGTAGTGTTAGGCTGTTTTCATTTCCCAGAAACTAGTTAATTTATTTAGTGTGCCCCACCAGTCCAAGTTTCATTTATAGATTAACTTGTGTATTTTGGCTCCTATCCTTCTCCTCCTTTGGTTCAAAATGAATTATACCAGGACCGTCTTTGAAGAAAGGCAGGAATGTGATTTTTTTTTTAATTCTTATTATTATTAAAGAGAAACATCACCCTGAAACCTCTCTTTCTGACAGCTTTTTGAAGTCCCACCATAGAAATATGATATTGGGAATGGTAGATTATTGTCTGGTGAGTTCAACCTTTGTGAATAAATCAGACATAATATTCTGGAGGGATCTGGACACAGTTTGTGTCTCCTCAGAAGGCCTTTTACTGGAACAGCTTGTTAATAAAGCTTTTCAAGATGGATTCTTTGCTTTTTTTAATAACTAATCAGTCTCTAGAGCTGGTTTAAATGAGAATTACTAAACAAGGTTGCTGGAAAGCACCACTCTAGTGCCAGGTTCAGTCTTTTATTTGGGACTCCTCCTGCCTGGGGGCACATCACAGGGTTTGGAGCTGGCAGAGGTGGCTGAGAGACTCACACTGTTGGTGTCAGCATCTCCTGGCCCATTGGGTTGTTGCTTGTGGAGATCTATTTGTTAAACTAAATCTATGGGCACCATGCACAGCAATCAGAGAGGAACTGTCAAGTGCTGCTGATAAACACAGGGGGGTTTTCCAGGCTCTGCAAAAAATGTGTATTTGTTGTACATAACTCTATGCTGGTGCTTTCTCCTTGTCCATTTGGGGGTTTGCAGGGGAGTTCTGAGCTGCAGCCATAAGCATTTGGCCATCTTCTAAAACCTGTGACTTGGGACTGACAGCAGAATATCTCATCAAGATGCTCTGTCAGTCTCAAGCCACCTTTTATAGGACTGGAAAGGTTTTCCAAGATGTGCCATGAGAATCTTCCCACTGAGTCTTTTTCACACATTTCTCTTTCTTTTCAGCATCCTCTAGATATAATTGGAATGTAACTGTAGAGAAAAATGTTCATTTCTAAGAACTCGGCTGTGGACTTTTAATCAGATTTGGATTTCTGGAAATACTACAACATGACTTCAGCTGGGAATGAGATAGAAAGATGGACTCAGGGGCAAGGTGGCAGAACTGGGAAGCTGGTAGAGCCTGTGGCCTCTCCTGAAAATGATCCTCTTCTGTCAGTGAAGTCAATCAGCAGCATGGAGCACCCCTTGCACCTTCCTGGAAGGGCAGACTCTGCTTACAGCTCTTTCTCAGGAGGATCAAATGTCCCAGAGTACCCCACACCATCGTGCCCTGGTGAATATTTCTGTGTGCCTCCAGAGCAGGTCCCGTACATGGACTCGGAATATGTCACAGGAATTTACAATGTCAGTGCTGCACACTCTGAGCTCAGAGCCCCCCAGCCACACAAGGCACCACACCTGAGCACCCACAGCTCTCACAGCACTGCTCTCACAGATGGCTGTGGAATTGCTCCCACCCAAAGGACTTCAAATCAGGGCCCTCCAGCCCTGGCAGCACCTCCACTGTCCCCTCCCACACGACTGGACAGCTACAACATCACTAACAGACTCCTGGAAAAGTCAAGACAGAGACAAGGCTCTGCAGGGCACCCTGAGTGTGGTGTGCAGCCAGCTCCTGGTGTGCAGGACAGCCAGCTGGCAGACAGGGATGCACCACGGAGTCAACACTGGGATGCAGTTACAGAGCAAGATGTAGGGCCTCATAGGGAAAAGACTCTGGAAAACAAGGGCCTTTCTTCTGATGTTACAAATGAGGTGTCAAAAGTTCAGGCATTTAAGACAGAGGAAAGTGGAGAGTGGAGCCCATCACAACAACCTACAAAGAGAAGCAATTCACGCATTTTCAGAAGACCTTCTTCATTCATTTTTCAAGAATACTTAAAGACAGACTCTGTGGTGAATGTCCCCAAAATACTTTCTGCTTATAATTCAGGTCATGCTAATAAAATTCCCAAAGAGATGAACTCCAAATCCTACCACCAAGCACATTCCAAGCCCAGTGTTGTTAATGATACACAGGAAGTCAAACAGTGTCCCAGGGGTGTGCCTAAGCCAAGTGCCAGAGAAGAAGCTCTGCCAAGCACCGTGCCAGGGCCCAGCCAGAGGAAAGAGTCCTTGCCCTGCACTCAGGGCCCACTCCACGCTGAGTGGCATTCAGACCTGGATCAGGATGTGTTTGAGAACACTTCAGAATTAAAATATATGGAGAATGCTCCTCTAAATAAAAATGCTCCCAAGAAGATGAACAGTTACACAGACAAAAATCAGTGCTATGATTCTGAAGGAAAAATTATGAGAAATGTTAGAGAACCAGTCCCAAACAAGCAAAACAAAGTGCAGAGATCACCACTCTCCTGCAGCTCCAATGCTATGGAGGTGGAGCACCCTCAGTGTGAGGAGCTGGATCCGGGAAGGAAGCAGTGCTGTGATGGCACAAGCCAAAAAAGCCAAAAGACTTTTTTCAGACCAAAGGAAGATTCCACATCATTACGTGAAGTCCAGAAAGAAAACCAGGGTAACAACAGCAGTCCCAACCTCAGCACGTGTCTGGAACAAGAAGAACCTCCTGGTGAGAAACACCAGCCTGTATTTCAAACACAACTTTCAAGGCAGCTTCAGGAGGACCATGCTGGTGAACAGATTACCAGGCAGGCAACTCCCATGCTTTACTATCTGTCTGCAGGGAAAACCACCAATGTCCTGCACGCCAACAAGGACTCAAGGAGGTCACCAAAGGAAATTCCATCAGGCAGCTCTGCTGCCTCAGCACAGTGCGTAGAGATACAAAGAGAAGGCCAACACCTTCAGAGGAGCAGCCACCACCATCAGCGCAGTGTTGATGATCTCGTGCTCCAGAACAAAGATCTCATTTTTAGGAGTCCTGCCTCATTCACAGAAGAGAGTTTCCAGAATGACTATATAGAGAAACTTAAAGTGGCTCAGAAAAAGGTTCTCAAAGAAACCTCCTTTAAAAGAAAAGACTTACAGATGAGTTTGCCTGTCAGACTGAGACAGAAATCCTCCAAAAGGCCATCAGTTGAACACCTTCGGTCTTTCTCGTTATCCAGTGCAAGTGAGGATGCCAAACCTGTTCCTTGCTCCCCTTCTCACCTAGAATCCTTGGAAAGTTTCAGTAGAAATGAAGAAATAAAGAGGCCACAAAAAGGTGGGGGAAGGAAAAGGATAACCCAAGAGCAAAAGAAACTGTGCTACTCTGAGCCTGAGAAACTCAATCACCTAATGGATAAGGAAGTACCATGGAGCCAAGTTAGGGATGAAATCACTGAGCAAGATGCAGTGGCATCCAGGAGAAGGGATGTGGAGAACAGAGGAAGGGCACTTTCCAGTTCAAGTGTCTCCAGGACAGAGCTGAAACAAATCCAGCACAGTGCACTGATCAAATATATGGAACGAAAGATCAGTCAGAGACCAGGTGGTTCACAACACCTCCCACTGCATAAGCCACCCCTGCAGAGGAGGCTGTCAAATCCCAAAGGTCCTCCTGGCCAGATTTCCAACCCAAATGGAAGCAGGAAGATGCAAAATGACGAGGTTTTCTGCCAACTTCTCTCTGAACAAAGATCACCAGATGTTTTTCCTCCTCCGGCCTTTGCTCCCCCACTGAACATGAGCAGCAGATGCAATCCCAACAAAGGGGACGGGAGCTGTTCCAGCAAGTGTCCATCAGCTGAAAGTCTCCCACAGGCAGGTGGTTCTGCATCTGGGAGAGCTCCTGAGAGACCAAAATCCACTCCTTCTTCCCCACAGGTAAGAAACTCACGCTGTGATGATGGAGACAGGGACACAACATTAACACACCGAGTTCATGCAGCAACAACCGTTCATTGTCCTGCAGCTCCTTTTATAGGGCTTTCAAATCTCCTGTGCCTCCAGACGTGATTGGTCAGGGGCCTCAGCTCCGCCCACCTCACTGGCCAGTGATGTGGGTGCTCCAAGGGGATTGGCTGAGCTCCTCTGGTTGGGGTTGAATCCGGCCTATCATTATCGTGTCCAGGGTCTTGTTTACTTGGAGCCAGGCTGGTGGAGCTGGTGTCTGTTACCCAAGTTATGTGTGCAGTATAGACCAGCCATATCTGTCACAAGAAACCCATAAAAGGGGCATAAAGAAAGTCAAGAGGGATTCTGGCACTTGGAAGATGCATTTGCAGAGAACATGTGCCGTAATGCAGGGTGAGGCTGTTTGTGCTCCAGCACTAATTATTGTTAATGACAGCAACTTCATTAGAGCCCTATCCCAAAAAAGGTCATTATAAGAAAAATTTTATGAATGACCAACCTTTTTTGGTCCTGTATTCACAGCTGTCAATATTGTTGAGGAGAATAAAGAAGATAAAAGGCCAAAAAATAAATAATTCATCAGACCAATAAAATTACCCTACTGAAGAAACTTCCACCNCACACCGAGTTCATGCAGCAACAACCGTTCATTGTCCTGCAGCTCCTTTTATAGGGCTTTCAAATCTCCTGTGCCTCCAGACGTGATTGGTCAGGGGCCTCAGCTCCGCCCACCTCACTGGCCAGTGATGTGGGTGCTCCAAGGGGATTGGCTGAGCTCCTCTGGTTGGGGTTGAATCCGGCCTATCATTATCGTGTCCAGGGTCTTGTTTACTTGGAGCCAGGCTGGTGGAGCTGGTGTCTGTTACCCAAGTTATGTGTGCAGTATAGACCAGCCATATCTGTCACAAGAAACCCATAAAAGGGGCATAAAGAAAGTCAAGAGGGATTCTGGCACTTGGAAGATGCATTTGCAGAGAACATGTGCCGTAATGCAGGGTGAGGCTGTTTGTGCTCCAGCACTAATTATTGTTAATGACAGCAACTTCATTAGAGCCCTATCCCAAAAAAGGTCATTATAAGAAAAATTTTATGAATGACCAACCTTTTTTGGTCCTGTATTCACAGCTGTCAATATTGTTGAGGAGAATAAAGAAGATAAAAGGCCAAAAAATAAATAATTCATCAGACCAATAAAATTACCCTACTGAAGAAACTTCCACCAATGCTGAATTTCTGAATTGTTATGAGAGTAGAGGTATCTTTTGTTGACAGCTGTTATTTTGGTTTTCTAGGGGGGGAAAAAAGTGGATGCTACCTAGGAAGAGCATAATAGCAATTTAATTAATAAAAAAGGTAGAAAAAAACACCCCCAAAGATTAAAAAAAAAAAAAAAACCCAAACCTTTCCTCCTAGAAAAAACAACCAAATAAAAACAAAAACACACAAACAAAAAAAGCACAAATCTCGGTGAACCTACCTGAAGACCTACCATCAGCTTCCCTTTCTGGGGATAACAGTCATGGGAGTAAAATTAAACAGCTGCCTCGCCTGAAATGCTGGTTGTCCCAGTGTGCTGTTTTCCCTTCCAGGACCCGTGCAGATGTGCCAGAGGTGCAGCAGCACCGTGCCCACACTGTGGGAGCAGCTCCAGCATCTCCAGGTAAGGCTGTGAGGCTGTGGCTGGGTACAGCCCATGTCCCAGGCCGCTCCCCTCCTTCTCTCTCGGGATCCTTCGCTGTCCATACGGGAATATTCACCCGCTCCTATCTGGGTCAGTCTTTAGAGTCGTTTGAAGTGGGAAGGGCCAGGTGTCCCTGGGCAGCTGTCCCCGCACACCGCGCTTTGTCACATCTCTGGGATCACAGCTCCCTCATCCGAGCTCGGGAGAAAACAGCACTTCAACAGCTCGGACATGCCCACTCCTGGAGAATATGTGTGATCAGGACTGGTGCAATAGGGGATTTTGGGCTGGTTTTTTTAAGGAAATATATATATATATA